>MU826363.1:406870-749370 GCA_029204205.1 Desmophyllum pertusum
CCTGCTGCAGATGGGGATCACATAGGCCCTACCTTACGGCAGTGAGTATGAAAAAGCGTGTGAGAGGATTTGTATGGAAAAAGTTGCAGAGAGGGGCAGGCCTTGGAGATACAGTAGAGGCATTTATTTTTAACATCTTGTTGTTTCACCTTGCCAAGGAAGAAAGGTTGATGAGAGAAGACACATATCACATGTAAATGTCGAATGAGTTCAGCAGATCACCAGTGTCAGGAATTATCTTCAGTGTTAAGCTGAGAACATGTGAGCCTACCACCCATACAAAAGACCAACACGTTACATAATAGCTTAGTAACAACAGTTAATTTAATAGTACTTATTCTTGCATTGAAGGCAGCCTGCATTAGCATTCAAGATCAAGTTTTATTCTAATTCAGACTTAACAATAAACCAATTATTTTACATATAATAATAAAATATGGTGAATTTATTCCAGCAGGTTACAACAGAGCACACTCTCAAACACTTGGATTGACTGCTACATAAAAGTCATCAATCAATTTCCTCCTTTACAATATCAAATACATTGTCCAAGTAGGACAGGTTCGATGAGAATTCAAAGAAAATCATCATCAAAAGGATGTCGTCAAGTGATATAACTCCAAATTTTCAGGACTGTCACTAAAAGAAATGTATGCCAATGGCCCACATGGCAGGAGCTTATCCTAGCATGACACTGACTAGGAGTATCGCCAGTCCCCCTAGATTGGATGCTAGTCCATCACAGGTTACCCCAGCATTTTGTCCCCAGTACCCATCTATATTCCTGGGTGGAGAGAGGTACGTGAGAGTTAAGTGTCTTTCCCAAGAACACAACACAATGAGCGGGCCAGCGCTCGAACCCAGACCGCTTGATCCAAGTCCAACATGCCATTACCATTACGCCACAGTGAAGGACAAGCTTGCATGGTTATCTAAATATTTACCTAATGGCAATGCGATTAAAGAGAGCGGAGAAGTGATGAACACTGATGTAGAGAGAGGACTCTACCAGCCAGTATTTTCTGCTCAGCTTCAAAAGGAAATCCATTGGACTGTGTTATAAACTATGAAAAGTAACATTCAACAGTCACACAGCAATGCAGTGAGTCAACTGTAATAAAATATCCCAATAATTAATCCAGCATTTAGAGTGAAACTTGGCCAAACATTCAGGCAAAATTAACATAATTAAGCGGTTGATTTTTTGTTTGCCAAGACAGTTGAGGCTCCTCTTGTAACCACTCTATTACTTGTAAGCAACCAGCTCTCCGCAGTGACTCACGAAACCCCCTTTAAATTCTCAGACTGAGACACTCAGTCCTGTAATTAAAAGCTCCCATAAACGACCACTTCCCGTAAGCAACTGCAATTCTGCAGACTGCGACTACGTTTCCTTTCCAAGCATGCGGTTCACTAGTGGGGCACAACATGAAGAAAAAAATTGATACAGGGGAGGGAAAGGATAGGAAATGGCTGCAAGCAATCAAGAGATTTTGCCAAAACATATCAGTTGAATATTAATGCAACATGTACCTGGCATATTGCAGGAAGGAGACGTTTATTTCAAAACTTCATCAGGAAGGGCTGCACATCTGTCTGGATTCTAAAGAAATGATCAGAACATCACATTACAAATCACAAATAATATTTTCAGGTTACAAGATGGTTAGCAGACATATTGAGCATGAATACATTTAATAGGATCAAATAGCTACTTGTTAACATACCTTTCAAAACATTGGGCCATTGTATCCATGGTGATGCTGTTGGACTGTGAAGCAAGTGTCATCTTTTCTGCTGGCAGCGAGCACTAAATGGAGTACAAAAAAGCCAATGTGAGCCTTTGTGTGAAAAATGGCTCATAAAAATTTTATAAAGTCTGGGAATAATGGCACCTAATCAATCAATTAATCAATAACTTCATTTAAGTGTCGGATCTACTAGCTGTCCACACTAATGACGGGCCTGGTGGAAAGAGGGTGGTTTGACAATATAATTATATTGTCAAAACCGCCCTTTTTCCACCAGGCCCTTCAATGTATATATTTTAACCCAAGACTTAATAAAGCTTGTTGTTCATGTTGTTGTTGTTGTTGTTGTTGTTATTAATCACTACAGCAGAACCTCCCATACTGTAAGTAGACACGCACCCTTGGGGCCAGAAAAAGACTGTATCCACTTAAATGAGGTGGCCGCTTATGAGAGGTTAAAAACGTTGTGTTTGTATGTGGCTGGGACCATCATGACTAAGTGTCCGACTATGGGAGGTGTCCATTAGCGGAGATTCAAACTGTACAATGTACAGTCAAACCTCTATTAAGCTGTCACCCTCGGGAATAGCCAACTGACCGCTTAATAGAGGTGACCGCTTGATAGAGGTGTTCTAAAATTTTCAATTTAAAATTTAAAGTTAAAATTTACCCACACAAGCCGATTAGCCCAAATAATAGTATTCTTACGCTGATTTACATACAATATGTTGTGTTTGACAAGCTCTTAAAAGAAACTGGACATGCTCTGCTTATCGTCGTGTCAGAATATCGCATTGTAATCTTACTAGGTGACCGTTTAATAAAGGTTAAATACAATAAAACTAGCCCATTGGGAAGTCTAAAACGGTGACCGCATCCGCTCAATAGAGGTTTACAGTAAGTATGGGGAGCGATTTCCAGGAATTTGATATAAGTGACCACTTAATAAAGGGTGACCATTTAACAGAGGGCCGCTTAATAGAGGTTTGACTGTAGGTAACATTCTCAAGTATTATGACAAGAATAGAAAAACATCATCAACTAGATACAAGGTTAGGAACGGTTTCAAACTTAATTAGAGGAATTACTCACCAAAAAAGATGGCTCCTTGATGAAGCGAGCCAGTTCTGCCACCACCATGGTGAAATTGTGTTCACTAAGGCTGACAATGCAGTTCTTAATGTGTTCTCTGCTCTCATGATTTTGCTGGGAACGAGATGATTCAAATGGAAGCTGTAATATACAAATCAAAAATATACACAGGGATGTAGATTCATTTTTGACAGGCGGGATTATATAGCTAATAGGCGGAAATACTTGGCCGGAGGCCCATGGTGCCGAAGGCACCATCCTACTAGGGGCATGCCCCCCAGAAATTTTGAAATTGGCGAATTGGCGTACATTATTTCGCATACATGAAGTAGAGACACCGCTGGTCAATGAGCCTTGAGCAAACACACGATCGTCGTTCAAAATGGCATGCTAATGCCGTGTTTACAGTCGTGTTATTTACGGTAAGACAATAACAGAGGTACAAACGGTCAGAAAAGTTACAAAATATTTGGCTAAAAACATTCAGGAGAAAGAGGTATCCATTTTAAAGACTGTACATGGTTTTTCAGCCGGGAAAATCAGCATGACAGCCGGGTATTTTTACCGGCTCCCGGCTATTATCTACATCCCTGTATACATGTAATAAAATAGGTATCTACATGTATTGATTGGCGGCATGACAAGGTTAAACCAAAACTTTGAGCCAACAACACAGGTTATCAACGATGACCACTCAAGAGTACAGATAATTTCCTTATTCAGACATTGATGTTTTGTATGAAAACTTTTTTTCATTGTTTATGAGTATAGTTGAGTCCTTTATACCACGCAAGAATGTCACCGTTCACCCTCGAGACAAGCCATGGATGACTAATGAAATTCGTCGTGCCATCCGCAGGCGTGATCGTCTACGCAATGAATCTAGCCTTCGATAAGATACGCAATGAATCAAGCCATCGATACGATCGCCTATACGATACACAATAAATCAAGCCTAGGATAAGATGCGCAATGAATCTCGCATTCGATATAAAGATATGCAATGAATCTAGCCTTCAATAAGATAGGCAATGAATCAAGCCTTCGATAAGATACGCAATAAATCTAGCCTTCGATAAGATACGTAACAAATCTAGCCTTCAATAAGATACGCAATTAATCTAGCCTTCGATCCATCTGATATGAGCTTTATGCCATACGCATATCAAACCTTCAATGTGATACGCTAATCTTGAGTCTGATAGCACGCATTACTGTGTACTCGCGTTTTCTGATGGCCTCTCACGACAAATGAGACGCAATCTTGAAAGAAACGAGATACGTCTTGTGAGAAACAAGACATGTCTCACAAGAAACGAGACGTGTCTCGCAAGAGAGAAGGTGGTAACTCATTTTTGAGCGGTACTGTCGGTCCATTCTGATTTATTTGTGTGGGTTTTGATCTGCACCCAGAATAAATCAAACTTGTTTGAGTTGATCTTTCATAGCGGCCTCGTGTGAACAGTAAAGCCTGGTTCACACTTACGACACAAGCACAAGCATAAGCATAAGCAACATACGCAGATGCAGTAACATGTTGATCATTAGCAACATTTGTTCTAACAAAGGCACCAATGATCCACACGTTACTGCGTCTGCGTATGTTGCTTGCGCTTATGCTTGCGTCGTAAGGGTGAACCAGGCTTAACTGTACAGTTGTAGCTAGCAGTCACAAATATTTGTATGAGAATTCGGATTTGTATGAAATTCACACAGATCTTAGGTTATTACATTAATAATACATAAACACTACACAAAGGCGGAGAAATTCAATAACATCTCAATTTGAAATGTTCGTTATTAAATTCCTGGCTGAATAATTAATAGTTTTATCAAACAGTCATTCATCCATGCAAACGTGAAATCGAGCTGGTTTCTTTCAAAGATATTTTAGATATCTTACATGCAGTAAGCTTTCCTCCGACAATTTTCCGAAAAGGAAACGGTATCCCTTCGACCTGAGACTACAGTTTAGACGTAAAAATCAAAACATGAAGAGACAAATCGAGCTCTGGTGTGAAAAATTCCACAGCGCTGGAAAATTGATGATCAAATGAACAATAATAAGCTGGGTAACTTAATCCATGTTCTAAGAATCAGTGGAACTTATGACATCTATGCTAGTGAATGAAAAAATCTTCGTCAGACAAGAATAACGTCCACGGCAGGTGACCATGTCAAGAAAGCAAGTTGACAAATCTATTTTTGATGCTACAATCTGACACACACCATATGGGACTGTAGTGAAGCCAAATTAATGCAAGCTTGTGTAGCAAACCGTAGTTTAGCTTAGTTTTAACCCCGCAAGCTTACCTGAGTTCGAAATCGCCGTAACACAAGCCTGACCCACTCATCGGACTTATTTTCCCGCTGCATGTTTCACAATTGTATATCGAATTTTCTCAGCAATCGCAATTACCTTCCACATATTTTGTTCGACTTCGTTCAAACTGCGGCGTATTTTGTCTGGAGTCGCACAGATCATGACCGGAAATACGTACAATTATGTCTTCCCAAATATGGGCATGGGCGCGTTGGCGCGCCAACAAGGATAACTTCCGGGAGGATATTTTCGCAACATCGAACAAGTTACTTTAAAATTCTCATAACTGATTGGTGGCCCATTGATTGCTATACATTTCCATTTATGATTTGTTTATACTAGTTTTCCGAATTTGATGGCTCATCAAGAAAATATCCCGCAAAGTTGATCCAACCGTCATCCAACCTCGTTCCCAGGGCTTTTCCCTTCTAAATTTTGCGGGTAAGCCCTGGGAACGAGGTTGAAATTGATCATGATGATGTCAGGGACCGGCTCATGTTCACTGCTCTCATGGCCCACCTCACGATATAAATTTTATATTGTAAATAAGAATTTAATCGTTGTTAGATAGATTTGCATGTCACTGGAACTGGCCACATATAATGGTTAACCTGCATGCAGATGCTATCCTGGGCAATGGGGGAACCACTGATTTTGAAGAGGTTTTTAACTCGTGAATGCGAAAGCAATTAACGGGTTAGAGCGATTTTCAATTGACTGTCGATTTGCTTTACTACGCGCTATGATTGGTTTAAAAAACTCGCGCCATCTTCTCAACCAATCAGATGCAAAACTAAAACCAATCGCGACTTGGTCGCACGCGTTTTCCCGCGCATGGCGCTGGTTACGTGTATTTTCTCCGAGTTCTCATTGGTTCGTTTTGTTGTCTACGTTTGTTGTGATTGGCCACTGTAATTACTTTGGTTCTCAATTGAAAACCGCATTTGGTGGACAAATTTCACTCGGTCGGTCGGTCGATGGGCTATAAACTTTAATCGCGCTATTAATTAATGCAAATTATTTATTCATTTACGAATCGTCGATTTTTACACCATACATGGAGGCATTTCTCGTATAAAGGGAACATTTCAAACACGATCGTTACAGTGGTAAAAAGGCTGAACTCCAAGATGGGTCTCGTATTCACCAGTCTTATCACTAATGATTATAAGAACTAATCATTGAGTAACGATCAAGTTTGAAATCATTTTGAAACGACCCTGAACAAACCACGATGTGGCGCAAAGTCCTCCAATAAAAGTTTCAATATATATATACCTGGATTTATCAAAACCGTATCACCCTGAGGGAACCCACCCTGGCTTTTGTCCAGCAATAAAAAACACAGGCAGCCCTGTCCGAGTGACAAGCCACACAGCTAAAAAAGCATTTTTGGAAATGAGTAGGACTGACTCTTTTTTTGAGTAAAGTGGGTATTTTACTCAATATGTTTGAGTTAGATTACTCAAAATATGAGTTAAATTTTTAACCCAACACAGTGAGTTGAAACAACTCTTTATTTTGAGTAAATCGAGTGTGAGTGATATTTACTCAAATATGTGAGTAAGAACTTACTCACTGAGTGAGTAAGTGCGCTTCTCACTTATACTCAACACAAGAGTTAATTTTTTCTACCAACATATTAATTTTTTATTCACAGCATGAAAAAAGAGATTTACGGAAAATTAAGCTTGCGTAAATCTGCGTAAAATAGGTTAACAAACTTTACACCAGTTTTACATTGTTCGTAAAGGTGTGTAAAGGTAGATTTACATGGTCGGACGTAAAACTTGTGTACTGAGCTAGCGTAAAGTTGATGAGCTAGATGTATGCATCTTTACGTGGGATGTAAAGTTTACGTAAAGTTGCACTTTACTAGACCGAACGTAAAGCTGTTGCAAAGCTAGCGTAAAGTTCAAGAGCTAGATTTATGCATCTTTACGTGGGATGTAAAGTTTGCGTAAAGTTGCGCTTTACTAGACCGTGGGCCGGTAAAAAAAAAAAACTGGCGAAAACTGGAATTTAATCAGAACATAACATTCATTTTGTCTGGGTTCAACGTCAACTGAGCGCTGTGTTCTACAGGGACAACTGATTGTGATCATGTCGTTGATCAGACGACGCCGCGGCATAAAAACGAACTGAACCGAGCTGAACCGCTTGACCTCTCTGACTTTATATGACCACTTACTGGGCCCGGTTGTTCGAAGGCCGATTACTTAGTTTTAATTTTTTCTGATAAAACGCAATTGTCACTGCTAATATTTTGTAGAGTTTGACATCAGTCAACGTCAAAATTGAAGTGCAAAAAATATCAACAGAAAGCCTCACTGAAAAGTTACAAACCAGCTGAAATCAAGAACGCTGGTTACCCCGGCCGAGGAGCCCTGGGTACGAAACGGTCATGCGCATAATAAGTTATCCTCGTTCTGACGCGACTTCTGGCGTTTGTGTGGCAGTGTAACGAACTTCTTGTGGACTGCAAAGGTACTTTTTACTCGCTTTTGCACGATTTGAAAACTCACCACTCTCTCAGTAGCTGTATGGAATCTTCTCACAACGATTTCAGATCGTTACAGCTTCTGCAAGACATCAGAGTCTCACCGAGTGAAGGTTGTAACGAAGGTCACCCGCCATATTTAAATTTGGCTATTATTTCACAACGCCGTGACTTCTAAACTTCCGAGGTAAACTTAAGTTTATAAGCTTAATATAGCCATTCTTAGTGTATATATTATTGGTTTATGTACATATATATTACATAAATATTCGCTGTGCACTGAGTAGGCGATCCGAATGTTTGGCTTACATGCATGCAGTCTTAAAATTATGGGTATCGTGATGTTTATTTCTTTCAAATATCGACAGCAGTCAGTGTAGGAAAATACAAAATGGTCGTGATAAAAATATCGACACATATCATTCCAAATTTTCACGACACAAACAGAGTGGAAAAATCAAACAAATAATTTGTTTGATGCTATTGCATTTTAGTGCGTCGGAATATTTTTGCTCTCCACTATTAGATGTTTGATGAGTGCTGGTGCAAGTCGACTATTTTGTGTGTAGCATATGCCACTATTTGGTGTTGTTCAGGCAGGCAAGACCATGGTTTCGATCCTCCATATGGATCTCATCAGTTGCTGGAGTTTTGTTTTCTGTAGTTGCTAGTGCAACTAATGTTTATTTGCGAGAATGAAACTAAAAAAAAAATTGGATCATGTGTCGATCGACCTATCGATCAACACACTGTTGACCGATCATCGACCGATATATCGACCGACCCATGACCTCAGCTCTACTTGACAGTAAAATCACAGGCTGCCCAAGTTAAAGATAAGAGAACACCATCACGATATAAGCGTTACTGTGTTACAAAGACTCGATTTATAAGGGTTTGTATGGGAACGCAACAGGCTGATTTAAGGCGTTTTCGGTGAGTTATAGCTTGTGATTTTGTCCTCCATATGTTGTTCAAAGTGCAGATAAACTTTCGTCATTTCGACACTCACTTTCCAAGAAACCCGTTATATGGTTGAACCACACACGTCGTCATGTTGACAAAATCACTCGCCCTACGCTGGGGGGGGGGGGGGGGCATGGCAGTATTGTCATCCATGCAAAATGACACTGCAGGGCCCAGAGAGGTTGTTTGTCACTTGAAATCGGAAACCAGCACATGAAAATTTTTGCACCTTAATCTCGCAACCGTCGCATTTCAGTGAGGAATCAATCCCTCCGTCTGAAAGCAGATATTTTTATCAGACTAAATCAATGTTTTCGAAATAGCAGGCATAGAGAGTGGGAAATTGCCTCCCGAAAAAATCTAAATCTTGGAGATACTCAACAGCATAGAAATTGCTTTTTAATCCGTTCGGCCTGAAGAATAAGGCATTTACTTTTAGATTTGAATTATAACTTGAAAGTCAGTGTGACAATCAACCTCTCCGGGGCCCACAGTGTCATTTTGCATGGATGACAATACCGCCATACCCCCCCGGCATAGGGTGATTTTGTCGACATGACGCCATTTTGTGTGCGGTTCAACCGTACAACAGGTTCCGAGAAAAGTGAGTGTCGAACTGACGAAAGTTTATCTGCACTTAGAACGGCATTTGGAGGCCAAAAAAACAACCAGAGAGAACATATGTGATCCAAGATTACACTGGTGGAAGTTTTTGAGGCGATTTCAGTTTTATTATGGAATTTATCGATCTTGGAGTGATTGGATTTGAAATCTTGTTTCCTGCCTTCCATAAATATATTAACGGAAAACCTCACAAGCTATAACTTGCCAAATTCACCTCAAATCGACCTGAGAAGCTGGAAAAGTTCAAAGAATACAACACAGTAACGGGGTAAGTCATTTTTATTCACAGAACATTCGATTTTATATCCATCTAAAACATAACCGTTGCGTTCCCATACAAACCCTTATAAATAGAGTCTTTGTAACACAATACTGCTTATACCATGATGGTGTTCTCTTAGCTTTAGCTTGGGCGGCCTCTGGTTATATCAGTCAAATCTCGACCGAAAGGTCGACCAATACTCTGTGGAAAAGTATCAGTCAAGTCTCGACCGATAGGCGGCCGACACTTGACTGACTATCGGCCGACAATCGGCTGATAGTCAACCAATAGTCGACCAACATATCAATCGACATGTTGATCGATAGGTCGATCAACACCGCGTATTGAACACATGTTCCAGAAAATTAAGGATAAGGCCAAACAGTGATTTTCAGAGTGCTTACCACTTGAAAAATACCACAATGAAGGAAGTGACAGAAAAGAAAGAGATACAGGAAACCCCAACAAAGGAGGTGGGTAGGGTGGTGGGACTCCCCGAATCTCACCGAATCTCCCCGTATCGACCCGAATCTCCTCGAATCAACCCGAATCTCCCTGTGCTTACCACTTGAAAAATACCACAATGAAGGAAGTGGCAGAAAAGAAAGATATATCAGGAAACCACAACTAAGGAGGTGGGTGGGGTGGTGGGTGTCCCCGAATCAACCCAAATCAACCTGAATCAACCCGAATCAAACCGAATCTCCCCGTATCGACCCGAATCTCTTCGAATCAACCCGAATCTCCCAGAATCAACCTGAATCTCCCTGTATCAACCCGAATTTCCCGGAATCAACCCGAATCTCGGAGATTCGGGTTGATACAGGGAGATTCGGGTTGATTCAGGGAGATTCGGGTTGATACAGGGAGATTCGGGTTGATTCGAGGAGATTCGGGTTGATACAGGGAGATTCGGGTTGATTCGAGGAGATTCGGGTCGATACAGGGAGATTTGGTGAGATTCGGGGAGTCCCACCACCCTACCCACCTCCTTTGTTGGGGTTTCCTGATATCTCTTTCTTTTCTGTCACTTCCTTCATTGTGGTATTTTTCAAGTGGTAAGCACTCTGAAAATCACTGTTTGGCCTTATCCTTAATTTTCTGGAACATGTGTACAATAGGCGGTGTTGTTCGACCTATCGATCAACATGTCGATTGATATGTTGGTCGACTATCGGCCAATTGTCGGCCGATAGTCAGTGAAGTGTCGGCCGCCTATCGGTCGAGACTTGACTGATACTTTTCCACAGATTATCGGTCGACCTTTCGGTCAAGACTTGACCGATACACTGGTACACAGCCAGTATACAGATACGTATAAGGAAAATATAAGGATGTATAAGGTCTGTATAAGGTTCAGTATATTTGAGGGTATGCTAACAAAAATTTGGATTGATTTGGGGAGATTTGGGTTGATTTCGGGAGATACGGGTTGAATCGGATTGATTCGGGTTGATACAGGGAGATTCAAGTTGATTCGGGGAGATTCGGATTGATACAGGGAGATTCAGGTCGATTCGGGTTGATTCTGGGCGATTTGGGTTCATTCGGGGAGATTCGGGTTGATACAGGGAGATTCGGGGAGGTTCGGGAAGATTCGGGTTGATTCAGAGAGATTCGGCTTGATTCTGGGAGATTCGGGTTGATTCGGGGAGGTTCGGGTTTATTTGGGGAGGTTTGAAAAGATTCGGGGAGATTCGGGTTGATTTTGGGTGATTAGGGGAGATTTGGGGAGATTCAGGTTGATTCAGGGAGATTCAGGTTGATACGGGTAGATTCGGGTTGAATCGGATTGACTCGGGTTGATACAGGGAGATTAAGTTGATTCAGAGAGATTCGGGGAGATTCGGATTGATACAGAGAGATTCGGGTTGATACGGGGAGATTCGGCTTGATTCGGGTTGATTCTGGGCGATTTGGGTTCATTCGGGGAGATTCGGGTTGATACAGGGAGATTCGGGTTGATTCGGGGAGGTTCGGGTTGATTCAGAGAGATTCGGGTTGATACGGGGAGATTCGGCTTGATCTGGGCGATTTGGGTTGATTCGGGTTGATACAGGGAGATTCAGGTTGATTCGGGGAGATTCAGGTTGATTCGGGGAGGTTCGGGAAGATTCGGGTTGATTCGAGGATATTCGGGGAGATTCGGGTTGATACAGGGAGATTCAAGTTGATTCGGGGAGATTCGGATTGATACAGGGAGATTCAGGTCGATTCGGGTTAATTCTGGGCGATTTGGGTTCATTCGGGGAGATTCTGGTTGATACAGGGAGATTCAGGTTGATTCGGGGAGGTTCGGGAAGATTCGGGTTGATTCAGAGAGATTCGGCTTGATTCTGGGAGATTCGGGTTGATTCTGGGAGATTCGGGGAGGTTCAGGAAGATTCGGGTTTATTTGGGGAGGTTTGAAAAGATTCGGGTTGATTCGGGGAGATTCGGGTTGATTCGGGGAGATCCAGGTTGATACGGGTAGATTCGGGTTGAATCGGATTGATTCGGGTTGATACAGGGAGATTAAGTTGATTCAGAGAGACTCGGGGAGATTCGGATTGATACAGAGAGATTCGGGTTGATACGGGGAGATTCGGCTTGATTCGGGTTGATTCTGGGCGATTTGGGTTCATTCGGGGAGATTCGGGTTGATTCAGGGAGATTCGGGTTGATTCGGGGAGGTTCGGGTTGATTCAGAGAGATTCGGGTTGATACGGGAGATTCGGCTTGATTCTGGGCGATTTGGGTTGATTCGGGGAGATTCAGGTTGATACAGGGAGATTCGGGGAGATTCGGGTTGATTCGGGGAGGTTCAGGAAGATTCGGGTTGATTCGATGATATTCGGGGAGATTCGGGTTGATACAGGGAGATTCAAGTTGATTCGGGGAGATTCGGATTGATACAGGGAGATTCAGGTCGATTCGGGTTGATTCTGGGCGATTTGGTTCATTCGGGGAGATTGGGGTTGATACAGGGAGATTCCGGTTGATTCTGGGAGGTTCAGGAAGATTCGGGTTGATTCAGAGAGATTCGGCTTGATTCTGGGAGATTCGGGTTGATTCTGGGAGATTCGGGGAGGTTCGGGAAGATTCGGGTTTATTTGGGGAGGTTTGAAAAGATTCGGGTTGATACGGGGAGATTGGGGGTTGATTCGGGGAGATTCGGGGTGATTCGGGGAGATTTGAGTTGATTTGGGGAGATTTGGGTTGATTCGGGGAGATTAAGTTGATTCAGAGAGATTCGGGGAGATTCGGATTGATACAGAGAGATTCGGGTTGATACGGGGAGATTCGGCTTGATTCGGGTTGATTCTGGGCGATTTGGGTTCATTCGGGGAGATTCGGGTTGATACAGGGAGATTCGGGTTGATTCGGGGAGGTTCGGAATATTCTGGATGATTCGAGGATATTCGTGCAGATTCGGGTTGATACAGGGAGATTCAAGTTGATTCGGGGAGATTCAGCGAGATTCGGATTGATACAGGGAGATTCGGGTTGATACGGGGAGATTTGGGTTGATTCGGGAAGATTCAGGTTGATACGGGAGATTCGGGTAGATTCGTTTTGATTCGGGAGATTCGGGTTGATTCAGGGGTATTCGGGTTGATTCGTTGAGATTCCGGGAGATTCAGGTTGATTCGGAGAGATCCGGTTGATTTGGGTTGATTCTGGGGGATTCGGGTTGATTAGGGGAGGTTCGGGTTGATTCGGGTTGATTCGAGGATATTCAAGGAGATTCGGGTTGATTTGGGTTCATTCGGGGAGATTCGGGTTGATTCTGGGAGATTCGGGTTGATTCGGGAGGTTCGGGAAGATTCGGGTTTATTTGGGGAGGTTTGAAAAGATTCGGGGAGATTCGGGTTGATTTTGGGTGATTAGGGGAGATTTGAGTTGATTTGGGGAGATTCAGGTTGATTCGGGGAGATTCAGGTTGATACGGGTAGATTCGGGTTGATTCTGGGAGATTTAGGGAGATTCGGGGAGATTCGGATTGATACAGGGAGATTCGGGTTGATATGGGGAGATTCGGGTTGATTCGGGGAGATTCAGGTTGATTCTGGGATATTCAGGTTGATTCTGGGAGATTCGGGTTGATTCGAATCAACCCGAGATTCGGGTTGATTTGAATTCGAATCTCGGCGAATCAACCTGAATCTCCCCGTATCAACCTGAATCTCCCCGTATCAACCTGAATCTCCCCGAATCAACCTGAATCAACCCGAATCAACCCGAATATCCCCGAATCAACCAGGATCTCCCCGAATTATCCCGAATTTCCCCGAATCTTCCCGAATCAACCTGAATCTCCCCGAGTCAACCCAAATCTCCCCGAATCACCCCGAATCAACCCATAATCTCCCCGTATCAACCTGAATCTCTCCCTGAATCAACCCGAATATCCCCGAATCAACCAGAATCTCCCTGAATCAACCCGAATCTCCCCGAATCTCCCCGAGTCAACCCGAATCTCCCGGTATCAACCCGAATCTCCGCGAACATGTATGGTGAAGTTAGACTGTTCACAGTCCCTCTATTTTTTGCGCTGAAATCGTCGCGCTGTCACGATCGATCGTGGAGCCGCCATCTTGGATTATTTGTCGAGCGAAATCTGGGGAGAGGACAAAACTCCCCTGGCTACGGGGGCGGGGCGCGGGGAGGCACGAAAAAATAGAGGGACTGTCCGCACTTCTCATGTTTTCCCGTTCAGGGCTGCCGTTGCTCCAGCAACGGCAGCATCTGATTGGTCCATAGACAAAGCGCGTTAAAACATTATTGACAACTTGCTGACAAGGTTGACATAAAACCGCTAGCTAGATAAACAGTTTTTTTTCAATAAAATGTTTCTGTTCTGTCTGTTGATACGACGCTCATTTCCAAATCCGTTTCTGTGACGGTAATAATTTCAAACTTTTCGCGCAACTGATCCTCCCATCTGGCGTCTTGTTTTCCCCTTCCTGTTTCTGGAGCACGGGAAAAGTTTATTTCTTAACCCGGCTAAAAATTCACGCTCTATTTTACTCAGCGAATAATTCAAGCCGCCGGTCTTCTTGTGATTTTAGAATTTGAGAGCTGTACAAAATCTAGCCCGGGACAGAAGGACGACTCTTCTTTTGAGGTAGATCAGGGGAAATGATGTTCAGTCTCTTGTAACGATCGTCTTCTGGTTTGTTGCTCGACAGCGCCTCGAATGAATTCGCACAACGTTATAGCCAGGCCGACTGATTTATATGTCGCATTTCAGTCGCGTCGAATATAATTCAAGCCGCAGAAATCTCGCTGGTATTATCTGATTCGACTACGTTGCAATACACCATGGAAGCAACGTGCTCTACTTTGCTATTTGTCTGGGCATTGCACTGATTTAAAGCTTGAGTTTCCGGCGGGACTTGAATATTCGACGCGACTGAAATGCGACGTATAAATTGGGCCATACTTATGTTCCGTATCTTGAGGGAAAACTTCACACAAACACGCGAAGATCCCTTGTCATATTTGCTGCTAAATTCATCAAGAAGTTTCTCCAGTAGCTCTGCGATGCGAGGCTCCACGCCGGACTTCTGAGGGATCCTGGATATATTTTCAGTGGAGATGTATCGATTCGATTCTTTCCACCAAAATCTCCGACAGGAATCTTGAAATTACATGGCACAAGCGACACGCATCCGATTTTCCAGATGTTACCTTTTTTTTTTAAAGTAGAAGACGCGGGTGTTTTTTCTATAATAAATAGGCAATAAGCTACATCGTGTGCAAAGCGTTCAGCAAGTTGCAAGTTGTTTCTCGAGGGGAAAAGAACGACCGACCGCCAGTCATTTTTTTTCGCTTGCGAAACTCTCACGACATCTGATATCAATGTTTTGGTTTTACCTGGCCACCATGTTTACATAGAGGCGGAGCGTTGTCTGTATAGGTGCCAATATTTACTCACGAGCCCTGAACGGGAAAACATGAGAAGTGCGGACAGTCCCTCTATTTTTTCGTGCCTCCCCGCGCCCCGCGCCCCGTACCCAGGGGAGTTTTGTCCTCTCCCCAGATTTCGCTCGCCAAATAATCCAAGATGGCGGCTCCACGATCGATCGTGACAGCGCGACGATTTCAGCGCAAAAATAGAGGGACTGTGAACAGTCTATGGTGAAGTTAAAAAAGGCACATTCACTTTCTTCTTCTTTGGGCTCATCCGAACTGTCCTGGATATATAATGTAGTGGTACATGTTATTATTATTGCTTTTGTTATTGTATGGAAAACTAACATTAATAATTATTTCTTCAACAGGATGAAACCAATCCCAGAGATGTTGTGGCAAGAAAGGAGACCCCATTTCCCTTCATTGTTTTTGGTGGTACTCTGGAATCTCGAGGGAAACTTCACTTGGCTGCAGAGAAAAACATTATTTGTTCTTTTGAAGGCTCTTTAGTAGAGGCAGCTCTTGCTTTATTAGCGACCTACATGTACTATCTATTTATGTATAATTATCCCAAAGATACAGGATGGCAAAAAGCTGCCATCTTCCATAATTAGTTGGTCTCCAGCAAAACATTGCTTTCATGCAATGAGTTCATGCAATTCAATGCTTTACATTTAATTAAGGTGGCCCACTGTTATTTATTGGAGGGGAGGTTCCCTTTTTTAAAACTACTTTTCGGCAGGAAAGCGTCAACCGATTTCTGTAAGTTTTGGTATTCAAAATAAGGGATCTTTAAATTTTAAAAGCCCTCTAAAATTTAAAGATTCCTTATTTTGAATACCAAAAATTACAGAAATCGGTTGACGCTTTGCTGCCGAAAAGTAGTTTTAAAAAAGGGAACTTCCACTCCAATAAATAACCACGGGCCACCTTAATAAATATATACCATTTGGCTGTGCGTCTGTACTCAAAATGACCTCGAAATGTGACAATAACTAAAAGTATGCCACAAGACACAGTCGTGTGTTGTTCTTGTCATGTTTTGACGTTTTCTGTACATCTATTAGAGTACAGACTCACAGCCAAATGGAATCTATTAATTTTGATTTATACAATTACAGAGATGTCCGTTTCGCTTCTAGCTTTTCACTTGAATATACGACTATAAGCGGATAAACAATTCTGACTACTGTCAGTTTAGGCCACAGTGTTTTTTTGTACCCAAATAAAACTCTGTGAAAGCTCCACGGCTTACCTGGTAAAATAAATTGTACAGCTTAATTTGCGAATGTTTTGACTGAAACCAGAAGCTTATCACCTAAGCTTCTGCTGAAACACATTTTATTTATTATCCTGATATTATTCCTGCTGCAAGTCGCTTTACAGCGAACGATAATCCAGCACTAATTTCTCGGATTTTCTTCTCAATGAGCTAAAAAGTCATGATGTTTGCTTCAAAATTTACATGTAACATTATTTTTGTATTATTGATTTTCATTGATTTTCCTACAAAATATTCGTGTGTATAATAATGATTTGAGCCATGTATTGCTTTGATCAGTAGTCGGTTTAACCTACTCATTTAAGAAGTTATAGACAGAGGGTAATGTCTTTATTTAAATTGATTATTTTAATTTTACTCCAAATGTAAAATATACTTTTTTCATATATTTTACCTTGAGTAATATTTTAACTCACTGTGTGATTAAATTTTAATGTTACTCAAAATATAGAGTACTTTTTACTCCATTTATGAGTAAATAGCTATTTTACTCAAATAAAGAGTTACTGTGAATGCATTTCTCTTGAGTATTTTTACCTTAAGATTTGAGTTAATTGTACTCAACAGCTGAGTACTTTTACTCGCACTATTGAGTAAGTTAACTCATCGTGAGTAAACCTACTCAAGTTCTTGAGTATTATTTACTCGACATTTCTGCTTCAGTCTACTCTCTATAATGAGTCACTGTGAATGCAATGATTTACTCAGTTTTTTGAGTTCGTTTTACTCGGCTTTTTTGCTGTGCAGTGTGCCCAGCTTGTTAAACTTCAACAAAGTCAATGTTTTGAAGCAATCTAACCAACACTTGCACACCAGTCAAACTTGAAAGAAATTCAAACAAACAGAATTCAAGTCTGACAGCTACAAAGTGCCCAGAGCACCGCCCTCTCCACTTCCCCCGTTACGACCCCTAGTCGAAAGTCAACCACCGCCTGTCAGCCCGAAGCCTGGGCTACCTCCAGGCATGTAGCTGGACGGATGCCCCCTCCAAGTTTTGTCGGCCGCGGAAGGTATAGTTTGAAACTCAACCGAAAAGTCAGCGCCAACTTTTTGCCCCGCCTTCGATAACGTTTCTAAAAATCCAGGCATATATACATAGCATGCGGGGGAGGATAGCATGATGCACACCCAGCCTCAGGTAAATCAATTTTGTGTCTATGTCACGGTTTTCTCATCTTGGAAATTCTAGCCTAAATATTTCAAGTTTGCCATTCGCAATCCGTCTTTTTTGCTTGTTACATCTTAGCTGTTTCTCCTTTACCTTACTTACTGTACTTTCAGGTTTCCTAAATTTGAAAGTAATTTTGTACATCACAAAAAATGACTCAAAGTTATATAACGTGACATCTGGATCTACAGTGCTGCGCACCCTACCGTTGCCACTCGACAAAGTTTTTGATTATTTTTTGACAACTTTTTGACATCTTTTTGACAACTTTCTGATGGCTTTCGTTTAAACTGGCCATCGAAATACAAGAACTCTGGGAGGCGGAGATGTCAATTGTCATAACGCGAACGTGCAGCTTGACAACTCCGCCTATCTTGCATTTTGATTGGCCAGTTTAAAACGAAAGCCATCGGAAAGTTGTCAAAAAGATGTCAAAAATTAATCAAAAACGAGAGGCAACGGTAGGCGCGCAGCACTGTAAATTTAAAGCGAGGCTGCGCGCCTTATTTGCGCGCGCACGTGTAACTAATCAGGAACACGTCAATCGCTAATAAACTTCGCATCACAATCAGAAGAACAAAAACAGTTTTTCTTTCGAGATAAGATTAACGCTACAATGGGGATTTGTAATTCAGTGAGTTGCTCAGACAGCAAAATCGAGAAAGTCGAGAAAATTGAAAACAAGGAGGAAAGTGAGAGGTTGAAGAAACTCCTGTCCTTGCCATCCACATCAATTGTCCATCAAACACAGGCTCGTGGCAAGTTCAGTTGGAGTCTGACCAAGATACAGGGAGTGCCGTGGCAGTGTCTTCTAGTCTTGAAGTTCTTGGAATTGAATCCAACGACCAGACGTTATCAGATACATCGCCGTTTCTGCCGGAAGACTGTGATGTCACCCAACCACAAGATGTAGAAGAAGATTTTTGTTTGGAGATCCGGGGCAAGTCATGTATGCCCAGGAATATGAAAATAACTGGACTGGGACAACAAGGTGATGTCCTTTCTCGTGGATTAGCACAAGTGGAGAACACCGCTTGTTCTAGTTTGAGGAATGACGATCAATTACAACGCGAGGAGTTTCCTGGATCATCCGGACTCCACAGTACACCCAATATTTCATTGCCCCCACCGCGCCCTTCTCCATGGCAACAGGTGTATTCCAAGGTACTCAAGAAAAGAAAGCAACTTGCCGAGGAAAACTTGAAGAAAAAAACCACGGCGCATGCGCAGTCCAAAAAAGAAAACTTTCAACCTTGAGGACGAAATACGCGCCAGAAATGTACGAATCATTAAGAAGATTAAAAAGGCAGCGAGATCCAAGGCGGCCCAAGGCCCCAACAGCGATGCCGTGGCTCTGCCACCGGACGAAGCCATTGCGAGAATTTTTGGCGTGGACGTAGAAGATTGCCGTGACAGCAGCTCCAATAACAGTTTTGGTAGCAGTCACGCGAGTACAAGGTCGTCCTCCGCCGCGTCACGCGACAGTTCAATTGCCTTGGATGAAGATCTTGAGGATGCAACCTTGGACAGTGCAAACAACAAGCAGAATGGCCTAAGGAAGTCTCGTAAATGGTTCCGATTGAAACATAACAAGGTCACCCCTCTGTGAGGAGATGGCCAAAACTGCACGCTCTGGGGACAAGCGGTTTGGGGCGAATGAAGTTAGGTGGCGTGGGAGGCGACAGTAACTCGTGCTTCGCGCTCGATCAGGGCATGTTTCCACGTACACGGTATAGATATGCCCTAATTCCAAGCCGCTTGCCTCAGGGCTACTGAACTGGAAAGACTGTGCCTCAATGAACAGTTTAAATCAATATCTAGCAGGGCTTGCGGTGGGCTTACAGGCCCGCAATACCTCGCAACCTCGATTCCAGGCTCTCTCTCCTTTTCCTCCCTAGAGCCTGGAATCGAGGTTGAATACCTCGTTCTCGCGCGCAGCAGAGAGAGAGAAAATACCCATACGAGCCCTGTCAAACTGCCAGCTCTGAATGACATTTGCTCTTCCTTCGTATTTAGCAAAAAATAAAAAGCGTCTTAGTTATGAATCACGGAGTCTTTATTGTGTTATCAATGTTCCTCTAAACTTACAGGCTTCCTAACCTGGTTTGCATAAAATCGCTCACTGACGAGGAAATTTGAAAACCGTACAGAAATTGAATATTAATTGAAGAACGACCTACTGTAAAATTTGCTTTCAAAAGAATGTTGAAACTAACTATGAGAACAATCAACAAGTACATTGAATGGTCAAGGAAACATCAACAATTTATCAACTCCGCGCAATTCGGAAACTACCTTTTTGTTAGAATAAGGAATCGCATCAAAATGGTTGGCTGTGATAATAAAAAATAAAAAAAGCCGCACTCGTGTCAAACTTGCCCACACTGCGGAAGCTTAACCCGGTTTCAGAAGTATGAAGACCTATGAAGCTGACTAGAAATATTGCTAGTCTATCGCAGGTCCCCCCCCCCCCCCCCCTCCCCCCCCCCCTTCCTTTCCTGGGTGGAGAGAGACATTGTAATAACACAACCACTCGATCCGGAGTCCAACGTGCGCTAACCATTAGGCCAGCGCGCCTCCCCCAAATGGTTAGCAGTATCGGGGTGATTTTCTGAAACCAATCGCCCAAACTGTATATTAAAATTTGAGTAAAACAGAAAACGATTTGGCCTGACTTCACTTACTAACAGGGTCTACATCAATTAGGCTAATTTGCCTTTCCCTTGCCTGGGAATTTAACCCTTCACGTCAGGTTATCCTAAGTCTATTTTCTTTCTTCACACGTACCATTATAATTATTTATCTTGGGAGAATCTTGCTCCAAGCCAAGACGTTTTCTATGAGATCAGGACGTTTATTCTCATAACCTGCTTACTGAATTTGTTACAAGAAGGTAAGGAGAAATTACGAATTAAACATTGCTTTGACCGCTGAAGATATAAACGGGTTAAAATGCTTTACGAATTGAAGACGTGAATCAAGATTTGTTTTCAGAAAATGTCATTGCGTTCTCTTACGCACTGTAGAATCTTTAAATCAAAGGCTTCGCATCAAGTTTTGCCTGAATCTTGCCGGCTTCTTTCCTCATTCTCCTTCCCTCGGGCCAGTTTCCCTGCATGGTGTACGCAATCCCGAGCACAGTCAAAGTGCGCACCACCTCTGGATGATCATCTCCATGAATATTCTTGTGTCCGTTCAGAGCCATGTCTAGAAAGCGCCGCGCTGGTGTTGTTTCACCTAGCGAAAGATACGCATGCCCCAGATCGGTAAGTGTGCTGGCCACGTCGCTTGTGAACCTGCGGGCTTCCACTTCATCTGGGCTGGTGGGCACCGCTGTCTGCAGGAATGAGAAGGCTCGTTCGATGTAGTCGCGACTTCTTTCCTTGAAGCCTAAACTCCCGTATGTAGCACCGAGGGCGGAAAGGGTGCGAGCGTAGTCGAGCGGCTGTTTGTATTCACCAAACTTCCTTCGCTGCGACTCGTAAATTTGAATCGCCCTCTCGAGAAGTTCTCGGCACCGTTGCAGATTGTCCAACGAGCTGTAGACATCTGCTAAACGCGTCAACGTGGACGCAACTTCCAGGCTTGATTCACCATACAGCTGCGTTTCAATCACCAGAACATCTTCCAGCAGTCCTCTACTGGAATCCAGATTCCCCAATGACGCATCGATGGATGCTACGGCCGAAATGGCATGGGCACGACTTTTAGGTCCCAGGCTCTTTGACGTGCCAGAGGCTAAGATGTGGTCGAGGTGGGGCTTGAGAAGCCTGGCGAGAGTTCGCGTTTGATTGTCCTGCCCGCACACCGAGGCCACTCCATTGATCGTTTTCAAAATACGCGCTGTGTGTTGCTGGCAGTGACGAATTGCGTCCCGAGTCTTAATCTTCCTGAATTCTTCCTTGATCTCCAAATCGATCTCCTGCAACAAATCGCTGACATTTGGCCCGGATAAGGGTGGTAGCAGCTCATTATTGGGCGCGTTGTCTTGGTAACTTGAAGCTTCCTCCTTCGCGACTTCACCAAGAGAGTTGCGATATTCTTGAAGCGTCCTTTGAGCGTCAAAACTCCACAAGCGGCGGAACCACGAGCTTGCGTTGTGCTTGTCTTCTGCCTGGGCCAGATACTCTGCTTCAAGCTGGTGCATTGTCTTGGACAAGAAGAGTTGTTGGAACACTGAGTGCACCAACGGACTAACGACGACTGTCTCCACACCTAGTAAAAAATAATAAAATCATTGGTTAGATAAGAAATTGAAGTATTGCCCTGTGGGTATTTCTTGGTAAGCTATCGCTGAATCAACCTCACTCCCATAATATTTCATCTTCGTGCCTCCACGTGCGAGAGGGAGAGAGAAAGACTCTGGCTGGACTGGGTGTGGTCATGTGTCTCCTGGAAAAAATCTCAGACTGAGGGAGGGTCCTTGAATAGCACGTTTGGTCAAATGTATGTTCAACAATATTGTAAGTTACAATAATTTATTGACTGCTTCATACTTTCATGGGTAGGTGATGGATGAGGGAGTAAGCAATGGCACGAGCAAGAGCAAGTGAGCAAACAAATGCAAGCGAGTGAGGAAGTGAGTGATAGCGATAGCAAGTGAGTGCATAGGTGGGTGGGTTGGAATGAATCCCATCAGGATATGATTCTTGTTCCAAGATTTCCATTAAATAAAACAAGGATACTCAACTCGACTCATGTTGGGAGAACTTGGAATTTTTTTCCGAGCAGCTTGTGTCACTGACTGAATAATATCTTTCTCATATTTCTTCCAAGCTTAAAATATACCATCATTTTCTTTCCACACATTCTTACTCATTAACAAATCTAATCCTAGCAGTATGTGGGAGGATTGTCACATTTGAACTGGTCAGTCCTAGTAATATGGCCTAAGCTCCCACAAGTCTCCTGTAGCTCGGTGTGCAGAAGGTCATAGGTTCAACTCCTGTTGGGAAAACTCAGATCTTTCTCAACAAGGATACTGTACAGAACACATCACAATACAAGATTGTTTTCTTACCCATGGGTTCCATTCTCACAACAGAAACCAAAGGACACGCCTTCAACATCTCAACTACTCCATCCAGCATTTGCGGCATTTCTGGCATCTCGGGGTTAAGCATTGCTTTGATGGCATCCACATTATCTTTCACAGTTGTCATAAAAGACTCCAAGTTCTTTGCCAGCTTCTTGATAGACAAAAACATTTCTTCAACTTCTTCCCCAGCACCGTCTTCCTTCTTAGCCTCGGCGGGCTTCTGGCTCGGAAGGGCTGGGCCGCTTCCAACCACTGGAGGTAGATTAAAATCAGGTGATCTTAAATGCAGCGCAATTAATGTAATGGGAATTGGCCAATCAGGCGTACAGGTACCAAGGAAGTCAAAAGCGTGGAGTAGATGAAAGTTTTCCTGGACAAGATTTTTGGTTTCCATGGTAACCATGACATGAGTGGGGGCCAAACGAGTCTCACCATTGGCCTTTGTGAAGTTCTGCAGCTCTAGTTTCGCCTCACTTAAAAAGTCCGAGCTGGAATAGTCAGGATTTTTTGCAGCCTTTGACTGCATGTAATGGCCAGCACATGTAAGAGCCAGAGGGATGCCATTGAGAAGTGTCACAATGTCTTTAGCTGCCGTCATCTTGTCTTCTTCTAGTCTACTTAATGTTGAAAGAAGTTGTACCCCATCATCGATATCCATTCTAAAAGGAAACAAACAAGTTATAGAAATGGCATAAAAGACAATAAGAATATAATGCTTTATTATTCCACTATTACGTCATTTCACCATATAAGGTCAAGAGAACACGCAAAATATGAGACCGTATTGACCAGTTGAACAGAGCTATATGGAAAATAGCATAATAGTAGGGAAATTTTGCAGTAGAATAATAAATCCCTTATTCGATGGTTTAACATACATGTAGTCATACCGTATAATACGAGTGGACATTTTTCTCATTACTCGCATTTTTCCTCGGCTCGGAAAAATACTACGCAACTCGCAAAATATCCGCACATATTACACAGTATGTTAATTAAACCATAGAATAAGGTGTATGTATTTGCATGAAGATTTTGGAATGCGTTCTTGAGTAGCCTGTTCGAGGCTCTTGATTGGTGGGGACGAGCGAAAAAGCAGGAAGAACGGGCGTCTTGAGCCCAAGGCTATGTTAGTCTTCCTTAGGGGCGACCCATTTAACTTCTGAGGGGGGGGGGGGGGGGGTGGAGGATTTTGAAAAAAAATATCCTACAAGCAAACTTGTATGAAAAAAAATTTCGTGCACACGACCACTGACGGAAAAAAAATTCATACACGTTCAGTGGGCCGAAAAAAAATTCCTGCAAGACACTACATGATGGGCTGACTTCAACTTCATCTTCAGCTGCTGCAGGCAGTTCAGGGATTTTAATAGCATTAGCATCTGTATTTGGGCAAGAGGGGAACTGGAACTACAATAATTTTTGCATCTCCCTTCTTCAGATAGCTTTTTCTGTACATTAATAATTATTATTATAGCTGTGGTTACACAGTACCAGTCTACAGTTTTGTCAAATCCAAGATGGTGGCCCAGGGGGGGGGGGGGGGGGGGGGGGGTACTCCCTTATAAACGGGCTGTGGAGGTCCACCTATTGTGAACCGACGGTTCAAAAGAAGTGAAATAGTAGTGAAATAGTAGTGCTTGTGCTTTAGTAGGTAGTTTGAAAATGAAGTCTGAATCAACTGGTTCATCCAATAAACCAAACCAATCGCAGCTTTGAACGTGTTTACATATGGTCTTCATCAACAAAGACAGCATCAAGCGAGTCATTTTCTTCATCCAAATATTCACTCCTTTGGCTTGAAAACCTCTTTAATCGAAGGTCCGCAATATGTATTTCTAGTACTCTTTCATCATAAAGTTCCTGTTTTGTCAAAAATCAATTTTGAATTTAACTGAACAGTTCCAGAAATACTCATGTTTTTTACGTTCGGTTCCATGTCAAACTGCCTTCAAAAACACACGAAATGTAGTCTCAGACAACCTAATATTTCAAAATTTCCCGGGGGGGCATGCCAAAGGATCCCCTAGAAGGCGCTCGTACGATTGCGCCTTTGGTACTCTTAATGCACTCCCCCCCCCATTCTAAATCCTGTCTACGGGCCTGCCGGTAGCCACCACTATACCTGCAAGATATGTGTGCAGGGCCAATGGATGTGGTACGATGGAATGAAGGAGAAAACATGTCCAGGAACATGCCTAAGGCCTGACTCCTTTCATCAGTGCAAGTGGAAAGGGATCACCATCTCATTGCTTTTACATTCAGTAATAATAAATAATTATGTATTATTGACACATATGTATTATTACTGAACGTATTAAAAAGCAACGAGATGGCGATCAAAGGTCAGTCACAAAGGAAAGGCGACTTTTCCTCCGCCCATACACACACAAAAAAATATCCTGCAGCACGTTACATGGAGAAAAAAATATCATGCACACAAATGCCCCGAGAAAAAAAAAATTCCTGCAGCATGAAAGGGTTTTAAAAAAATTCTTGCCTATACCAAATCCTCCACCCTCCCCCCCCCCCCCCCCCCCTCAGAAGTTAAATGGGTCGCCCCTTACTCCCTATTATTGCACTACTATAACCCTACAATGCCACGGAGAAGTTGATCTTTGATATGTTAAAATTATGTGTAGGTTTATATATAATGAGTTGTCAGCCAAAGTAATGTCTAGCCAAATAACGGCTGCGTAGGAGACTAAAGTAATGAGACAAAACATAATTATTTTTTGGTCGCTTACTAGCTAGCCTGCGAATACAGCTGACTTCCATCGCGCACCGCATGCAGCGTCCCGCGAGAAGGTCGTCTGCGATTTACAGCCAGAAATTCCATACTGATGACGTTAAACCACTAATTGGATTTCCGGAATATATTTGGGTCTCGTTTAATTACTGTAACGCTTTTGTTTGATCTCATTACTACCGGAGGAATATTCATTGATAAACGCAAACAATTCTTGGACACGTTTATAGCGGACCGCTTCACTACGAAAATCAGGAATCTCTTTATTCTGTAATGGTTCGTAATAACGCTTCGGACGGTTCATAATTATATTTATCTCAGCTGTACTCCTTAGCTGTCACGGCTGCCTTTTTGTCAACAATAAAACCCACGGGTGTCAAAATTCAGCGACAAGAAATTTGAATGGATACCGTTGATGGTTGCAGTTTGCTTCACCTTTCTGTATATTTTTTGACGTTGTTTATAAAGCAGTCTTAGTTTTACCTTCCCCATCGTGTTTGAAATGAGAAATTAAACGGGTCTACTTTAGTCTGCAACCACATCTGTTTTCTTTTAATAAGCGGACCCAATCAGCGCTTCTGACCAGATCTGGACAGATTTACGTCATCAGTATGGAATTTCTGGCTGTAAATTGCAGACAACCTTCTCGCGAGACGCTGCATGCAGCGCGCGATGGAAGTTTGGCTGTGTTCACAGGCTACTTACTAGCGGTTTCACTTATACTTGTGGTTTGGCTGCAGAAATTTGGCATTTTTTTTATAGGTGGTTAAAAAATGTAGCTGCTGAAGAGAGTTGGTTGCTTGCTAAAGGTGGTAAGTGCTAATGAAGGTTCAACCACACATGTATCTTATCCATATACCGTAAAGTTCAAAACAGTAATGACCAGGGGATCGTTACTTTTGGAACTTTATGGTAATTATATTTTTCTATAGTATTTGTCTTACCCTTCATTAATACTGTAAGTATTATTCACCAATGAATCCCGGCTCACATTCATATCTCTAGTGACAAGAACTGTTCCATTGCCCCAACTTTTCTGTGAATTGCTGGAGAACCACCGATTCAGGACTTCATTATCCGTGACATTCTCCAAAATGAGAACCCATCCTTGACTGTTGTAAAGTTTTTCTTGAACAGCTTCAACAAAGCAATCCAGCTGCTCTTCTTTGGAAAGACTATTAAAATCAAATCCTTCACCAGCCTTTGATGTCCAATCACTCTCAAAGCAGCCAATAGAAATCGCAAATCTTTTGACATCAAAAGAAGGCTATCTACCGATGAAGCATTCAACGTACCATACAAAAGATTCCGGAAGAAAAAGTATACCTCTCCTCCTCATCTTTGGCGAGTTTCTCAGCAAATGATCGAGCAAGGTCTGTTTTTCCAGAGCCTGGGCAGCCAACAATGTGCAAAGCAGTTAATGATCCACTGTTTTTCAGTAGATTATGCAGTGAAGAAAGAGCTGACAGGTCTTGTTCACGGGTGTGTACATAATGACTGGGTGCAAGGGGCAGTGACTTAACTAACAGGCGTTTCTTCTCGTGATTTCTGTAAACATAGTGATAAATTGTACCAGATATCCCCAGTATAGCAATGATCCAGTACTTTAGATATGGATTTTCTCTCCAAGATTTCGCATCCTCGCCATTCTCTTTTGTTTCGTTCTGCCTCGCAGCTTCAGATGATGAAGCAGACAAGGGCGCTACTTGTTCCCTCAGCGGAAATTGTCTCAGTTTATAAATCCGTGTGCTCCGAAGCCCAGCGCTAGCAGCACGCAAGCGATGCGCAATTTGAAAGTTCAAACAACGGGAATACATTGTAAAATTGCTCTCAGCAACTGGTTCAGACCATACAATAAACTGTTTCTCACGTGCTGCCTCGACGTCTTTGAAAATGATTCATTCTAACCTGATCTACAAAGAGAAACAAATGCCAAACCAAATTTACAGGCGGCCGCCATTTTGTTTAGCACATGTCCAACCTCCAGTTACACTTACCCCATACCCCTAAAATCTTCTCTACCACACGAAGGCAGCAAGGAGGGGATTTATAACATGTAAGGTGTATCCGGTTTTTATTTACTAATTAAATAAAATACTTTTACTGCTATTTGGAGAAAAGAAAGTTTCAAAACCTTCAAGTAAACGTCAAAGCGACAGATAATGTCCATCTCGTGGGACCCCTCCCTAAGCTCTCACTTTTTCTTCGCCTACTGTTCCCAGTTTCCTGCGCGTTTTCGACTGCCTGTCTGGAAATAATCCAAGATGGCTTCCACAGCTCGGGAAAGACACGCAAAATTGAAGGTTATAATTGACTGCGATGCCGGTATCGATGATGCCCAAGCTATCATGATCGCGCTATCTCAAGAAGTGGACATTTTAGCTATCACTTGTACCTCTGGAAATGTGGACGTTGATAAAGTTTCTAAGAATGTCCTCAAGATCCTTGAAGTTTGCGAGCGAACCGACATACCCGTGTACAAGGGCGCACATCGATCCATGCTAGGTACGATAGCAAGCTCAAAAATAGATTTCCGTGTAGTCCCATGCTTAATAATGCATACAATTATGCGATTCGTTCATTCCATGTTGTCATTCTAGCCTGAGTGAAAAGACCTGTGCCAGGAGGTGGTGGTACGCGCGTACGGTGGTACAAAGGGGGGGGGGGGGGGGGGGGGGGGAGTTGGGGGCACTTTCCTATAAAATGATGGGGGTAATCGATGAATTCGAGCAGCCTACACCAAAAACACCCACCCAAGCCAAGATTGTGGTACCATTTAGGGGTTCGCGTTTCTTTTAAATTGTCCGATGAATCACCCCTCTGCCATTTATATGGTGGACATTCCCCCCTGAAACCCCCCCCCCCCCCCAAAGACCAGTTCACATGCTTTTCGACCTGAAAAATTCCATACTGATGGGATTGGTTGTTACTAGTGATTTTCTAGTTGCTTCTCGTGCTAGTCAAAAACCCATGAACGAGTAAGACTTTCTTACATGTATTAAGGCTGACCTTACGTGATTTTTTTATATAAAAATTTAGGAACCACCTTTGAGATGCCACTTTATCATGGTGTAGATTGTCTGGGAGATGCATCTGATATTAAGGACCCAGACATGGGTCTCCTCAAACAGACCCATGCTGCTCAAGCCTTGGTCCAACTTGTGAATGAAAATCCTGGTGAGGTTGTTATCATAGCACTTGGCCCTCTGACCAACATTGCTTTAGCTTCTCATTTTGACGCTGAATTTACAACAAGAGTTAAGGATATCTATCTAATGGGAGGCTGCATCCATGGCAAAGGGAATCACTGGGTTTCGGCAGAGTTCAACTTTGGTGCCGACCCAGAAGCAGCTTATGTAGTGCTTAATCAATTTAAGCGCCCTGTCTGCATTGTTTCTTGGGAGACTTGCTTGGAACATGAACTGGAATGGGAGTTTTATGATCGTTATGTACAGGTGGGCACCAAACAAGCGGAATTCATGAAGAAGATTTCATCAAAGATAAGAGAATACGAGGCTAAAATGAATGGTCCATTTATAGCCTGTGATCCGTTTGCAGCCTGTGCAGCAATACAGCCCCAGATTGTTCTGCAGGAAACATCTGTTTACGCGACAGTGGAACTCAAGGAGGGCCTCACACGTGGGCAGATGGTTATTGATTGGAGGGAATGCTCAAGAAGGCAGCTAATGTGCGATTAATCACTAAAATAGATTTAGACCTTTTTATGAAAATGATGCTACACTCTGTGAAATAAATGGTGCAGGAATTCATTTAAACCTTAGGGGTGGCAAATGGTAAATTCAAGCCTTTGTTAGACTTAAGCGTTTTTATCTGCAAGCCCGAGACTTTTTCACTTTTTAGATTGCGAGACCGAGATACCAAGAAAAAATCAAGACTGCAAGACGAACAGAACTGCTAAAAAAATGAGACTGGCGAGACCCATGAAATTTGACTTACAATTTTGCAGGACCATTCCACCACCCCTAACCTTTTAAAGTCCCGAGTCTCCTTCGCAGTCGTTATTTGGCTTGTCACAAAGCTTTTAGCCAGGTGTCCAGTGGACGCCCAATCCTGGGAGAAAATGATGAAAAATGCACCAAAGCGTTAACAAATTTATGGGGGAACATGTCAGACTCCAGGACGTCCACTTTTAAAATTCTGGCTAAAAGCCTGCTCATCACACAATGCTCTTTAGTGAGGGAGGAGAGCATTGCGTGACAAGCCAAATAACGGCTTAAGTCCCAAGGTCAAAATAAAAATTATCCTTACTGATTCTAATAAATTTATTAATAAGCCCCACCCCCACCCCTCCAAAAATAAAAAGCCCCCAAATCTGAGATGCAAAAATCCCTTTAAAAATAAGCTCCACCCACCATTAAATACAAGCCTATTGGCCTACTGATTATTATCCCTCTATTGTAGACCTTTGATGTTCATTTGATGACTGTTAAGTAAACTTGTTTCATGTTTCATTATGCTTAGAGTTTTAACATGTAGCATTGTAAATAATTTGTACACCTAAAATTTTCATAGTTTCTTTCCAATTGAGCTCAACCATTTTGGAAATGCAAAAATTTGTTATAATAATAAGCCCCTCGGAAAATAAGACCTCCCGAAAATAAGGCAGACCAAAGCCTACCAAAACACCAGAAAACCCTTTTGGGCAATTTGTCAAGTTCGCCGTTTGCAATCTGTTTGCAATCCATCTTAATCTTCTCCATCCTCAACCATCTTTCTTTGGTGTTTTTCTACCTTAGTTAACTATTATTTTAAGGCTTTCTTCAATTTTTATTTTGCACTGATCAAAAATAACTTAAAATATTGTGACATAGCTCCTTTAAAGATACCACAAACTCGAAAATTACTAATATTATCAAAATTGGAATGGGAGGGGGATGAATGTTGAATATCAGGCCCTGGTTATGATGATGGATAATGCTCTTGTTAACACAATTAAAAAAAACACTGGATAGTGATTTATCTGGTGGGAAGCATTATCAATCCTTTGAATAACTGACGCCTGCCTAATTTCTTTTGAACTAAAAGATTATGAATTACTTTTATTACAATATAACTTGTTTTCTCTATTTTCTTTTTTTGTAACTACCAGTATATCACATATCCATATCATTTTCTAAATTATTTTTTTTTATACAATAATAATAATTCTTCAATATAATATTGCATTTTATTACCAATTTTAATATAGACTGAATTCTCCATGCACTCTGATTGGTTAAAAACCCACGTTTTATCAGAGTATAAAACATAGCAAAGCAAAGCAAATGTTGTAAAGCATATAAAGAAGCCAAAGCCATAAAACACTTGAGAAATATAGAAAACATTTACAAGCCTGTGGCCCTTGTTTTTCTAAATTTCTCTCACGTTCTCAAATCCCTGTTGTGCTTTATGACAGTATACACAAAACAGAGAATGAAACATTGTTTCTTTACTAGAGTTCCAGGTAGCTTTTGTAATAAACTGAACCTATTCCTACATGTATACTGTTGTTCCGAATTTATTGCCAAGTACAGTCGACTCTCGCCTTGCGAACACCCCGTTATTATGGACACCTGCTATTATGGACAAAATCCAGCCCTCCTCCTGGCAAAAGCTACATGTATAGACTTGAGGTTTGACTGAAAATGGCTCCTACTATTACGGACTCCAAACTATGTCCTGGGGGTGTCTGCAATAACGGGAGTTGACTGTACAATAATTATTTATTGTAGCTAACTAAGTAAAAACAAACATGGGGAGGTTATCTTGTTTGGACACCCCCCTCCCCCTTTCTCAAGTCATTGAAAAAACCTTCAAGTATATTCCATAGATATTTCACATTACTTTGCACTTGGAATACTTATTAAGCTTAGATGCCCCAACTTTCTGTTCAAATTCTTCTTGTAATTTTAAATAAGATAGAGGTGGCCAGCGATGTTCATAGACATGTTCCCTGTTCTCTCCTTGAACAAGATCAAATTCTTCAGTTGACTCAAACACAGAGAAGTTTGTTGAAATGAAATGAAGACACCAGCCAGACAACTGCTTGGCATTATGAACCTGACAAATATAACACGGGAATTAGTATGAAATACAAATGCCGATGCAGGTTTAAAAATAGGCCGCGGCGAGGCGTGCTCATGGCTACTGCTATTTTTACTCAGAGAATGCGGCATAGCATGTAGCCCATGAGTTGCCGATTAAAAAAACGAAATGGGTTAGGGGGAGCTCTCACGATTTCAGATGCAGTAAGTTTATATTTTTCGCTACTCCAGCAGTCATGAATCCACATCATCCCTTTATAACATGTATACTAGACATACTAGATATAAAACATTTCCACGCCAATGGCTTTCGTTAACTCTCACCAGACCTCTCAATTGATAATATAGTCAAGACTTCGTTCTCCGAGTTGTCGCCGTTGAGGATAGTGCAGCAACTTTGTTGGTTTTGTTATTTTTTTCTTGTGTGTATTGCATTTGATAACCCTAGCCCTAAGGCAACATCTCGGCTTTGGCTAACCACACTAAAATAATCAGGCCCGTAGGGCAAGGGATGCGACAGGTGCGTCCGTGGACCGATGGCTGAAAATAAAGTGAATGAAAAGGCTCTAATTCGCTAACTGGTGTAGTCTGGAAATGAGCCTGAATCAACGAAGATAACATCGAAGGTCCGCCATTTGTAGATTTGCTGGGTGACATATTAAATTTTGGACCAGATCTTGAGATTCTATAAGCTGAATTTAACGTTAACGATAAATTCGACCTAAAACCCTCATACGGAATTTTAATCCCCAGGCTCTATCAAAATGAGAGAAGACTGGGTACCCCAATAATGAACTGCAAAAGGGCTCAGCATGTGTGTCAATATTGGATAAAATGGACCGAACAGAGCCAGAGGTCACAGAAAGAGCGAAATAGAAAGGCCGCAGCAAAATCCTGTCAATCGATAGATACATTTGTCCGTAAATTGTAAATTACATGTCACATAAAGTTTCTTGCAATTGTTTGTCATTAATCCATTTTGAATTTAAAAAGTGCAAGAAATTTTTATGTTTATACGTTTGCTTTTTTGCTGCCTGGTTTCATATCAAAACGCACGAAATGCGAAATACAGTCGAACCTCTCCACAACGGCCACCCTTGGGACAGAGGTAAGTGGCCGTTGTAGAGAGGTGGCCGTTATGGGGAGGTAGGGGTGTAATATGACACCATTTGTTCTTTTTGGGGGGACAACATTTTTATTTAAAAATGCTTATTATAGCATATGAATACGTAACACAATCAAAATGTATCAATAAAACAGAAACCAAAATGATGTTCAGAACAGGAATGTTAACAAAACAAAGCTAGTAAGGTACAGTGAGTACATCAGTTTGTACATCGTTTACTTTCTCTTTCGTGAAATTAAGTTGTCAAGGGTTGTTTGCTTGAGTGAGTGGCTGCGAGGTTCTATTTTAATGTGACTTGGCTGTGCCACAAGGCATTTTTTTTTTTCAATTTCGCAATGCAATTTAAAACACAGAGCCTTATCAGCTGTACTCGATTTACGACTGAAATAAAAATACAGTACTGTAAAAGCGTAAAAAAAAATGGAAAATAGAAAAAAATGGGGGCCTTGTACTTTCTAGTATTGTGTGATTCTTCCATCAGTGGCTAAAACACGTGCCGCAATATAAGATACTGTATTGCCCGACGATGCGTGGTACAGATGAAGTTGGCGTGACCTTTATTACTGTACGCCAAAAAAGATAGGGTTTTAATGGCCGTTGCCGTTGTGGAGAGGTGGCCGTTGTAGAGAGGTAAAACAAAGAGTGAATGTATGGACTGTCCGCCGGGACAAAAGAAAGTGGCCGTTGTGGAGAGGTGGCCGTTAGTAGAGGTTCGACTGTATCAAAAATTTCCCGGGCGGTACCCCCCTAACAACTCGGGAGGCACTCGAAAGTTAGTACGCGCAAGGAAAAGGAGACATCTGCACGCAGGCTATCCCTCCCCTTTCGCATTTATTACGGGACAGTTTTGTTTGTCCGACGAAAAGCTCATATATTTTATCTTACATTACACACGGTCACTTTTCCGCTCTCATACAAAGTTAACGCGCTTATCTGTTGCACTGTATATTGTCATGACATGTTTGACAACTGTCTTGTGCTGCACTGTGCTGCGTGGCAGGCGTAACACAAAAGTTTCACTTCCTTGGTCTTTTACTGCAGTCATTAGACGTTGCTTAATACGGACAATTGTTTTTTTTCGGGTCCGTCTTATCCGGGTTCCACTGTACATACGAGGCGTTTCAATCACAGTCCCAAAACAAAGGGATTTGACTTTCAAACTGAAAAAAAAACCTGCCAAAAAAACCCCTGCAAACTGTCAAAGCTATTTGCCTTTATCTCTGTAATTGTGGTAATAACCCGACCAATTACACGCCGCGAAATTATTGACATATTATAAATAGACGAACGAATTATTACACAAGAATCCATCAAAAGAACAGTTCTCATCTTGACTCTGCTCATATCCTAGCTAACTGAACTGGGTAATTACAGTACACTGCACGATTCACGTTTGAACGTAACAATTTATTTGGTCACTTTTTAGCAACACTCTGCTCTCGTTAAAACTAGCTCGCCGACTTCTCAGTTGCGAGACCAACAAACTCTGTTCAGTTTATTTACCTTCATGTCATTTTGCATCAGTTGAGCATATCTAACAAGACTTAAAATACCCCAGCTAATTTGAATACAAATCACCACACTGTTTTCGTTAAAACAACGGAAAACTGTGCTCAAATGAGATGATCTTATCTTTCGTCTACAAACCAAGCATGATATAAAGTTTCGTCCTTTAATTTTTAGAAGATATTTTCATATTAATAATCATTCCTCGTTTCGAAAAAATTTAACAAACTTAACAATATGTATATCTAAAATCCCATTTCTAATATCATTTTGTCACGATGTTCTCAACTGTCAAGACTCCCCCCGAAAGCGCTTTGAATTTAATTTTCTGCATCCAGCACGGCGGCTTCTTGATCTTTGTCACAACAGCAGTTCGCAGCATTCATGCTGACATAACAAAATTCTCAATCATCCACTCATCACTCATAAAAAACTCCCCCCCTTTGTTTTTTTTTTTTTTTCTTATTGGTCGTCATACTGTAATATCCTTTTGTTCTACACAGCCAGCATTCGCGCTGACATAACAGAATCTAAAATATAATTATAAATAATTCACTGTGTAAAAACTCGCGCCGTGATGGTTTTAAGAACTGGTTATCTATTAGAGTACAGACGCACGAATGACATCACGATAGCGGGGAAAACGCGCGGGCGCCCTGCCTGCTCCAACAAATCCTTCGCCTCAAAACAGAGAAATATTCTCGTCAAACTGGAACATATTTCCGTAGAAATTTTTTCAATGTTGTTCAAATGGATACGAATTTAAAATCGTCTGTTCAAGCATTGCTAGAACTTGGAGGAAAATCTATGGTCCTTTAGCTATCATTTGTGAACGAATCGATAACGTTGAGGCTGGATTAAGATTTATCGTTCGCCGTTTATAAGCGACTTGCAACGGGATTTGGACTGGAATAAGGCGATTTTTTTTTTTTCCTCATATCAGGACTGAATAGAGGTTAGTCTCTAAATATTTGCCTTTTGAAACATATTGCTGAGTTGAGCTGTAGTTTTTTTAAGCCGTTTTAGTTTTACACAAATTTTTATTTGTTGGCATGAAAACACTGTGGCTCTAAACTCGAATTTTTTGTTTTAACATAATTTTTTTCGCTTTATTTAGCGTACATTCAAGTGAAAATCCGAAGCGAATATCTCCAAAATTCTCTAAAAAAATAGATTCCATGTTTGCCGCTGGGGTCTGTTCATTAATAACGAATCACAGAAGACGTCAAAATGTGGTAAAGAACATCAGTGACGCAACTCGCCGCATTCGGCTCGTTGGCCACTTTTTTTTTGTTCTTACCACATTTTGACGGTAGCTGTGAATCTATTACTGAACAGAATGCACGGCAACAAACACTTAACTTCCTTTTTGTTTATTTTATGGATCGACCTAACTATAGGGCTATTACTGAACTTTTAATCAGAAAGGAAAGTGTGACTGCGACCAACCGTGATTTTTATCTAGCTTTTTTAAATTTGCTAACGGGACCCTTGAGTTACCGGTTTACCATCTTCAGTCCAGCCATTTGTTGTGTTGTCGAATAATTATGCTTCAAGTCAGGTAATAATAATGCAGTTTGTTGTCTAGATGGGCGTTTCGAAATGCGTTTCTCCACGTTTTTCAAACGCTGAATCTAAGTAAACGTTTCTAACACTGTTTGAAATGTTTTTCAAATTATTTGCAAACGGGTTTCCCAAATGCGTTTCAAATATAAACGCCTTGAAACGCGGATGCGATAAGCCCCCCTTTTTCCTATGGAGGGTCCCACAGTCCGCTATACGACGTCGACGCACGACAACCTTTTTACCTGTAGAGAAATTTCATTTATCTCTTCAGTTGGACAAAAATTTGTTTGGCGCTATCCAAAAAATAATACTACAAAAGTGTTGTCCTCCGCGCCCAATTTTTCATTTTGATAAACGCGTTACGCACTGATGAAAACCAAAAATCTATGGACAAAAATTTTTCGCGAGGACCGACAAACATATTCGAATCACGTAGAAACGCGCAAAAAACCTACCTCGTGTTGTTGCTGTGAAATTTTGCATTCGTTCAACTCCTCGACAATCTTTTTAAAACCATTACTTTCTATCTTAAAGTGTTTTTACTCTCCTCTGCCTTCGTGGTATGATACACACAAACTGATTAACTAAGATATTTTTCCTTTCCTCGTTTCTTTCTTCTTCTCGGACTGAAATTTTAAACGACTTGCATGTTTCTTGCCGCTTTTCCCGACTGTCACTGTCACTTTTTAGCGCAAACTTGTACCCGATCGGACGTGCACTGTTCACTGCTTGTAAAGCAAATTGTGCTACTCAAAACATCAGTATAGGTGCTGCTAGCAGGTAAAATTTTGGACCGGTACAAGTTGTACGGACCGAGGCAAGCGAATAATCATCGCTGTAACCTTGAGATTAATGTGTGTGAATTGACGAATCCTGTCAGTTTTTGACGCTTGACCAAAATTTTGTCCTGCTCTGGGGCAGGATGACTGCGCCTTTGAAGTTTGGTAAGGCTTGACAAAATTTTGGTAGGAAAAAAATCGCCGTTCGCACTTGTGAAACGGAACTGATGACAGATATTTTGCAAAACAAAACAAAAATTCGCCTAGTGCGGCCGGGCCCTAATCAAACAATGAATTGTACGAAGGATTCTAAAAAGACCGGCGGTTACTCAACAAAAGCTTCAAACAATGTGACTCAATCAAACGCGACCCTGTTCGTGCAGTTGTCCAAAGAAATAACCTCGCTTAACCTCGCTTATCTGTGCACTGTATATTTCATTTGTCATGACATGTTTTGACAACTGTCTTCCGGTGTTTGACCCTTGTACTGACCTAAACGTTCTCTGCTCACTGTGCTAAAACAAAAGTAGACTAAGTGACAGGCGTAGAACAAAAGTTTCACTTCCTCGGCCTTTTATTGCGGTCATTAACGTTGCTTAATACGGAGGAGTTTCAATCACAGTCAAAAACAAGCGATTTGACTTCAAGAAAGTAAGAAACCTGAGAAACAGTAAAAAAACCATGCAAAACTGTCAAAGTTATTTGCCTTTATCTCTGTAATTGTGTAATAACCCAACCAATTACACGACGCAAAATTATTGACATAGACAACGAAATTATTACACAAGAATCAATCAAAAACAGTTCTCATCTTGCTTCCTACTATAATGTGCACGAAAAAAGATGCATTGTGGTAAAGAAAATATAGATTTTCCCCCACTATACACTTATACAGATTAGAACTTGCCTCCGTCGTTTCACCCTCACATGGCAGAAAAATAAGTCACAGAAGCTCACAGAACAGCCATTTGGACTGTACAACTTATCAATAAAGACGCAAACTAATGACTTACAATCCTTTACAAAGAAACCGCAATTCTGTTATCTTATGTCAACACATAGTCTAACGTCACTGTTTTTCAACCAAAGATCAACATTCCGTTCTTATCTTTCCTCAACACACTGCACAAATGCACACAGCAAAACGCTCGACACTACGTACAAGTGGACTCCACCATGTAGTGATTCTGTTTGAATCACTCATAAAGAACAGTTGCATCAACAGTCTTTCAACTGAACTGAAGCTATGAACGATCAACCTCAATTTCAAAGCGGGCTGGAAAAAGGTAATTACATTTCACAGAAATGCTAACTAAAACTACTACGTAGATAGAACTTTATGTGTAGACTTCGTACACCACTACAATAAGGGTGTCTAAGGATATTTTTTCCTTGACGCAAATAAAGTACAGCAAACAAAAGCGATTTTGTTTTTACTCCGGTTTTTGCACGTCGTGACTCACGCTCAGTTTGAACAGAGGGGGAAAAAAAGGAAACCAACTTCGTTACAAAAGTTCAATAATTTGCCTCAAACGTGACCATCGCTCATATAATCATAAAAGATACAAGTAATCAACCTATAAAATAGAACAATACAATAGTTTGGACACAACAATCAATGAAGCGAAAATCCCTTTCTTTAACAATTGAGAAGTCATCAACCTAAAAATAGAACAATACAATACATTTCAGAAATTCAAAGAATTTTTTACAAAAAAAGTCTTACGAACAAAAAGTCTTACGAAGGAATGTTACAAAGAATGCTTCGACGACGAACAATAATGGCCACTTGCGCAAGCGCAGTAGCCATAAAAATTATCAGTCTTTTCCAAGTACACTGCAACACCAGAGAATTTTTTAAATAAATTAAAGTATTTTTTAAATCCAAGAGCTCAGAAGACACAGATGGCTCATCAGTGCTGCTATACCGGTACTTAACTAAAGTTTCAGTATAGCATGAAGTGACTACAAATATTGCTGCCCCCTGGATGATGCAACTCTGTCGCAGGTTGCCCCTGGCAGGGCTAAAAATTAACGGTCGCCAGGTCGCCACTGGCGATTTAAAACTGACCAGGGCGACTAAAAGTTGAGGTTTGATCGCCCGAAGGGCGACTACGATATAAGCTTAGAAAAGTTGCAAAGTACGAAGTTAAATAAAAATAAAATATGTACCGATAGTTAACTTGGACTACCTTTCCTTTCTTTTCCTCCAACTCTAAGTTCATTGACTTTAGTGGATTTTTAGTTCTTAAACGAGCCGATTTAACAGTTTCATGAGTATTTAGATCGATCCGCAATATATCTGGACGCCAATTTGATTTGTTATAGCCACGTGGAATCAGTCTTACCCAGAGTTCTATGCGGCACGTTTTCGAGTTTCGTATGTTTATCGTCAACATACTTCTCGCCAGGTTTGGCATAGAAATTCTGATGTAAAACCACAAATGTGGAAATTTCTCCAAGGATGTGAGCCACTGCCGTCCAAAGAAACCTAAAACCAAGGAAGATGCCATAGAAAGTAGCAAAAACTACTACAAGACGAAAGGAAACAGGAATTTCAGAAAAGCTGGACTCAGGGGAGGCCGTGTTTGTTGTCCCAAGATAATGCGTTTGCTCCCTTTGTAAAAGAGGCGGCAGTATTAACCGTTTATTCAAGTAAATATGTTTTTTTTAATCAACTGAGGAAAATAAGGGCCACTTTAATTTGGCCTGGGCCACTAAGAATTCAAGGAAACTGGCCCGACTGGCCACCAAGCACTGGAGTTAATTTTTAGCCCTGGCCTGGAATTTTGTTAGGTTTTTATTTTCCAAGCAATTCAATGGTACCCATTTATACCCTTGGGTGGAGAGAGGTACTGTGAGAGTAAAGTGGTTTTGCCCAAGAACACGACAAGTTAACCCTTGCCTGTTGCAGAGCCTCAAACCTGGACATCCTCCGCAATCTAGAATCCCACACTATAACCACTAGGCGGTGGCCTAATGGTTAGCTCGTTGGACTCTGTCCGGGTTCGAGCCCTAGCCGGGGTCATTCTGCTGTGTTCTTGGGCAAGATACTTTACTCTCACAGTGCCTCTCTCCACCCAGGAGTAAATGGGTACCGGCGAATTGGAATTGTTGTTTGGGGGGGGGGGGGGGGGGGAAGTAGTGATACTCTTAGTTGCTGCATGCTATGGAAACTGGAGTTAGCGCCGGCCTTATAAGCCACTGGCTTGCAGACATACTTTAACCTTTAACTTTAACCTCCCACATGCACAGTATGGCCTCACAATATTTATTGCCACTCTGAAGATAGTACCCTACAGGGATCTTACCTGTGATGTGAGAAGGAGATTTATTACATCACTTGTGCCATCAGCTACTCTCTTCTGTATAGAGGCGTCAACTTTCTTAGTGATGTACAGCTCGCACAAAGTCACAAGTCTTGGCAAACAGAATCTGTCAGCTAAAATCATGATCTCTACAGAGTCACCCTCCTCTATTGGGGCGTGGTCAGTGTACAGGTACTCCAGTAGGGCCAAGAAACTTTGGAGTGAAGCATCCTTGAATCTCAATCTGTGAGAAAATAAAAGTTCTCTAAGAAATTTTAATTAAAGTAGCTGACGGAAGTTTAATCCAACTACAGTCAACTCTCTCTTCACAGACACCTCTATAAGACGGACACCTCTGTAAGATGGACCCTTGGTGTTGGTCCCTGCGCCGACCATTTTTCAGTCATGTTACTGTGTCTAAACTCTCTATAAGCGGACACCTCTCTAAGACGGACCGTTTGTGCCGGTCCCGATGGTGCCCGTCTTAGAGAGAGTTCACTGTCACCCTTTCAGGCACTAAGACAGCGAGTATTAGCACCAAAAACATTAATTTATTTTCTTAGAATTTGGTGTGTACATCAAGACAATATCCCATAATGAGTTTCTTTATTTTACTTGTCACCTGTCTACTGACAATGTATTGGATTAAAATTAGTGTAGTGGATCATAGGTTTTTATGTATAAGGTAGGGGGGGGGGGGGGGGGACAAGGGCCTGTACAGGGGACAGGTGCCCGGGAGTAAAGGAGGCAGGAAGTCTACGAGAAGCGAGAGAAGAGAGGGCGTGAAGTGGGGTTCCCAAGGTGGCGGGAACCGGAGAAATTGGAATTTTCTTGGCAATATTGTGTAATATTTTGCAAAGAAAAAAGCACAAAGAGGCAGGAGCCACAACGGAAGAGCTGGGAACCTGGAGGACAAGGCATGGAATTACAAGCTAGCCTGCGAACAAGCTCTCTTGGGTTTTGGGAAAGTAGGAGAAAGAGAAGGGAAAGAGAGCTTGCACTGATGTCCTCAGAATTTTGAATGCCGCCCCTCAAAACCCCCAGCCGTTTCGGCTGTTTGAGCTGTCAAAATTTGGTCAATTGAAACTTTGTGTCGTCTCAATGTTCTACGTAACGCAATGGTTTGTATTCGATCTCACACGCTCGAAAGTCGTTTCTCGAAAAGTAATAAACGGATTGAATCGAAAAACATCTCCATCAAAAGGGGTTTCAAAGCGCAGGACAGCTAGAATATTTGTTCCCTGTTTGTTAGGAAATTTTGCATATTTAATTACAAAAGCCAGTGTGTAATATTTCCCCGGAGCTGGCATGTCTGCGGCGAAAAAAGCTGTTTCTCTGGAACTACCATACCGTTTGACTCGAGAAAGGTCTCTTTGGAAAGCATTTTCAAAGCGCTTGAACAGAAAAAATATTTAGTACGTGCGCCTCCGAAGTTTACTTCCAAAAATACCTGAACTACGTTTTCTGCATGAGTGATCAACACTAAAAGCGTCATGTTTGCTAGCGCTAAGGGAAGATGTCATCAATTAATTAATTTCCACCAATCAGCATTTCGCATCGAGTTTTTTGAGCGCGGATATTCAAGAGACATCCAGGCAAGCTCTCATACTTCTCCCCGCTCCCCACCCCCCAAAAAAACCTTAAGAGAGCTTGCTCGCAGGCTGGGAAGCAGGAAGATCAGACTCCCTTTCCCCCTCCAACATGTAAGTGCTGGTACCCTAAGGTTTACTGATGATTTTCAATTCAAGCACATCATCATTTGGGCTTCCAGTGAAATGAAATCCAGAATGTCACACACAGCAAATATCTGCTTGTTTTCCTTGCTTAACCCCCTCTGAATACCACAACATAGGAAGGCATTATTCTGAGGAGTTTGAGAGTTGAAGAGATTTACCAGGAGCAATTAAATGCTGTTTTAAAACCATTGGGATTTCATATATATATCACTTGTGACTGAATGGCTATGCAAATTTTGGGAAAATTTTGATTCTTTGAATTTGAATGCATAATTTACAAGAGTGAAAGTTTAAAACAGTAAGGAATGAAATTTCCATTACCCGTAAATATAATAATGAAGCTCATTTCTCACTTCTACAGAGAACACTCCATGACCAGTTTTACTGTAAACCTAAAATAATATAATCACCAACAATAATTTAATTTACAGTTGTCTTACCTCTGTATCTAAGTCACTCTCTCTAAATGCCCCACCAAACATGGCTGCCATGACCTCAGACCTCGCTTTCAATATCATCTTGTGCCCATAAACAACAGTGCCCTCGACGCAGAACTTGACATCAGCTAGTAAGGCTTGTTTAGAAACATCTTCTTTGCTGCCTGCCCTGTGTTGTCATTCAGCCACGTGCCAATACTTGGATTCAGGTATGAATCTCCCTTGAGTATGTTTGAGCAGATGTCGGTCAACCAGGCCAACTGGAATTTCTCAGCAACACTTGAATTTCTTTGACAAAGTTCTTATCTTCGTCATCGAAATGTCCGGTGACCCAGTGTAGAAAAAAGCCAGAACTTCTGCAAAAACGCCTTTGGAAATGCTCTCATGCAATCTTATTACAGTTTTCACTTTGTTTTGGCACTGCCCTTCGACATGAACAAGATTCAGGCAATTGCTTTCCTTGTCGCAAACCCAGGAAATATCTTCAAAGATGCGACTGAAAGATTCATGACTTGGAGTCATTCTACCAAGGAAAATGTTCTTGAAAATGGGATGAAGCAGCAGTAAGGACAGTTTTATGTGATTCTACCGACTGACCATCAGCAAACAGAAATCCTGACGTCTGCACTGCTGGTATCAGATATCATGGAATGCCAGTCGCTTGCAAATGATGAGCTGAGGATTTCAACACGAGGTGCCAATCCTGCAATTAAGGGAAAATCAGGATCCTTCAACCATCTAACTCCCCAGAATTTTCAACATCTCATATCAAGTAGACACAAGAAGTCAGAATAGTATCAACTGGTGTTAGCATTATAAATCAGTGGTGGATCAAGGGTAGGAATGGAAAAGCCGTTCAGGGTCAAACTGGCCCACACTGCCAGAGCTAATCCTGTTTCCGTTAGGTACAATGTAGCATGAAGCAGACCCAGAGTATTGCTACTCCCCCTGGGTGGGATGCTAGCCCAATGTCAGGTTACTCCAAAGCTAGCCTGCGAGCAAGCTCTCTGGGCGTTTTTCTCTTTTCCCAAAAAAACGCCCAGAGAGCTTGCTCGCAGGCTACTCCAAAGCATTTTGTTAAGTTGCCATAATAGGCTAACAGTTTGCCAGTACCCATTTATACTTCTGGGCGGTGACATGAGAGGCACCGAGAGATTTAAGTGTCTTGCCCAAGAACACAACACAGTGACCCTGGTTTAACCAAGGGGCCATATTCACTATGTCCCCCCCCCCCCCGCCCCCCCCCCCCCCACCTCTCCAAAGCTTATGTAGTGGGGCCCATGGCAAGGAGCTTATACATGTATAAGCAGGGATATTTTTATTCAGTACCTGCAGGTGGGAGTTCAGGAGGAAGTGGTTCGTCGTCCTTGGCTGAAGTTGAATTTTTGCTTTTCCTTTTAAAGAACCCTAATAATTTTGATGGCGAATGTTTTTCCTGGTTAATGAAATTAACAGCCATTCCACAGCTTTGGTAAGGGCTGGCTGCACTCCGTCATTTGTCAGGAGCTGCATTCTGCATAATACGAAAACACCAAGCGATGTGGCAAGAGCCTCTCCTTCCCTTGTTGACACAGTGGATGCAGTACTGTTAACAAGAAAAACAAAAACAAATCTTTCAGGATTTTCTTTTTTGGGGGTTATCTGTTAACTCTCAATTCTCCAGAGTGATCAACATCTTTATTCTCCTTATAATATCAATACAAATGTCCAGTAGGCAGGTGATGAGAATAAGGATAACAATGTCAGTGGTAACTGATTCACACTTGCTGCCCTACAGAAGATGCGTGAAGACTGTTCCCTCGACCCTGTACCAAGTAGCGGATCTACAGGAGGGCCCTGGCCTTATTAGGGACTTTAAGCACCGACAACGGGGACGGCAACGGCGACGGGAGAATGTCAGGGAAAACCCAAATTATCTACTGCGCATGTACGGCGGGAAATATCTTGATGTTCTGCGTTGGGGCCCGACGTGAGAAAGCTCGAGTTGGCGTTTCCAGAAAACGCGAGTACTTACTTCTTATTTATCAGGTTTATGCTTTTAAACGGTTTAAATGAATCCTAGAATCAAAGCATACACTGTTTCGAGGCATATGCTGTTTTCTTTGACATTTATCGGAGCAAATTTGGTCATTTATATTTCATCGGCTACAGGCAGCGTGGAGCACGATTTCATTCACGGGCCAAAAATATTTAGCAACAACAACATGTGAGTACAAGTGAAACACGAACTTTTATTTATTTCCCTGCTTCAGTTCAGTTTAAAATATATTCGAACACTGCTTCATATCCATGTCATCTGCCTTTTCTTTCGTTAAACGGCTATCGGGTACTGGTCTTGAACAATGAAATTCAGTATTTAACTTCTGTGTTTCTTGGCTTGTTTGATTTTAGTCTGCCGAATTATAAAATCCTGGTCGCGGAGTTTAGTTTATTCGGGGAAATCAATCCGATTAATTAACAGTTTATTTTCCCCGCTTTTATGTGGCAGACTGAGAAGGGGCTCAAAGAATTCTATCGATTCTACCAGCCGTAAAGGGTTCTGTGTACCTTAGAATTTCGACGGGCTGAAATTCGATGAAATTCGAAACCGACTAGTATTTATAGCTTGCATTGAGACTCTTGCTAGAGGCATTTACTCTTTCTGATTTTCCTACGGCTACTGCATTTATTATTATATCTTATTTGCTAAACCAGCACTATAGTTAAAGTTAAGTTTCGTATTAATTTTAGTGAAATTGTTGTTCGGTTTCATTGATGCCAGAGAAGCTTCTTTATCAGTCGGTGTTTTTAATTTGACCAACAAGATTAAATTAGTCGTAGCTAGTCGTGCTAAAATGTACTGTTTATGCTTCCATAATGCCACTTTTTTCGAACCTCCTTTAAGGAAGGTATACCAAAAGAAATCTAAAACTAAGGAAAACAACAATTCCAACTGCCCGGTCGCCGTTCCGTTCCGTGCAGTGCTTAATGTTTTCAAATTCCCGATAAACGCCATTTCTCGCTCCAGTCCATTTTCGGCATCTCCCGTCGCCGTTGCCGTCCCCGTTGTCGGTGCTTAAAGTCCCTATTGAAAGCAAGAAAAGACCCACCTTCACTTCACCTCCCCCCCCCCCTCTCCACTTATTTGTTTATTACTCCGGCCCAGGCCCTCAGGGCCAGGGCCAGGAGTTATAAAAAGGGCTTCGTCGTCGACACAAATCTGCATTCTTGCGCAATCTTGTGAACGTAATCCCAGTGCGCTTTGCTCGCGAGCTTTTCGACGAGCCTATCACTTGCTCAACGTGACAGGCTCGTGAAAAGCTCGCGGAAAAACACTGTACTACGAGACCCTACGAACACTGAGAAATTGTAGTGTGTAACCATAACTCCTCATAACTTCTTCGAGTTAAGCAATAAATGCTGTGCTTTGAGAGTTGAAGTCGCGCGTTCATGCATGAAGCGCGTCGAGAGCGGGTTGAGGGCAAGGTTTGGCTGTATGCCTTGAGGCGGTGAAACGTAAGCGTAATGCGATAATTAGCTCGACCAGGTCTAACACAGGCTGTAACGAAAGCTAACTTCCCAAGTAGCTGGAGTTCACATAGAAGATAACTAGAGTCGAAAAGCGGGAACAGTGAGAGTCATTGTCAAGGTGTTGACGTGAATGCCTATTATGCGAGTCATTTCGTCACTGGGCGGTTAATCTTTCTCGGCAGAACGATTGTAGACCGAGATAATTTATTAAAACAAATGCGATCAAAAGATGTGCTCGCGTGTTTTTTTTTGTGCTCTTTTTTTGCTTTTGTTATCTTAGCCGATAACGAAATTCCTGCGAGTTAAGGTTACACACCTGACCTGTAGTAATTAATACTTTACACAATACATTTAAACTCTCTACTACTCACGTTTTTTGGATATATATCCAACATACATACATGTAGAATTATTCAAGACGAATCTACATACCCCAAGAATGGCCGGAGTGAACGCTGCCCAGCTAGCATCTTGTTAAGGGTTAAAACTATGTCTCAAAACAACTCAAAAAACATACCATGCAGTGGCAACCGCGGCCCCCCTTGTGGTTGTGGGCGAAAATACTTTAGGCGAAGGTCCGAAATTTCTCGGTCTCCCACCCCAAATTAAGGGCCGAAAGAGCAGGAAATTTTTGGGCCCCACCTTATAAACAGGTCTGGATCTGCCATTGCATTGGGACGGCACATACTTATATAGGTTATTTGGGGGAGTACCCCCCCCCCCCCCCCCCCCCCACACACACACACACACACACACACTCACACATACTGCGCAGTCAGCAGAATTACTCAACATTTCTAGCGAATGTATGAAATTATGTTCTCTGATTTCTATAACTAAGAACTTACTTGCCAGCACGAAGATCAGTTTTAGTCGCCAACAGAAGCACTGGTGCTTCTGGTACAAAGGGCCGCAGTTCTGGAATCCACTTCTCCGTCACGTTTTGAAACGAGCTTCGATTCGCCACATCAAAACACAAACAAATACATCTGTTTGAGGATACGCAAGCGGCCTAAGACGATCGTAATCTTCTTGTCCTGCTGTATCCCAGAGAGATACAGTGTATGACGAACCATTCAACAAAACGTTTGTGGAGTAATTGTCGAAAACTGTTGGCACGTAGTCGCTTGGAAAATTGTGGCCGGTAGCACGAATGAGAAAACAAGATTTCCCCACGCCTCCGTCTCCGACCATTACAAGTTTTACATACTGCTTTTTTCGAACTTGCCTTGCAATCACGAATACCACATGCAAAATAACCGAAGCTTTCTCTTCTTTTCCTGCTGAACAAAACACTTCCCGACTCCATTTTATATCAGTGCAGTTTATATCTGTTTCAGGGCCTAAAATAGCTGACCAATCAATGCAAAGAACTCACAGTTTGGTGACGTAAGAGTCCAAAAGAGTCCATTGTGCCGGGGGTGCTCGTCGGAAATTTTGAAAAGAACCCCTAAAAGGTACCAAAATTTTTTTTCTGGGCGTGGCCCCAATTCATTTTCACCCCTAAGAGGTACCAATTCTAAAACAACACATTAACTGACAATATAACATTCTTTAATAGTGATAAAGACGATTCCTTCGAATACGATCTACTCGTAAAAATTTTAAGCGGTTCATGAATGAGACAAGAATAAAAATCAGTTGATTTGCACAAAATAGTTCCTGTCATATTTTTTTCCGGCTTCAGCAACCCTTAACAAGGTACCGCGTTTAACTCTGAAGAAGGGTGGTCAATTTAGATTTTACACCCTAAGCGGGTACCAAAATCATGAATTTTAACCCCTAAAAGGTACGACCGGAGTCACTCCCACCGCCACTTTTATATCGAAGTCCCCCCCCCCCCACCCCGGGCCATTGTGAGGAGCGGACTCGCCCGACCGTTCCCTTTTTTCACACCCGTCCGGCCGCTAGGTCCTCCGAAGAAGGGGATGGGTCGGGGATGGGGATAGGCTCGATTCGGGGGATGAGCGGTGGGCTCATTTTCCCGAACAGGTGCGGCTGGTAATCGAGCCTAGGATTGGGGAATGAAATGTGCGGGTAAGCTAGTCTCCCTCACTCTCCTGACATCTGTGTGTACGAAGGGGGGAGAACCTAAAACTACAAGCGAGCCACAAAAAATGTTGCTAGGAAATCTTCTAAACCTCCATAACTTTGGTTACCCACCCCTGGACTCCAGTGGGCATCAAAGTTTGTAGTGTTTGTTCAATTCACGTTCCCTTTAAATATTTCGAACCATGGCCCATAATTGTTAGGTGTGTCACGTGACCCCCCAAATGAAAAATGTCTAAAAACTCGGAAGGATTTGATCGTTTTCAAATTATTACTTTGATAATTTTTGCCGAAGAACGTCAATATCGACAACTTGTCAAGCATAGCGTTTGATGAAATGTAACAATATTTACCGGGGTTCGAAATATTTAAAGGGAAACGTGAATTGAACAAACACTACAAACTTTGATGCCCACTGGAGTCCAGGAAACCAAAGTTATGGTACGTTTAGAGATTTCCTTAGCAACATTTTTGTGCGTCTCCTTGTAGTTTAGGTTCTCCCCCCTTAATAATATTTTTATCCCTGAAAAGGGGGTGGGCGGGGCGGAGGGGGGGTACTTTTTAACGGCAACAGGAGCACTTACAAACATATTCAAGGAAGGGGGAGGACTTATTAGAAGGGGGAAGGCTGAATTAAATACTTGAAGCTGTAAGGCCCATTACATATATCTCATATGATACATCGAAATTTTTAAAAAACGGAGGTGAATCATACACGTGTATAAAATCCCAAAACTCTTCTTCAATATGACTCACCCCTCCAAAATCAATAAATAAAAATTGATGCACTAAATTTTAATGTGCCAGAAATGCCCATCCCAAACCCACCCCCACAACAAAAGAGGGCGCACTGGTTTTCAGCGGATATGGAAAATGGCTGGTAGTAGCACAAATGAGACAACATGATTTCCCCACGTCAGCATCTCCCACGACAAATGTTTATAATAATAAATAATCACGACAATTTTTTATCAATGAAGGAAAAAATCATGACCAATCTATATTTGTTATACATTTGGGGAAAATTCTAAAACAACTTGACTGACACTTGTACTGTTACAGCAAGATTCTAATCTATGAGTCCTTGTCCCCTATTAAAAACAGTACTATATATTGTGTGTGTGACAAGGATTATTTGCTTATCCTTAAAGTTCTTGTTGTCACACTTTACTACTGACAGCCTGGCTGATTGAAATAGTTTTTTAGCGCAAAGAGTTCATCATCAAGCCTTGCAAGCTTCCAAATTGATTTCGTCCACTAACTTGATGTTAGGTTTCTGTCCAAGATGGCCTCTCCAATCCACCACCATTTGACCCCGAGTCAAATGTCCATGCAGCTCCAGCGTAGCATACACACTCGTTTCCTTTGTTACAATCTCTGGCTGGATAGCTACTGCCATGGCGAGAGGATCACAGCTTGTGTAGCCTTCTCCAAAACCAGGCAGATTTTGCCTGTTAAAACGTGGCAGCTATGTATGAAATCTTTTGGACAAAATCTGATTTCTTAGTTCCTTTCCCACAGTAGGAATCGTAAATTCGAAAGAGAAAGCATGGTTAAGGCAAAATTCCCATGTTACCATGGAAATTGGACAGGTAAGCTGGTTTAATACAATATAAGCAGCTTCTACATCAAATGGAAATTGAATTCAGCACTCACAAGATATGTTGCCTTTTGCTTCAAAGTTTCCGCCCATGATAACGACATCTCTCAATTTGGAGAAATGTTTGGATCAAGTCGGCACGCAAGGGCAATATTTGTCAATGGCCCAATAGGAACCAGGTTATTTCACCAGGATGCTGGTCGATAAGTCTGAATCAGAGCATTTACAGCATGTTCTGACTTCAGCAATGACATATTCCGGGTGGGGAATGTCTTCAACATCACCCAAGCCATCCATACCATGAAAATCATCTTGGGAAAATCTACAGAAAATATTTCCAGCTATAGCACCCGACCACAATGCAATTTACATTTCTTTGTCAATTAAATGCGAAAACTCCCGTGGACCTGGACTTTGGAAATTCAAACAACACGTTGTTAAATGATGAACGCTATGTTGCAGAAATTAAGGAAACATACTCAAGAACTCGTGACTATTATTCTCACTTGGAAAATAGGCGCCTTTTTTGGGAGATGCTGAAATGGAAATTAGAGCTGCAACCATTGTTTTACGCTAAAAACAAAGCAAAACGTCAAACACTCGTGAAGTTGAAATTAAAAGGCAGCTAGACGAATTGGATAACATTATTTGTGATAACTTTGACGCACCAAATATCGACGAAATTCTAGAAGAATACGATAAACTTAAATTTGAACTCCGGTCAATTTATGAGCACAAAGGGAAAGCGGCGATATTTCGGTCGAAATGCCGCTGGATTGAAAAGGGAGAACGGTCTACTAAGTATTTCTTCAACTTAGAAACAAAGAAACTATAATAAAAAGACTATCTCTGAGCTTCGCTTACAAGATGAAACTACAACAAAATAAACGAGAAACTGATCTTGGAGTCAATTGAATCGTATTATGAGGATCTGTACACTTCGGACAACACCTTTTCACAAACAGATTATGACGAACTTGTAAACGATTTGCAAATTCCCCACTATCTGATGAAGATCGCGATAATCTTGGAAGGTCTTTTATCTTATGAAGAATGCGAGCGAAAGTATTGGAAACCTTCAAAAGTGATAAGGCTCCAGGCGGAGGATGGCTTCACGGCTGAGTTTTTACAAATTTTTCTTGATATGCTTGGTCCATGACCTTGTTGCGTGTTTTAACGAGGCCCATGCAGCAAACGAACTCTCCATTTCACAACGGAGGGGAGTAATTACTTTGATCCCCTAAAGAAAGTGACTCGCTACTGGAATTATCAATTGGAGGCCGATACTCTGCTCAATGTTGACTGTAAAATAGCAGCTAAAGCAATCGCAAAAAGATTAGAACCAATTCTTCCAAAACTGGTACACTCGGATCAAACAGGCTTTATAAAAGGTAGATATATAGGTGAAAATATTAGATTAATTAGCGATTATAATGGATTATTACCAAGTCGCAAAAGATACCAGGAATTTTAGTATCGCTAGATTTCCAGAAGGCTTTTCGATTCGTTAGAATGGCCGTTTATAATGAAAACGTTAGATAAATTCAACTTCGGTTCAAGCATGAAAACGATGGGTCAGCACATTCTACGAAAACATCGAGAGTGCAGTGATCAACAATGGATTTGCAACGAATTGGTTCAGGCCATCAAAAGGAGTAAGACAAGGGTGCCCTCTCTCAACCCTATTTGTTCATTCTTTCAACTGAAATTTTGTCCCAAAAAATCCGACAAGACTCAAGTATAAAAGGAATCAAACTGTTAGGAATGAAATTAAACTAAGTCAGTTTGCGGAACGACACAAATCTTTTTTTGCGCTAACCTGAACTCGGTGGAAAACGCTCTGAGAATAGTTGGTGAATTCGGAAATATAGCTGGTCTGAAGCTAAACGTTAAAAAAACAAAGGCGATCTGGCTTGGATCTTGGGCAAATAATAAAAATAACCCCTTGAAAATAAAATGGTTACACAGTCCGGTAAAAATTTTAGGAATCTATTTCTCGTACGATGAGAACGGAAACAATTAATCTAAACTTCAATTTAAAAATAAAAAAGTTGCAAAACTAATCTTGATTCTGTTGGAAATCAAGAGATCTCACTTTGTTTGGAAAAGTGTTGATACTGAAAACCTTGGGACTGTCACAAACTTGTCTATTCGGCTCAAACCTCAATGTCCCTGAGGAAATATCTGATATAGCGAAAAAAGAAACTTTTCAATTTTCTTTGGAATGGTAAGCGTGACAAAAATTAAAAAGGGCGGGCCTCTATCAGGATTTGGACAGCGGTGGACTACGAATGACGGATGTAGGTTTAATGTTAAAAGCTCTAAAAAACTTGCCTGGATTCCGCGACTCATAATTCCAGGTAACCAGAATTGGAAAAACTGTGCCAAACTATTTCTTTAGGAAAATGGGAGCGCCTAAATTTTCTCTTAAGATGCAATTATGACATAGGACATCTAAAGCAACTTCCAACTTTTATAAAAATTATACTTCGATCTTCACTGAACTTAAAACCCTCTATGGCTATAACAAAGACGATTTAATCCTATTCAATAACAAAGAAATTCTTGTGGATAATAAGACACGTGTTCATCTGGGAGTGGTTCAAATAAAAGCATCATTTATATTAAAGACCTTTTGAAACCCAACGGTCAACTTCTTTCATTCAGTGAGTTTCGTCCATAAATATCCATGTAAAACGAATTACCTTCAGTTCTACCAAATCATTAGCGCTATACCGAAGCACCTACTAACAAAAGCGAAAAATATGGAATTTTTTAAGAACCTATGTCGAAAACGACTTTATATTTCAATTAAATGAGACAACGCAAATAAACCTGGAAAAAGCTCAATCAAGAGAATTCTATCAATTACCTGAATAATAAAACCCACTGTGTAAGTCAAACCGGTCCTGGGAATGGAGTCAAACGCTTTCATTAAACGAACCAATCCTGGACACTTATCTTTAATTTCTGAAAAACATCTGCAAAGAAAATAAGTTAAAAGACTTTCAATTTAGATTCATACATAGAATCATAGTAACAAAGAAAGAACTGTTCAGATATGGTTTTAAGGCAGACGATGAATGTCTGTACTGCGGGGAACATGATTCTATCAATCATACATTTATAGATTGCCACATTTGTCAAGTCTTTTTGTGCAAAACGTAATTAATTGGTTCAACAAAACATATGCATCCCAAAATCAATCCGACAATAGAAGAACAATTATTCCGGCATCCATGACAGCTCTCTCGACAATAATATAAAGAATAGTTTTAATTTCATATCTTTAGTTATGCCGATATTACATCTATACATGTAAACTACTACATAATAAGGCTATCTTCTTCCAGAGTTTGTCGATAAATTCCTCCCGAAATACTGCGTCGGAAACTTAAACTAACAAATTTTTTCCAAAACACTCTAATCATAATCTAATTACTCTAAACCTTCCGAGAAACTGACTCCTCCTTATTACCATTTTATCTGTTTTTGTATTAAAAAAGCTATGCCGTACAAGTAAAGAAATCACACTCATTGTAAAGCCGCTGATCTTGAGTATAATAGTAGTAAAAATTATTGTGTGTAATAGCGAAAGGAATCATGTAAGAGTTTTGTAAATTTGAAGCATTGTAATAGTATTTGTAGTATGTATTGGTAAGTAGTGTTCTTTCTTTTGTACCTTATTGTAATTAGTTTAATGTATCGTTATTTTAATTATATCTTACTCTTTTTATCTTTATTTTTATGTCACTTTTCATGTCTTGTTAGTCTTCATCCACTCTTTTTCTTTGTGGGTCCATTGCTCTCTAGAGTAATCATAATACTTACCCATACACAAAAGTCTTTACTTACTCAAAAAAATAAAAAAAAAAAAAAAAAAGAAAATCTTGGGAAGCCTACTTAACTTGCAATTCACGGGAGGGAGGGAGTCTGTCATATCCATGGATAGTAGTCACTGTTTTGTGATCTATCTTAAAAAAGTCCTTGTATAATTATATATCAGCTGTTTCGAGAAACTTTGTCGGAAAAAAGCGCACGCGAACAAGTTTCCCGAAAGGTAATCTGGGATATTAGTGGCGGTAAGTACGTTTTCCTGGCACTGTAGCGTGTCGAATTAGTCAACTTTTGTTGCTTGTCCTTTTAGGCACTGTTTTTGCTATAATTGCAAACATACTTCCCAACGGCCGTCTCAATGCCATTTTTCCTCAGATATTCCCTGAAATGCGGGTAAGTCAACGTGAACCTGTGAACTTAAAAACTTACCGCACAATAGGCCTGTCCAGGATTGTTCAGCGTTGCTGTGCTTATTTTTCCGACAGGGGTTTCTTTGTTTGGTTTAAGGAGCCTTGTGACGGCATCAGGTCCTTGATCCTCGATTAACTATGAAGCTTGATATATGATTGATCAATTTCAAGTGTAATACCAATTAACATACATTTTTTTTATTAGGTTTATATTCGCAAATTGACAAGTCAATCAAAGTGCGCAATATTATTACAACTTAGCCTATATAATAAAACTATCTTTGTTCCTGTCTAACTCGGTTAGAAGTCGAGGATGCCCTAAGGTGGACGGTTTCAATATCTTCTTATTTATTTTTGATGGCCCCCCACATCGAGCCGCCATTTTCAAAAAAAAAAAACAAAAAAAAAAAAAACTTGGAACATAGTGTGTACTTACATGTATGTCTGGACTACTATTCGCTCACTGTTCTTTAGGTAACCCATTGTTGGTCTCGCAGAACTCCGACCCCCAAAAAACGTGCAAGGGAAAATTTCAAAAAAAAAAACTGCAATGCACAGTCTAGCCAACGCAAAAAAAAAAAATTGCGTGCATCGACCCTCCTCCAACTACTGGTTTGACGTACACTATCCGCTGGACCATATTCCTCTCAAAAACTTGGCCAGCTACACAAAAATGGCGGTGTTTTGGTGACTTAATACTGTACTTACTAATTCTTTTTCAATTGAGACATTAAATGGGTGGTATTGAAAAAAACACAATGGTTGAAAGCCTCACAAAAGGAATAAGAGCGTACAAGGAAATGCGAACTAGAAAAACGCGACCGGCGTTTTTCGGCAACACATTTGGAGTCTGAAAAACCTCTCAAATGACAGATCTCTGACAGATTGAGCAAATTATGAAATTCGACACCCCCCGTGCCACAACCGATCCCGTATAACAACAATAGAGAAATCTCATTCGGCGCGCTTCTTCTCAAATATTTTTTATTCAGTTTTGCTAGAATGGATGCGCGTATATTTCAATCGGGTAGGATGATGGCCATACAACCCCATCCGCCACGGTCCGATCAGAATGGATACCACCAAGTGCAACCATCAGTAACATTAGAGACCATTTTAGAAGAAGTCAGAATTGAGCTTGGCGTGCACTGGCACGAGATTAAAGTGCCAGCAGATCAAAATACAACCTGTCACACAGACTAGGCGTCACTGCACGAAAGGCTTTTCATGCATGAAGTAATCTTTCACAACGGTATAGGAAAATCAGCTCTAGAACGCCACGAAAGAAAACATTGCCCTTTGTAACACAATATCACCCAATATCACCGTTAATTACAATAAATCAGCCGACGTGGACTAAAAGAACTGGGAGACTTCCCCTTATTCTCATACAGGCGGAGACAAATCCAATAAAGGATCCTATAATTGCTATTACAGAGCTATAGCTTTTAAGGTTTTTTTTATGAAAATCGTTTGACGAACTGGCATGAGTCATGACCCGGCGTGGGGTTAGCTACCCATATGTAATACTAAGCTATATAGGTATGTGCCAGAGCGGGCGGTGATAGCGAATGGTTTCTGTATGTGGCTGAGTCCGTATCCTTTTTGGTAATTTGGTGATCCTTAGATAGGGTTTCCTTTAAATTGTATTACGCTTAAATTGCAGGTACCACTAAACATCGGCCAGCTAAAAAACGTAAAATATATACTTTAAATATGGTCTTAAAAAGGGTACCAATTCAGTTTTCCGATTTTTCTGAACCCTTAACTGATAGCAGCTGTAAATCGGGTCATGGTTTTAAGAAAGCGGATGATTCAACCTGTTCTAAAATTGAGGTGAATTACGCCGTCGCAAACAGCCATTTAAAAAACTCAACTTCCCTACCTAGCAATGGTCCATAGGAGGGGATTGCCCCTTTAAAGACAGGAATAATACTCCTGTTCTAATCGCACAACTCACAGCACCTTGAGGTCGACATTGACACAAACTTGTCAATCGGATGTATTGCCTGCAAAACGCACGTGATCGCCAAGAACTCGATTCGACATGTTTCTGTCAGACAAGGCGAGAAGTATGGCTTGCGCATCATCGTATGCCACAAGCATTCACAATCGATAATCAGCTTTCTCTATCGCCATAAACATAAACGCAGTCAAAATACTCTGGTCGCGAAACAGTCCCGCTGGACAAGAAATAATGGAAACGAAGTGTGTCAGTTTCCCTGAGAACCCCCCGCAAAAGGATATAAGGGTGATACTGGGTTGACTACAAAAATGTTATTCTTTTTATCGTGTCATATTGGGCTAAAATTTCCGGTCCGACGCGACTGCGAACCTTCTTCTCACGGAAAATTATGCCGCGCTCTGGATAAAGAAGACAACATCATCGGCTTATAGCCTTGCGTCTGCAGACGTCTCCTTTATTAAAGTTCAAGTTCTAATTTGCCAGTTTTGCTCATTGTTTTGGTGTGACTTTGAAAAAGCTTCTGGTAAGTTTCTTATGTTTTTTCGGGGGTCGCCTATGCACTGCAATCTAATGCTCAGTGGGCTAGAAGTCAGTTTTTCGTCATCGCCCGACTTCTAGCCACTAGACCCTCGAACGCTTTTCACAAACGAGAGTTTCATGGTTTTAGGCCAAAACTACCTTATTTTCACTAATTTTCCACGCGTTCGCTAATCTGTAATTTGCTCGAAAATGACAGATTACTGTTTCCGCAAAGAGAATGAATTATCTCGTGATTTTAGGTCGGAAAATGTGGTTCGTGCTTTGTTGATTCTGCACGTCAGTCTGTGTGCAGTTGTTGTCCCCTTGTGTGTGTGACCTATTCGTATTCACAAGTACGCATTGTGTCGGGTGAGCGTCATAATCCCATTCATTCATGATCAACAAAACGCCAAGAAAATCGGCGAGCGACGCGTGGCGGGGCCTGGAGATCGCCTGGGACCTTTGAGTTTATCAATTGATTAATTATCGATTGATAGAGTTACTTGACTATTTATCGACTCTCGACATGTCAGTCTCGACTCTCGACCTAGTACTCTCCGACTACATCGACATTACCCAGACTCCCTATAACTGACAAAATAAGTAACAAAACACTTGATAAGTTATAGTCACTTCACTAAAACGAACAATGCTCACTAATGGCTGCAATTCAGAAAGTCATTTTTTGTGACATAATTATCACTACACTGCTTGTTCATTTTAGGAAAACCGTTTCGCACATATTTTTAGAGGCCTTCAACAGATAATTCCGGGAGAGATTAGTGTAGCATTACAGAATTCGCGTTTTCAATTTTCTTGACATTTTTTTTTCCGCGGGGTATTTAATTTTCGGCGAATTTCCTCCCCTGCCCTCGGGGCGGGCTTATATTAATTCTCAGGCCCCAAGAAGGGGTTGGAAGGGGGGCTTTAATATTGAGAGAGGGTGCTTAAAATTTTTTTTATGAGAAGGGGGGGTGGGGGCCTTATTTCAGATCATAAATTTTCGAACAAAATGGGTCATGTATGAACGTCTCACACAATGCAATGGTCGTTTTACACCCCACCCTATACTCAACGATACTTTTTTCTGGGAAATTAAAGCGACCACATTTCAAGATAGTGACCTGAAACGTCATTTACATACAGTCTGACGGAAAAGGGGGGGGGGGGGGGGGGCTTTATTACAAAATTGTGCAATTCCAAAGGACTGCGGGCTTATTAGCAAGCGTGACTCTGCTAACTATTAAAATTTACATGATCTCTGCTATAACATGTACTATATCATTTACAATAACTTGTTCATACACGTGGAACCCCACCTTCTAAGCACACCTTGAATACAGCCACCTTGGATTACACAGCAGGCACTGAAGAAATATGAAGCGCAAGTTGGGGGGGCGTGGCATGAGGTAGGAGATGTGTCTCCCTCGCACGTCCTACTTGTTTGTACATGCCCCTGCCAATCCACACTCCCTTATAACTCAAGTGGCCCGCTATGCAAGCTAAGACCACCTTCTCAATCATGGCCACCGCTATTGTGCGTCCATACTAAAGCTCTGTCCAATTTTGTATCAGAAAAAAAACACTTTAATCAAACTACCTCATTAACTCTGGCAAGTGCGCCAACAAATGGCTTAAAAGCAAAGCGTTAGGATCCTAAAACTTCCCAATTATAATTGATTTAACTACGATTTTCTTTAAAAAAAAAAATCAACGATTTGCTCAAATTGCCACGACAAATAAAAGTAGTTTTTACCTGTTTTCCCCACAAACCTGGGCACTCTGTGTGGAACAGGCCAAAAATAATCATTGAGATGGACATTTTGTAAAGATCATGATTCAATATTTATTTGTTATATGTTTGGGTGAAAATTCCAAAATAACTCTCCTGGACACTTACAGCAGGTTTTTTTAAAAAAAACATCCATAACAGTACTATATATTGTGTTGTGGTGACAAGAATCATTACTGCTTTGCTTATCACTGAAAGTTGTTTGTTGTTTGTTGTTGTTTGTTTCCATCCAGGTGAAAGACAGTTTTGTTTAGCGCAAAGAGTTCATCATCAAAGCCTTGCAAGCTTTCCCAAAATTGATTTCTTCCACTAACTTGATGGTTAGCTGTTTCTGTCCTAAGATGGGGGCTCTCCTCCAATCCACCACCATTTGACCTCGAGTCAAATGTCCATGCAGCTTCCAGCGCAGCATACACACTCGTTTCCTTTGTTACAATACTCTGGCTGGATGAGCTACTGCCTATGGCGAGAGTGATCACAGCATGGTGTAGCCTTCCTTCAAAACCAGGCAGATTTTGCCTGTAAAATGTAGGGGCAGGATATGTATGAAATCTTCTGGACAAAATCTGATTTCTTTAGTTTCCTTGGCCCCACAGTAGGAATCGTAAAATTCCCAAGGAAAAGGCATGGCTTTGGCAAAATTCCCAATGTTACCATGGAAATTGGACATGAAAAAACTGGCTTAATAACAACATGTCTGCAGCCTTCTATCATCTGAAAATGAAATTGAATTCAGCACAGGCAGATATGTGTGCACTTTTGGCTTCAAAGTTTCGCGCCCATGAATAACAAGATCTTTCAATTTGGAGGAAATGTTGTGGCTCAAGTCGGCATGCAAGCGGCAACATAGTCAAATGGCCGCAACAGGAACCAGGGTTATTTTCACCAGGATGCTGGTTGATAAGTCTGATAAGGGCAATTTACAGCATGTTCTGGACTTCAGACAGATGACAATATCTGGGTAGGGAATGTCTTCAACCATCCACCCGAAGTCCATCCACACCATTGATTGATCGGAAGGCCAAGGTCCTTGAATTCACCTGTCATCAACAGAGTTTATTATACAAATAAATAACGATAATCATTATTTTACCAAATACACACAATTTCAGGACCTGACACTTAAAAAGTTCTCCCTTTACAAGCCCCCCCCAAAAGAGTGGCCAAGAAAATCTATACCCTATTTCCGACAAGTCAGGTGAAAACATACCCAATTTGAGGGGACCCCTAAAATTGGGTTTTTCCCAAAAACAACAAAAAAAAAAAAAAAAAAATCACTGACACACATTTCACTGCCAAAACGAACTCAAAAACCATACCCTTCACAGGCGGCACTTACCTATTATAGCCTCAGTATATACGGGGAAGTACCCCCTACCCCGCGGGAAAAGACATAAACGCCATTCGCAACAAAGCAAAAGCAGGCCGTTGTTGGTGCTCTGCATGGTAAGCGGTTCACCAAAGGTGCGTAGAAAAGTTGAGCAAGCTAACCACTGTTACGCCGGAATGTAACTAGGAGAAGTGCTTTCGCCAGCCGGAAGAAACCCCAAAACTCTCGCAAGCCAAAATACTCAAAGTCGACAATTGAATGTAATAGAAGCAGAAAATTGACACTGCGATATTTGGCAAAACGGTCCTTTGTAAATACCTTTTTTGGAACAGTTTTCCGGCTAAACAAGCAAGCAGTGATATGTTGATTGAAAAAACAAAAACTTTACTGAACTGAGCATTGTTCGTGTGAAGTGAATATCATGAATTAACGTTGATAAAAACTGTACAAGGTGTTTTGTTACTTGTTTGTTTCCCTAATACTGTAAAGTACTAATTCTTTTTCAATAGCCCTTTTCACGCGGTAACCTTGAAATATTTGCATAACAATACAGCTAAACATAGAAGCGAGGCAATTTCGGACACAAGCTGTAAAACATCGTGATTTTCTTGAGCTCCTTAAACACAGATTTCAGTATTAAAAAATAATTCACCTTTCTTATGCACACATTTTTGATTTCTAGACAGAAAGTATTTGAATTATTCATCCTCTTGTAGGAAAAGTGTTGTAATTGTTAAAACCTTTGCACGACACAACGATTAATAAGCTTATTCCAGACTTCATAGGTTAACTTTAAGATTACTGGTGTAGAAACTGAAATATATATCTAAATGCCATCAACTAATGACAAATAGTCATTTGAAAACATACCTTAATTTATCTTAATACCACTAATCCAAGGACACTAATCACGTTTACAAAAAACATATACCACGGGTATCGTAACTGCGATCAGGAAGAGAAATCCCAATGCGGATTGCTTCATGCTCATAGCACAATACCTCTATTGCATCATCTTTACATGACCAGAGATTGCGTCATGTCAACCGTGGGATCGAATAACGAGAAAAGGTCACACAACAAAATTTAGCACATTTTGCAACAACACTGCTGTTCACTGCCGTGGGACATTTGTCTTTGCTTTTTCCAATGCGATTACTGTAATAAACTAAATACATCTACGCACTTAACACGACACTACAGAAAGAATGTGGAAGAGAAATTTCTCTACTGTCTAATTTAGACCGAGATGCGATAACATCATGTCAACCGTGAAGAGGACTAAGGCTAGCGACATGAAAAAAAAGTGCATTTCTTGAAGCGGCTCGATGCCCATGATGCATCGGCCGCTTAAAAAGTACATTTCTTGAAGCGGCTCGATGCCCTATGATGCATCGGCCGCTTAAAAGCACAATGGTTAAAGCCCACAAAAGGAAAGAGCGGAAAAGAAATGCGAACAGAAAGCAACACAATTGAGTCACGAAAGCACCATATACAAAGCCTGTCAAATGAAGAACTGACAGATGAGCAAATTATGAAATTCACACCGTGCCAAGACCCGTATAACAACAAGAGAGAATCTCATTAGGCTCCAGCTTCTCAAAGATTTTTATCAGTTTGCTAGAATGAATCGCCTTCATATATTTCACGGTAGTGAACCCAACCGCTCCCATGTCAGATCAGAATGGATACCACCAGTCCAACCAGCAGTAACATTAGAGACCATTTTAGAAGAAGTCAGGATTGAGCTTGCGTGCACTGCAGAGATTAAAGGGAACAGATCAAAAGACAACCTGTCGCACAGAGGCGTCACTGCACGAAAGGCTGTCATGCAGAAGTAACTTTCACGGATAGAAAATCAGCTCTGGAGCGCACGAAAGAAAACATTGCCCTTTGTAACAAAATCAGCACGACTAAAGAACTAGGAGACTCCCCTTATCTCATACAGCAGAGACAAATCAGTAAAGGGCCTATAACTGCTATAAGAGCTAAGCTTTTAAGGCTTTTAGAAAATCGTTTACGAACTGCATGAATCATGACCGCGGTGGGTTACTCCCATATGTAAGCTATATAGGTATGTGCCGCGGGATAGGGAATGGTTTTTGATGTGCTCAGTTCGTATCCGTTTTGGTATTGTGATCCTTAGATAGGGTTCCTTGAAATTGTATTACCTAAATTCGGCAGTACCTAAAATCGCCCAGCTAAACGGAAAAGATATAATTTTATCGTCTTAAAAAGGGTACCAATTTTCGATTTTCTACCCTTAAATACAGCTGTAAATAGGGTCTGGGTTTAAGAACCACTGTACCTATTCTAAATTGACGGGAGTACCCGTCGCAACACCATTTAACATAAATTCTTACCTAGCAATGGTCCAGTTGCCCCTTTAAAGACAGGAATATCTGTTCTGTCGCACAACTCCAGCACCTTGAGCACATTGACACAAACTTGTCAATCGGTGTATTGCCTGCAACGCACGTGATCGCAAGAACTTCGACATGTTTCTGCAGACAAGGCGAGAAGTATGGCTTGCGCATCATCGATGCCAGCATCACAATCGATAATCAGCTTTCTCTTCGCCATAATAAACGAGCAAAATCTCGGCGCGAAAACAGTCCCGCTACAAGAAATAATGGAAACAAGTGTGTCAGTTCCTGAACCCCGCAAAAGATAAGGGTGATACTGGGTGATACAAAAATGTTTATTCTATCGTGTCATAAGGGGCTAAGTTAATTGCCAGTTTGCTCATTGTTTGTTGACTTTAAAAGCTTCTGGTAAGTTCTTATGTTTTCGGGGCATGCACGCAATCTATCTCAGGGGCTAGAAGTCGGTTTTCGTCATCCCGACTTCTAGCCCCTAGACCTGGAACGCTTTCAACGAGAGTTCATGGTTTTGGCCAAAACTACCTTATTTTCACGCGTAATTAATTTCGCGGAAATGACAATGCCAGTTCGCGAGAATGAATTTTCGTGATTTTAGGGGAAAATGTGTCACAAAATTTTGATCATAATCCCATCATTCATGATCGACCCAAAACGCAAGAAAACGGCGAGCGAAGCGCGGCCTGGAGATCGCCTGGGACTTTAGTTTATCAATGGATTAATTATCGATTGATAGAGTTATTGACTATTTAATCGACTCTCGACATGTCAGTCCTCGACTCTCGACCTAGTACTCTCGACTCTCGACAATAACCCAGACTCCCTATAACTGACAAAATAAGTAACAAAACACTTGATAAGTTATAGTCACTTCATCACGGACATGCTCACTAATGCTCATTCAGAAAGTCATTTTTGTACATAATTATCACTGCTTGTTCATTTTAGGAAAACCGTTCCAATATTTTTTAGATGTCTTCAAACAGATATTCGGGAGGGATTTGTGTAGCCTTAAAATTCGCGTTTCAATTTTTCTTGACATTTTTTTTTTTCGCGGGCTATTTAATTTCGCGAATTTCCATCCCCCCGGGGCGGGCACTATTTAATTTCAGGCCCCAAGAAGGGGTGAAGGGGGCTTATTAGAGAGGGTGCTTAATAGAGAGGGGGGGCTTATTTCAAATCATAAATTTTCGAAAAAAATCTCCTTTAAGTTTTCAAACTTTACTATTACACCACTACTAAAACAGAACAAGAAATGGGTCATGTATGAACGTCTCACAATGCAATGTCGTTTACACCCTAACTCACGATACTTCTGGAAATTAAAGACCACATTTCAATAGTGACTGAAACGTCATTTACATCAGTCTGACGGAAAAGGGGGGGGGGGGGGGGGCTTATTACAAAATTTGAATTACAAAGGAGGGGCTTATTAGAGAGGTGACTTAATAGAGAGGGGGCCAGGGGGGGCTAAATAGAGCTTTTACGGTAAGCACATTAAATTAGAAAGCGCACTAGGCAGGTGTAAAATTGTTGTTTTTAACTAAAATAATATTTGCTAACAGTAATCCCTGTTCAAAATCCTGAGCCTCTGAACAGGGGCTCATTCCTTAATTTCCCAGGTTCCCCTTGACTTCGCTTAAATCTTCCCCATCGCCTTGACAGTATTTACCATTTATTTTATGGCCTAATGGTTAGCGCATTGGACTCCGGATCGGGTGGTCTGGGTTTCAGCTCTGGTCGGGCACCGTGTTGTGTTCTTGGCAAGATAGTTTACTCTCATAGTGCCTCTCTCCACCCAGGAGTAAATGGGTACCGGCGAATTGTTAGGGCAACTTGGCAAAAATGCTGGGGGTTAACCTGTGATGGACTAGCAACCCATCCAGGAGGAGTAGCAATACTATACTCCTAGTCGCTTCTTGTCAAATAATAAACAGATAAACTTTATTACAATATTATTGACATTGCCTTAATTTACATGATCATGATACATGGTACTATATCATTTACAATAACTTTTCATACAGTGGAACCCCACCTTATAAGCACACCTTGAATACAACCACCTTGATTACACAGCAGGCACTGAAGAAATATGAAGCGCAAGTTGGAGGGGCGTGCATGAGGTAGGAGATGTGTCTCCTCGCACGTCTACCTGTTTGCACATGCCCCTCCAATCCACACTCCTTATAACTCCAGTGCCCGCTATGCAAGCTAATGACCACCTTCTCAATATGGCCACCGCTATTGTGGTCCATACAAAAGCTCTGTCGATTTTGTATCAGAAAAAACCCTTAATCAAACTACGGTACCTCATTAATATGACCTACGATTTCTGTGAGAGTCCCTGATCTTTATTTTCTATTTCTTTATAAATTTACCTCGATAACACAACTATTGTTTTGCATGTGTTGAATCTATACAATAAAAATATAATAACGAAAAGCCAAAGCCATATATTATAAAGTCATAAAACACTCTGGTTACTTGAAAATACTCACCGCACAGCTTGTTTTCTAAAATTCTCTCATGTCCTCTCATTCCTATTTTGTTTTATGACAGTATAATACATAGCAATTGCATTGGCTTTGCGCTACAAAATCAAAGTAGTTTTACCTGTTTCCCACAAACCTGTGCACCTGGAACAGGCCAAAAATAATCATTGAGATGACATTTTGTAAAGCTCATGATCAATTTTTATTTGTTTATACATGTATGTTTGGTGAAAAACTTCTGACACAGGTTTAAAAAAAAATCCTAACAGTACTATATATTGTGTGTGACAAGATTCATACAATGTAACTGCTTTGCTTATCACTAAAAATGTTGTTGTTGTTGTTGTTGTTCCATCCAGGTTGAAACAGTTTTTTTAGCGCAAAGAGTTCATCATCAAAGCCTTGCAAGCTTCCAAATCGATTTCTTCCACTAACTTGATGTTAGGTTTTCTGTCCAAGATGGCCTCTCCAATCCACCACCATTTGACCTCGAGTCAAATGTCCATGCAGCTCCAGCGTAGCATACACACTTGTTTCCTTTGTTACAATCTCTGGCTGGATAGCTACTGCCATGGCGAGAGGATCACAAGATGTGTAGCCTTCTCCAAAACCAGTCCGTTTTTTCTTGTAAAATGTGGAAGTTATGTTTGAAATCTTTTGGACAAAATCTGATTTCTTAGTTCCTTGCCCACAGTAGGAATCGTAAAATTCGAAAGAGAAAGCATGGTTAAGGCAAAATTCCCATGTTACCATGGAAACTGGACAGGTAAGCTGGTTTAATACAATATGAGCAGCTTCTACATCCAAAATGGAAATTGAATTCAGCACTCACAGATACGTTGCCTTTTGCTTCAAAGTTTCCACCCATGATAACGACATCTTTCAATTTGGAGGAAATGTTTGGATCAAGTCGGCACGCAAGGGCAATATTTGTCAATGGCCCAATAGGAACCAGGGTTATTTCACCAGGATGCTGGTTGATAAGTCTGATCAGGGCATTTACAGCATGTTCTGACTTCAGCAATGACATATCCGGGTGGGGAATGTCTTCAACATCACCCAAGCCATCCAAACCATGAAATGGGAAGCACTTTCCTTGAATTCACCTGTCAATCAATGGATAATAATCACTGTTTGACTAACTAAATCCGTGTATAATTATATATATGATTGATCAATTTCAAGTATAACCAATTAACATAATTTTTTTTATGGTTTAGATTCGCAAATTGAACAATCATAGTGCGCAAATTATTACTACTTAGCCATATAATAAACATCTTGTTCTGTACTGTAAGTCGAGGATCCTCGTTTCAATATCTTCTTATTTATTTTATGGCCCATCCATTTCATTAAACAAAGAAAAAACTTGGACCATAACTTACATGTATGTCTGGACAGACCCATCCTCGGAGACCCAGGGGTAGTTAGTCGGGCGCGAAGAAAGTTTATAATCGGCAAAGTCGGAGCGGCGAAAGTTTGAAGTAGCTGTGAATTAACCCCTGGGTAGCGACTCTTATCGCACTACTTCCAGAAACATTTGAATACACGGCCTCTGATTGGGCATTAAATTTCTGGCATTGTATTTTTCTGCCCGGATATTTTGTCAGAGACATCGTGTAGAGAATAACAAAAGGTTTAGTTACTAGCACAATAGCTTTGCACGTTCTATAAACCTCTTGGGACATTTCTCAGCTGCCCTCTGCAAAACAACGACGTGAAATGACCAAATTCTGGGCTTTGGGGAAAACAGCTTTATCCTTCACAACCTTATTAAAATCATGAAGTTGGTTCGACCTGTGACGATTACCACAGAAAATTCATATAAACAATCGATATATATAAAAAATGCATCATTATTCGCATATTGTAAATCCAGTTTTGGTGATGTAAACCATATTATACTTGCACACAGTGCTGGAGGCAGCGGTAAATTTGAATCAAATATATGGCAACACGTGCTGCAAAATGCAAATTTGTCATTCTCAGAGAAAAACACAATGGTTAATCAAGAAAGCATTGTTATCTGGAGTCACCCGGTGCGTGGGGATGTGGCTTGTCCAGCAATGGCAACGTAAACAACATCGTGTAAGAAGGCATGAAAGTGGCGCAATAGATGGAGCTCGTCGATTGGGCAGAAAAATACAATGCCAGAACTTTTCTGCCCAATCAGAGACTGTGTATTCAAATGTTTCTGGAAGTAGTGCGATAAGAGTCGCTTCCCAGGGGTTAATTCACAGCTACTTCGAACTTTCGCCGCTCCGACTTTTGCTGAATGTAAACTTTCTTTGTGCCCGACTAACTACCCCTGGGTCTCCGAGGATGGGACAGACCAGGCCTTGCGCCCAATAACTGGGGGGATGGGATAGGGACTTAATTAAATACGGAGCTAGCCTATAAAAGGCAAGGACACGCCCCCTGCGCGGCTGGTTTATGATTCGCTCAGGGTTTTTTTTTTGGCGTCAAGCTCACATCGGACCCCACTCGGCCAACCCATACGAGAAGACTTGGGGGTTATGATGTTGATAAGCGTATTGAGTTTTACTTGAAGAGAGTATAGTGTCTATTTTGAAGTTGCATATGTGAGTTTAAACTTCTGAACTACTTGCAAATAACTTTTTCCGCTTGGTGGACATGAAGTAATTCTCCTCCCTAACAAAGTAGAGAATACATTAGCTCTCACTGCCTTAGCCTTTCAAGCTTCAAAAGTCTGTTCACTTCAGAGATCATTTCCCTAGGCTGTACGAGCTGAAATATTTCCTGAAGTTTATCAGCGTATTGAGTTTATTGCAGGAATCGCATCGAAAATTAAATATTTGGAAAGCAAAGACAAATGCCCCACAGCAGTTAGTAGCAACATGTTGTTGCAAAATGAGCTAAATCTGGCTGTGTGACCTTAGTGTGTTATTCGATCCCAGCAGAGAATAGGCTTCCGGTTTCACGCAAACTGCAAACTTTTCTTCAGCCGAAGGCTTTTCAACTAAGAAATATTATTTTAAACTGCCCGGTTTATAAGTTATTGATTAACTTCTTGTTAAGGATAAACATCTATAACAATGTGATCGATTGATATTGATAATAGTCATCGATTATCATTATCGATCGATTGATTGGCATTGGTTATTATCGCTTGTTATCGATTTATTCCATCGATTGTCAAGGCCGGTCAGTCGCATCACGGTTTTTTTTAAATCCCAAACAGAGTCAGGGTTTCAAGGGTTTCAAACCGCAGTCGCCCCGCCCCCCCCACCACCCGCCAGTGTGTTCAATAAAATGATCAGCAATTTTCTTACCTAGCATGGTCCAGTTGCCCCTTTAAAGACAGGAATATCTGTTCTATCGCACAACTCCAGCACCTTGAGCACATTGACACAAACTTTGTCAATCGGTGTATTGCCTGCAACGCACGTGATCGCAAGAACTTCGACATGTTCTGCAGACAAGGCGAGAAGTATGGCTTGCGCATCATCGATGCCAGCATCACAATCGATAATCAGCTTTTTCTTCGCCATATTGTCGATCTATAGCTACTAATAAATCCGTCAATTCGCTTTAGTAGAGAAACAATCTCCAGCAATCTCCTGCGCTAGGCTCGATTTCGTCGATTTCGTAACTCGTCCCGTCGTTCCTCCCGAAGAGCGTGGGCTCATTTTCCCGATCAGAGGCTGGTAATCGTTCCCAGGGTCTCTTCCGCGGAAGAGAGCGCGCTACAAAGCTAAAAAGTGTGGTGGATTGGGAGAGGAAAATATAAAATTTCAGGAATAAGTAGTCCTCTAGTCTCCTTAGTACGAAAGCCGAGGAGGGACTTCAGACTTCAGACTTCAGACTTCAGACTTCAGACTTCAGACTTCAGACTACAACAACAACAACAACAACAATCTTTTATTTAGCTCATTATAAAATAAAAATATACAAATGATAGTAAAGGAAAATACAGGTGTTTTTTTTTTTTTATATAAATAATATTTAGTAGCAAAGAGTTAGAGCCTAGGGCTAAATAAACCGCGAGGTTTTCGTGTTAGCCCCTAGCTGTGGAATGTTTCAACACAAGAACAGATAAAAGGACAAAAACATAAGGAAGAGATGCTGAATATTTTATATTACAAATAAATTGTGTTAATATAAGAGTTTTATAGAGTAAAAGTATATTGTTTGGAATGCTGTTTGATACTTATTGATCAGAACAACATTCTAGAATAATTTATCGTCTTCGGTAGTTGCTTTAAGAATGCTGTTCTGATACAGACTTCAGACTTCAGACTACAGACTTCAGACTACAGACTACAGACTTCAGACTTCAGACTTCAGACTACAGACTACAGACTTCAGATTACAGACTTCAGACTACAGACTTCAGACTTCAGACTTCAGACTTCAGACTACAGACTTCAGACTTCAGACTTCAGACTTCAGACTACAGACTACAGACTTCAGACTTCAGACTTCAGACTTCAGACTTCAGACTTCAGACTTCAGACTTCAGACTACAGACTACAGACTTCAGACTTCAGACTTCAGGTGTCCCATCGATTTTGCAACGGATCGTAGACAAAACATTTGACACACACGCCACACACACACGCGAGGTGTCACTTGCGAGTTTGCAAGTAATATATTCAGGCTCCGAGAGAAATCGCCGAGCGCGGACTGGGGCGGGTCTTGACTGGGGTCCTGCCCCAGACAGCGCTCGTCGATTTCGCTCGGAGCCTCATCTCAGGCTATAAATTGCCGACTCAGCGACTCTCGCGAGAAACGAGACGCGTCTCGCGAGAAACGAGACGAGACGCTGTTATAAGTTTCCATGTGAATGCGGCAACGTATATACCGGTGAAACAGCGAGATCGATGCGTGAAAGAATAAAGGAACACGACAGAGACATGCGGCTTAGCTTGCTCGTACTCAAAACTCCGCAGTTTCGGAACATGCCAACGAGACTGGGCACCTTCCTAGGTTAACGAGGTTAAGTTTATTGACAGAGACCCTCATTGGTACACTCGAAAGGTTAAAGAGGCCATACATATAAGACTCCATCCAAACAACAGCAACAGGATGGTGGAATCGAAATTCCTCAAGCATGGATGCCTACGTTCAAGAAACACAACTGCCGATCGTTAGCGGAGCAGACCGCTGAGAGAACAACATCTAGTCAGTCCACTGAGGGAACAACCTCTAGTCGGAATAATAGCACCAATAGTTGCGAACCAAGGTGCTACATATAGCGACACGTAAACAATTGACCTCATCGACTGACGGAATACTAGCAATAAAGCAGTCGAAACGTCGCGATCAACACCTCAAAGTGACTCCATCGTGAGAAAAACGATTAAACGTTCAATAAGCGCATCTTTAAGCCTGGTTTTCACTAGCGACGCAAGCACAGAAGGAAGTTTTGAGCTAAACAAAGGTTAGTTCAGAAAATTATCTCCGAAAGTCATTTGTGAGTTATTGTGCTTATTTTGCTTGCCTTGATTCTACGAATCAGTGCTGGTAAAAAACGTCGTAGCTGTGAAAATTGTTCGTTTCGTTTTCAAGCGAAAATAACTGATTATTCGAGCTTTCGGTCAATGAGTAAAACACATAGATTCATGTTTTCCGTCAGTCAAATGCACAAAAACCTGGTTTTAACAATGATCAAATCTTGCTGGTGAACATTTCGTTCTTGTGCTTGTGCTTGCGTTCGTTTTCACTTGCACATAATTATTGTGCTTGCGCTTATGCTTGCGCTTGCGTCGCTAGTGAAAACCAGGCTTTAATAACCGAGACGAGAGGTGGTAACTTACGTTTGAGCAGTACTGTAACCATATCCTTTGTGTATTGGAAAACTAAACAGTCTTGTACTAAAAAGTGTTACGTTTTTACCCATGCAGTTTGAGGCAAAATTACCTGAGTCCCAAAATTAGTCTCCATGCACACTTTAGTAATTTAACATTACTTTGTTTTTTTTGTTTTAACTTGGCTTGTGAAGTCAGTCACTATCTCACAATAATGAATTGATACTTTTTCTTCAAGCTTAACATAACTGATCAGTTTTGAAAAAAATCAATTATCAATACAGTTCAATTCAAGATTAGATAAATAATAAATTTATCTGGCAAGTAAAATTAACACAGTTTGTTATGATGTGAATTTTATTTTTATACACCCTTCCTCTTCCCTTCTATCCCGACCATCCTTTCCAAGCTGGCTAGTGTATTTTGAGTAAATCATATTTAGTGACAAAGACTTTACCACTTCCAAATGACAAATCAACCTACGGGAAACCTTGCAGTAGACCCATGTACGCGTTGCGTACCTATTTTTCATCATGGCGGAAAGTATGGGAAGCGACTTATTATATCAGTGTAGTATATGCGAATTTTCAGCACCAGAATATGCTCTCTCGATCTGATCTTGCTCTGGTAGTCATCGGAATTCGGCCTGTATTACAACTTCCCGGCAGAGCTGTTCATATGAGCCTTGAGTCGGCTCTACAATGACTTTGGAATTCGCTCGGGTAATACAAAACCGGATTACAAAGGTATGTAGCCTCAAAATAAGCCTATTGCTCGATTTAAATGTCTCCGCATAAAGCACGAAGCGTCACCAACCTCTATAACATCATTCACGATTTCAGATTCCTCAGAATCTTCGCAAACAGGAAGCCGATTACGACAATTACGACGTACTCCATGATGGTTTGAGAAAAGAGAACCGGTATTCCGTTCGGTCGGTCGCTTCGATCGGAAAATGTCGTTCCATTTTCCAGCGGTTGGTCCGAGCGGTCCCTGACCGGTTGATCTCATATAATGGAAAGCACCCACGGCGTCTGAATCAATTCGGAACGGCTGGATGAATTCGGATCGGCTCACCCGTTCTTCCCGCCTAGCTCAGCCGGGAATAACGGCTGTGGACCGGATTTGATTCAGACGCCGAACTAGAGCCGAAACAAATGCATGAATTATTATAATGTATTTTTCAATATAACACCAATTTTCCCCTATTAAATTAAGTTCGGCTGAATTAAGCTCGGCGTCTGAATCAATTCAGCCGGTCTAAATCAATTTGGGTCGGCCTAAATTCGAATTCAATTCGGCTCATGTGAAGTACGGCGTCTGAACTGGGCCTAATATTGCATTAATGGAAGCATTAATCGTTATTTACGCGGAACGTGCTGAGTATTTTGACTGTAAAGCAAATTTGATACTGAAAAAATAGTCATATAAAAGCCCGACAAAATTATTTTTCCCTGTTTTTGTTCGCTTCAGTTTGGCCTGGACATTTAACAGTTCTCCTCTCACCGATCGTGCTACAAGTAAAACAAGAGTTTATGGCTTCGCAATTCAGTTTTCCCTCTTAGAAATAATTAATGGAGATAATAATAGTTTTTTTCTTCATAACTTTCTTTAGAAGCAATCTTTTTTCGTGGAACGTTTTGGAAATGAAAGGTCTTGATGTAATCTATCGGAAGATAACAAAAAGTAAAATCTTGCAAAATGGTCAAATTTTGGGTACTGAGCAACTCAAAAACCATACCCTATTGATGCGCCATTGCGAGACAGGTTGCACGAAACGTTGTTTAGTATAACACCCCTTAAGGCAACGCATAAAAAGTTCACTGTAGCTTGCCACAATCGTTGCGAAAAGTAGAGTCGCGCAACGATTGCTGCAACGAAAACGTTGCGAGACATTTTCATTTCAGGGTATGTTATACCAGGCAATTTTTCATGCAACTTGAGTCGCAACAAAAGTGCGAGACAATTTAAGTTTCGTGAATTTTTCCTCTGAACTAACGACGATAAGTGTATTGGCACCGTTCTGTCTGTAGTCAGCGTAGTCGCCTCGTGTTTCTAAGCTCGTGATGTTGCACCAGACAATACGGCTGGACAGCCCCACGGCGATTCGAAGCTGACTACTGATTCTAGATATGCTAAAAGCAAACTTTGATTGAATGAAAGCAAATTTGATACTGAAAAAATAGTCCTAAAGCCCGACAAAATTCTTTGTTCCCTGATTTTGTTTAGAATCTATTATTAGCGGTAATGCACTAACATGCTACTCAAACAAACGAAAAAACTAACCTGTGTCAAGAACAACATTTTGGATGAAATTTTGCCTGGAGTTATTTTGGCATCAGCTACAATTAAAGGGAGGTTTTACTTTTCTTCAAGACCTCCGCTTGTTTTCGTTTATCATTAAATTGAAATTGCTGAAAGACAAAATGAATATTAACAATCTGCCACTATTTTTATGAAAGAGTTTTGCAGTAAGGGTATACGAACTACCTAAGCTCAGTTGAGAGACCGAGCAGCCTTCCATTGCCTGCCATTGACCTTCCTCCTTCCCGCCCTTTCTACGCCCGCTGCCACGCAGGCTAATTTGCTTTCCATGACTACAAAGAAAACTATCATTTCAAATAACCGTGATATTAGAATAGATAATAAGACTATATTTGTCGTATTTAGTTTTACCTTTTAGTTTGTCAAAAACATTATCTTAAATATATTCACAGTTCACGGGCGATGAACACTCCAATTTTTCATCATTTGTTGCATTTAGCTCGATATATATGAAAAACTAACTTTCTTAAACATAGAATCTATTATTAGTGGTAATGCACTTAGCTCCAGGCTGGCTTACAGACATGCCACTCAAACAAACGAAAAAACTAATTAAAGTTGAAAAAACTAATTTGGTTTTCTGAGAATAAAGAAAGCCGAAAAACTTGTTACTTTGGAAACGTGACGGCATTGCCTTGATTAGCAATCATCCAAACGACCAATCACGTTGTTATCACTTTGTTATTATCCACCAGTTAAAACTCAGCATTTCTACTCACGTCAACCAATCACAGGTCGTTACGTAATCAGCAACCAATAGTACTCCTACATGTCAGCTTTTCCAACGCCCTATTTTGTTGAAAAATCCTGTGCTCATTCAAAATTGGGGACTTTGTGTTAAGAGAGCTTCGAGGAACAGCCTAACACGAGGTAGGTCATCACATTGCCATGTAATACTGGCTATTTTTTTCAATTGATCTAAAAATTGGCGCTTATATCGAGCTATTGGTAGCCATAACAAGCTAGCAAATTTAAACCACCAGTTTGACTTTAAGATTGACAAACACTCCCTAGAAAGAGCTAAAATCTACAAGTATCTTGGCATTGATTTGGATGAGACCTTATCATGGGACTCCCATATTAACAATATTGTCAAGAAAGTATCCGCGGGCCTCGGGGCCATCAAACGTGTTAGGAACTTGGTTCCTCGCGAGACTCTTATTATGATCTATAACGCTCTAATCCAACCATATTTTGACTATTGCAGCTCCGTATGGGGCAGTATTGGTGTTTGTCAATCTGAAAGACTCCAGAAACTCCAAAATAGAACCGCGCGTCTAATCACTTTTTCTGACCTAAATGTTAGATCTTCCGTTTTACTCGATGACCTAGGCTGGGACTCTCTGGAGCGAAGGCGTTCAAAGCAACTAGCAGTTATTCTGTTTAAGACTCTCCATAATCTTTCTCCGACTCGTCTGAATAGTATTTTTGAAACTACATCCAGTGTCCACTCGCACAATTTAAGAAATTCGAAATACAACCTCTTCGTTCCTAGACCTAGTACTGAAGCAGGCAAACGAAGTTTTCAATATCGCGGTTCCGTCCTCTGGAACAGCTTGCCTTTGAGCACTAAGGCACAGCCCACTCTTAGCTCTTTTAAATCATGTATTTAATATCTATCGAATTTAATAAATAGTTAGTAATTTTTATAGATTATACATAATTTTGTAAATAACATATTTAGCTAGGTAATTTAATTTATTATTGTAATCATTTATTATTGTAATTAATTTAATACACGGCTCGATGGAAGAGCATGTATTGTGAATTGACACCGTGTTTAAATAAAGTTTTACTACTACTACTACTAAATATGGTTACTGTTTCATTTTTTCTCAGGTTTTGGTGATTTTCATGCAAAAGAGTACATCGGCGTTTGATACATTGACATCGTAGTTACTTTACAAAGAACCACGATCAGGGTAAGTGAAAAAAATATAATGTTTCTAGCAATTCAACTTTTGTTACTGTCCCTTAATACAAGTTCGACTGCAGTAGCTTAATTTGGATCCATTTTAAATTTGCTCACGCGTGACATCGGGCGCGACGTCGCGCGCATCTCACTGTTACGTCTATTAAGCGTCATCGTGGTCTGCTCAAAAGAAAACATTCTTCAGGTTTTACGACTTCGGTAAAGAGCGACAAACGTGATGGACGCTCAACCAAGGGGGGAGGGGGCCGGGGGTCATCCTCTGTTGAGCTGTTCAACAAACTGTCATGAAGAAGCAAAATTGGCTAAATGCTCTCTCGCCTCCAAGCGTATCCATGGACATGTAACTCCATATTTAGAAATATCATGACTCTGAACAGCCAATCACACTCAAGATCATTGAGACTGAGTCGAATCTTAATTTTAAATGTGTCTGATTTTTGTGTGGGCGTCCACACTATGCCTTTGTCTTGTTTGTTTATGGCTGGCTGGCTGGCTGGCTGGCTGGCTGGGTTTATGTTCCCCGGACCCCACTCAGCCAACCGTGCACCAAACCTGTTCGTAAGAGAACTCATTTCCCTAGGCTGTGCGAGCTGAAATATTTCCCGAGGTTTATCAGCGTATTGAGCTAATTATTTAAAAGAAAGACAGGAGTTGTTAGGGTGTTAGCTGTAAGAACTGCAGAAATATGGAACAAATCTGAATAAAATACCCAAAAATGGAAAGAAGAAATCCTTGGTAAAGACTTTTAAAAAAAAATTTTAAGGACTTTTTTTAAAGGAGAAAAGAACTTAAGCTAACTTTTAGTTTTAAATAAATTATTTCTTTTTTTATCAGAAAATTATTTTTATCTCATGTAGCAGTTTTTATCGGTATGTTTTATATAGTCAGCTAGCAGTTGTATCTTTTATTATTAATTTTGAAAACTTCAAAATAAACCTATATATCTATTTTAAATTTTTAAGCTTATGTAATAATCAATATTTTATTGGAGAGCCACAAGGTTTTTAGCATATATGACCGTATATATTTACGCTAGTCCCTCTTTGAACTTAATTGCAGAAACATGCTGAGCCTCATGTTAATTTATCAAGTCATTGCTGGACTGAGTTTGTTGAAGGCCGCCCACGGTAAGTCAAATGTGACTGAGACTTTTGTCTGGTAGCATTAAAATTAAATGTCGGTTGGTACAAACTGTTGCCGTTTTTATTCAAAGAGGTTTTTCGAATTTTGTGACCGTAACAGGTCACGTGACTTAATTTGCATACGTCATCATGTCAATATGACGAGATTTACAAACTTATTAGTCTGTCATAGTTTAAGGTTGTTGGGGCTAAAGCTTCAGAAGATAGACCACCCTCTAACTTTTTGAGAGCAAAAATCAACAACCATTTATTTGTACCCAGAAAGGACAGGAATAATTACAATAATAATATTATTTATATTTTATACAAGTAGAGGGTACGGCCTACCCAAAATAACCATAGGGGCTAAAAAAAATGGGCAGACATTAAGTTACATAGAGTATTTATATATACAGTTATCGGTCGGTAACACACTCACACACAAACACACACAAATATAAAAATACAAACAAAAAGAAAACGTACAGCGGAACAGAATATATCCTTATAAATTAATTAAAATAATTGTAATATTTAATATGAATCAATAAAGTGTATTTTTAATTTCTTCTTTAATTGGAAATCAAGTAATTTTTTGTCAGTCTCATCAAGAGAAATCCAAATTTTAGGTCCCTGATATCTAATATTGAAGATTCCAAAATTAGTTCTAGTTTTAGGCAATGAATAGGATTGTTTGGAAGCAAGTCTAGGGTAATACCTTCATGACTACCGTCACGAATATAGTACCTCATACGGACTTTGTATACCGTCACTAAATGTAAATAGTACAAGTATTTTACTCAGTTGGTCTAGTTCATTAGTTGTGGTAGTTCATGTAGTTATTGTAACAGTGTAGTTCAGTAGTTCGTGTAGTTCTTGTAGTTTCTGTAGTTCTTGTAGTTGCTGTAGTTCGTGTAGTTCCTGTAGTTGCTGTAGTTCGTGTAGTTCCTGTAGTTGCTGTAGTTCTTGTAATTGCTGTAGTTCTTATAGTTGCTGTAGTTGCTGTAGTTCTTATAGTTCCTGTAGTTGCTGTAGTTGCTGTAGTTCCTGTAGTTATTGTAGTTGCTGTAGTTCCTGTAGTTATTGTAGTTGCTGTAGTTCCTGTAGTTCGTGTAGTTGCTGTAGTTCGTGTAGTTGCTGTAGTTCTTGTAGTTGCTGTAGTTCGTGTAGTTGCTGTAGTTCCTGTAGTTGCTGTAGTTGCTGTAGTTCATGTAGTTGCTGTAGTTCCTGTAGTTGCTGTAGTTCCTGTAGTCGCTGTAGTTCTTGTAGTTGCTGTAGTTGCTGTAGTTCGTGTAGTTCCTGTAGTTGCTGTAGTTCTTGTAGTTCCTGTAGTTGCTGTAGTTCATGTAGTTCGTGTAGTTCCTGTAGTTGTTCCTGTAGTTGCTGTAGTTCGTGTAGTTGCTGTAGTTCTTGTAGTTGCTGTAGTTCTTGTAGTTCCTGTAGTTGCTGTAGTTCGTGTATTTCCTGTAGTTGCTGTAGTTGCTGTAGTTCGTGTAGTTCGTGTAGTTCCTGTAGTTGCTGTAGTTCTTGTAGTTCCTGTAGTTGCTGTAGTTCCTGTAGTTATTGTAGTTGCTGTAGTTCCTGTAGTTCGTGTAGTTGCTGTAGTTCCTGTAGTTGCTGTAGGTCCTGTAGTTGCTGTAGTTCCTGTAGTTGCTGTAGTTCTTATAGTTCCTGTAGTTGCTGTAGTTCCTGTAGTTATTGTAGTTGCTGTAGTTCCTGTAGTTGCTGTAGTTCTTGTAGTTCCTGTAGTTGCTGTAGTTCGTGTAGTTGCTGTAGTTCTTGTAGTTGCTGTAGTTGCTGTAGTTCCTGTAGTTCTTGTAGTTGCTGTAGTTCGTGTAGTTGCTGTAGTTCTTGTAGTTGCTGTAGTTCGTGTAGTTGCTGTAGTTCCTGTAGTTGCTGTAGTTCGTGTAGTTGCTGTAGTTCCTGTAGTTCCTGTAGTTGCTGTAGTTGCTGTAGTTCGTGTAGTTGCTGTAGTTCCTGTAGTTCCTGTAGTTGCTGTAGTTGCTGTAGTTCCTGTAGTTATTGTAGTTCTTGTAGTTCCTGTAGTTGCTGTAGTTCCTGTAGTTGCTGTAGTTCGTGTAGTTCCTGTAGTTGCTGTAGTTCTTGTAGTTCCTGTAGTTCCTGTAGTTCGTGTAGTTCCTGTAGTTTCTGTAGTTCTTGTAGTTCTTGTAGTTGCTGTAGTTCCTGTAGTTCTTGTAGTTCCTGTAGTTCCTGTAGTTATTGTAGTTGCTGTAGTTCCTGTAGTTGCTGTAGTTGCTGTAGTTCGTGTAGTTGCTGTAGTTCCTGTAGTTCCTGTAGTTGCTGTAGTTGCTGTAGTTCTGGTAGTTATTGTAGTTCTTGTAGTTCTATCCTAAACTACGCGAACTACAGTGTAGTTCTGGTAGTTTGCGTAGTTCTGGTAGTTCTTGTAGTTCTATCCTAAACTACGCGAACTACACAAACTACAGTGTAGTTCCTGTAGTTCCTGTAGTTCTGGTAGTTTGCGTAGTTCTTGTAGTTCTATCCTAAACTACGCGTCTACACAAACTACAGTGTAGTTCTGGTAGTTTGCGTAGTTCTGGTAGTTCTTGTAGTTCTATCCTAAACTACGCGAACTACACAAACTACAGTGTAGTTCTGGTAGTTTGCGTAGTTCTGGTAGTTCTTGTAGTTCTATCCTAAACTATGCGAACTACAGCAACTACAGCAACTACACTGTAGTTTGCGTAGTTCGCGTAGTTTAGGATAGAACTACCAGAACTACACAAACTACAGCAACTACAGCAACTACAGCAACTACAAGAACTACAGCAACTACAGGAACTACACGAACTACAGCAACTACAGAAACTTCCATAACTACAGCAACTACAGGAACTACACGAACTACAGGAACTACACGAACTACAGCAACTACAGCAACTACACTGTAGTTTGCGTAGTTCGCGTAGTTTAGGATAGAACTACCAGAACTACACAAACTACAGCAACTACAGCAACTACAGCAACTACACAACTACAGAAACTTCCATAACTACAGCAACTACAGGAACTACACGAACTACAGCAACTACACGAACTACAGCAACTACAAGAACTACAGCAAGTACAGGAACTACAGCAACTACAGCAACTACAAGAACTACAGCAACTACACGATCTACAGCAACTACAGAAACTTCCATAACTACAGCAACTACAGGAACTACACGAACTACAGCAACTACACGAACTACAGCAACTACAAGAACTACAGCAAGTACAGGAACTACAGCAACTACAGCAACTACAAGAACTACAGCAACTACACGATCTACAGCAACTACAGGAACTACAAGAACTACAGCAACTACACGAACTACAGCAACTACAGGAACTACAAGAACTACAGCAACTACACGAACTACACGAACTACAGCAACTATACGAACTACACGAACTACAGCAACTACAGGAACTACACGAACTACAGCAACTACAAGAACTACAGCAACTGCAGCAACTACAAGAACTACAAGAACCACAGCAACTACAAGAACTACAGCAACTACAGGAACTACAGCAACTACAATAACTACAGGAACTACAGCAACTACAGCAACTACAGCAACTACAAGAACTACAGCAACTACACGAACTACACGAACTACAGCAACTACAGGAACTACACGAACTACAGCAACTACAAGAACTACAGCAACTACAGCAACTACAGCAACTACAAAAACTACAAGAACTACAGCAACTACAAGAACTACAGCAACTACAGGAACTACAGCAACTACAATAACTACAGGAACTACAGCAACTACAGCAACTACAAGAACTACAGCAACTACACGAACTACAGCAACTACAGGAACTACAAGAACTACAGCAACTACAGGAACTACACGAACTACAGCAACTACAGGAACTACAGCAACTACACGAACTACAGCAACTACAAGAACTACAGCAACTACAGGAACTACAGCAACTACAATAACTACAGCAACTACAGCAACTACAGCAACTACAAGAACTACAGCAACTACACGAACTACAGCAACTACAGGAACTACAAGAACTACAGCAACTACAGGAACTACACGAACTACAGCAACTACACGAACTACACGAACTACACGAACTACAGCAACTACAGGAACTACAGCAACTACAATAACTACAGGAACTACAGCAACTACAGCAACTACAGGAACTACAAGAACTACAGCAACTACAGGAACTACACGAACTACACGAACTACAGCAACTACAGGAACTACAGGAACTACACGAACTACAGCAACTACAGGAACTACAAGAACTACAGCAACTACACGAACTACAGCAACTACAGGAACAACTACAGGAACTACACGAACTACATGAACTACAGCAACTACAGCAACTACAGGAACTACAAGAACTACAGCAACTACAGGAACTACAGGAACTACAGCAACTACAGCAACTACAAGAACTACAGCGACTACAGGAACTACAGCAACTACAGGAACTACAGCAACTACATGAACTACAGGAACTACAGCAACTACAGGAGCTACAGCAACTACACGAACTACAGGAACTACAGCAACTACAATAACTACAGGAACTACAGCAACTACAGCAACTACAGGAACTATAAGAACTACAGCAACTACAGCAACTATAAGAACTACAGCAACTACACGAACTACAGCAACTACAGGAACTACACGAACTACAGCAACTACAGGAACTACACGAACTACAGCAACTACAAGAACTACAGAAACTACAAGAACTACACGAACTACTGAACTACACTGTTACAATAACTACATGAACTACCACAACTAATGAACTAGACCAACTGAGTAAAATACTTGTACTATTTACATTTAGTGACGGTATACAAAGTCCGTATGAGGTACTAGTCAAGTCTAGTATTATAGGCATGAATTTCATTAACTGTAGTGAAATAATGATTAAAAGTAGATGGCAATTTTTGACAATGAAATTTATGCATAAAGATTGTAATATATAAGAAAATAAAGATCAGGGAGCTTGATTATATTAAGGTATTTAAAAATTGGACTAGAGTGAGCATCAAATTTAGAGAAGGTTATTATACGCATGGCTTTTTTCTGTAGAATATGTAAAGGTTTCTGGGTTGTTGGATAAGAAATGCCCCAAGCGATAATTCCATAGATAAGGAATGGATCAATTAAAGCATAATACAGATTAATTAAAATATTTAGGCTCCATTTTATGATTTTATGTGTTGCAATATAGCTTTGAGCTAAGAGAGGCTGAACAGAACATACGAAGTTATTTGAAGAAAGATCGTAAGATCGGTGAACGAACGCAAGGAGTTCACGAAACGCCATCTCAAGCGCTATCTACCACCCTATTATTCTAGCCTGCTTATTTAATTCTTAATGTGTTTTCATATTTTGTAGTATTTGTTATTTAGTTGTTTGTTTTTGTTAAAGAAGCCAGGACTCTGTTTAAACTAACTATATGTATGCTGCATAAATATTGAAATAAATAAAAAACAATAAAAAAATAAATAAAACTATAATTTGGAATAACCGTAATATTTTCGGAGGGGCTTATTATTGCGTTTCGAATTTGGGGGGCTTATATTCGTAGGGGCTTATATATACGGAGGGGCTTTTTTTTAATTTTACGTTAGATGATAAGAGTATTTTCTAGCGTACTTGGTTTGACAAAAACATTATCTTTATAGATAGCCTTCTCGATAAAGACCCCATTTTTACCTCGTGTCACGTGTTGAGTCACGTGACATGAAGGTATATAATGTGGGTCTACTATATTCCAGTTGTATTCTTTGTTAACACGTGTCTGATGAGAGCTTTCTTTTGTTAGCACATGTCTGATATTAACAGCTTTCTTTTGTTAGCACAATAATTTCTGGGTTTGAAATAATGCCGCTGTTTCTCTCTTGCCTCCGCGCGCTAGAAAGGCTGTTTTTGGTCGCCCATTGTTATAATAGTCTTCTGGAAATATAATCCAATTAGAATCCAGCTATTGCGCATATATCTGAGGGGTCTTATAGGGTACTCATGCAAAAAAATGAAATTACGTTTCTACAGTACGCGTAAATGATTTTAGACTGCAAATTTCCATTGTCCGAAAGAAGATACGGCTTTATCGAGTGATAGATTGAAAGAAGGAGCTCTAAAGAACAACTGACTGACTGACAGACTGACTGACTTGAATGACTGACTGACTGACTGACTGACTGATTGATTGATTGGCTGACTGACTTGACTGACTGACTGACTGACTGACTGACTGAGTGCTGACTGACTGACTGACTGACTGACTGACTGACTTGACTGACTGACTGACTGACTGACTGACTAATGACTGACTGACTAACTGACTGACTTGACTGACTGACTTGACTGACTGACTTGACTGACTGACTGACTGATTGACTGACGGGCTGACTGACTGACTTGACTGACTGACTGACTAATGACTGCCTGACTGACTCACTGATGACTTGACTGACTGACTGACTAATGACTGTCTGTCTGACTGACTGACTGACTGACTGACTGACTTGACTGACTGACTGACTGACTGACTGACTGACCGACCGACTGTAATTGGTTTCTTAAATTATGTAACATGATTTTAAAGCATTTTATAAATTGTATAACAGATCAATTTTATTTGTAATTCTTAGTTAAGTAGTTTCGTTAAGTATTTTATGAACTTTGTAAAAGTAGCAATTTTTTAAATTGTATATAATTTTAGGTAGGTGTCCCCTGACTGACTGACTGACTGACTGACTGACTTAACTGACTTGACTGACTGACTGTCTTGACTGACTTGACTGACTGACTGACTGACTGACTTGACTGACTGACTGACTGACTGACTGACTGATCATGACTGACTGACTGACTGACTGACTGACTGACTGACTTGACTGACTGACTGTCCTGATCTGAATTTAAAATTGATATCTGAACAAAAAGTTCTCATTTGTTTAAAACGTCTCAGATATTTATTAAATACTAAGCCACTGTTATTGTATTTTTAGCTTTCTGATTGGCTCCTTAGTTACTCACAAGTTTTTGTTATTATTTTCTGTTCAATCTTGCAGCTGTCAATGTTCCAGATCCAATCGCCCACTTTCCACTGAACAGCACGTATGAAACCCGGGAAATCAACAATCGACAACCCCAGGGTACCCCTGTTGGTGTGTCCCTAGCACCAGGCCCCAATAACAAGACTGGTGGCTCGTACCAATTCACAGTCGGACAAAACAACAGCTACATCGAGTTCCCAAACGATGGAGGCTTAGACGCAAACCGTTCCATCACAGTGTTATGTTGGGTGAATTACGCCGGGTTGGGTCCTAGGTATCAATTCATCGTCGGCTACATGAATGTAGCACAAAATAAAGGAGGCTTCTTTGTGTACCTCGCCAATAGAATTCTGAAAGTCTTCATGAAAGACAGAGCAGGCGTGATTACTTTTTGGGCGGACACTCAACCCCTGGAGCCTGGCGCATGGCATTTAGTCTGTGCGTCTTATGATGACGACACTGGTATAGCACGTTTGTATGTGGATGACAAAACTGTTGCGCAAAAGAATTTGAAAGCAAACGCTGGTGTTGCTACTACTGACCAGTTCAAGCTCTCTGTTGGTGGATACCCTAGAAACCCTAGAGCTCCGCACGCCACTTTCAATGGACGAATAACCAACTTGTGGATCTTTGATGTCGCTTTGCACCTGGACCAAATAAATGCAGTGCCATTCCCTGTTGAAGGTAAGAATGTACTTTTTTAAAGACTTTAAAGAAAAGAATACCAAGAATTGTAAAATTGAAAACTGTCTCTTGTGTCTCAATGAGTCAATAGTTTTTCGATTTGGCGCGAAATTTAATGACGTCACCGAATGACATAGAGCGCAAACCCCTACTTCGCCGCGCTCGCTCTAGAGAGTAATAGAACGCCTGGAGAATAGGACGAGGTTAACATGATCAATGTCGTTTAGCTCCAGCAGAGTGTTCTTGTTACAATGGAGGAAGCTGTGCACCACGTGACGATGGCTACATGTGCATCTGTCCTGCAGGATACATTGGAGAACACTGTGGTGAGAAACGTTTTCTAATTCTACATTTTATACTCTGAATGATTTACGAGGGCTGCATCACCGCTCTGAGGGACGGAGTGTTTCTGTCACTGTCTGACAGGGTGGCTTCATGCAGATGTAAGAAACAGAATTGTGCGGACTTACCCTGGGTAGCAGACGTTTTGTTGTTCTCGCGTTTGATGCCACAATAGAGAGAACACCGTAACCAGAAACCGCGCAAGAAAAGCCTCTGGTACCCAGGGTAGTGCGGACTTGACTCTGGTTCTGTTACTCTTGGATCGGTGTCCTCTGGTCGTATTATTTCATTTCAGAAAACGTTTTTTTATGCTCGATCATACAGTCGAACCCCTATTAAGCGACCACCCGTTATTAATTAAACGGCCAGTTAGCAAAGTCCCGTCCCAATGAGGGTTTTCCTATTATTGTTTTTACCCCTATTAAGCGTCCATCAAGAATGAATTTAATACACGTAGTTTGGCCATGTTTTGAAAAAGCTGATGACAGATTTCATGACGAACCCCTATTAAGCGGGCAACCCCTATTAAGCGACCACTTGCCATTTCCTCGAGAGTGGCCGCTTAATAAGGGTTAGACTGTATATCAGTACTCGTATTTTGCGCTACTGATATACAGTAGCTTACAGTCTTACAACTATGATCATAAAACGCGGCGTAAAGCTCGAGCTCCCCCAACCTGGTGTCTCGCCTCGATCTGAAGGTAATGTGGAATTCCCAATGAATGGCGGCGTCTAAGCGGCGTCGCGCTTCGCGCTCGTTCCAAGCTCCCTCGTGCTCGCCCAGCTCCCTCGCGCTTCGCGCTCGTCCAAGAAAAGCCTGTGGAGGAGTAGCAGCAAGACTAAAGTGAGAAAAGAAAGAAGAGAAAATTAAAAAAGACTGAAACGTCAGATTCTGTTGTTGAAACCAAATAACAGCCTTCATGGTAAATGTATCTTTTTCAGTCAAAATAATTTTGTGATTCGAAATAACGCGGCTGTGAAGTGGACTACGAAATAATAAGCGGGCTCCCGAAATAGTACTGAAAGAAAGTATAGGGGCAGTTATGTTAGCCAATAGAGTTTTTTTTCTCTGATGTGATTGTGTGCATGTAAACTTGTGATTTAGAGTGGCAGAAGCAAGGATGCTATCACGAAGTGTGGCCCAGAAAGAGAAAGGCCATGGGTGAACTCATCGGTAAATTCAAAGAGAACAGAAAAGATGTCCAAGCTGCTGTTGAGGCCTGTCTGAAAGCAGCCGAGGAAAAACAACTGGAGATCTTTGGTGTTCGCAGACGCTACAAATGTGTGACTACCAAAAAAGATTCCCCGGCTGATTTTGACCGTTATGGCTCGTCTGTAACGTGCAAGGAACAGGGAGATTACGGGGTCGGAATAAAGAGGGCAACCTTTGTCTACATTCTCAAGAAAGGGGAATAAAATGGAAAACGTTGGGGATTAGTTAGCGGGTGAGTTTTCGAAAACGTGTCAGAATTCTTTATGCGTCGCATCTTGGTGTTTTCTAACCTGAGCTTTAGTGGGAAAGTCAAATTTTTTTAAACATTTTCTCTGCAAAATTATCGAAAAGGAAAATACGCTTGTAACAACTTGAAAATCGTAGAATCTTCCCAGGGACATAGCCTACGTGGCAGGCGTAGAAAGGGGAGGATGTTCAGAGTTCGGTATGAGTAGTGCAACAATAGATTTTTTTACCATTGTCCAGCACGTACAAATTAAATTTTGATTGCTTTTCATTAAAACAAAAAAAAACTTTATAGATCGATTTATCATACTCAATTTAGTACTTGACATGCTTGGAGTACGATGATTTGTAAACTCGCGGAAATATAACATTTCCAACTTACATTTTTCATAATTTCTTTGTAAAAATTGGGAAATTTGGGTTATGACCAAAACATTTTTCTCCAGTAAGATGTAATATTTTTATTTGCTCATTTTGTTTCTTTGTAGGATAATTAACAAGAGGTTATCAATTTACAGCTGTGATTAATGGTGGATTGGCCTGGAACACTAGTGACGAAAGTCTGTTGGCAATTTATACGACGAATACAAGCTCTGTTACACCCAGAACAATTCTACAGAAGGCTGCGATTACTTCACTAATGCTTATTAGCGAACAAAATTAATATTACCGTTATATACCTCTGATATTACTTAGTTGTTTCGTCTGGTTCATATGACTAAACAGTCATTCAGTTGATCCGTCAACCACTGAATCAACATACTGACTTCTCTTTGTCAAAGCAGAAAAGTAATGACCTTGCATATTCCGCGAGGATTGACACTCGAACTAAACTAAACATTCAATAATTCTATCATCAAAATGCTGTTCGAGAGAGCGGCAGAAATCGAGCCTAAATGCTGTTTAATTGATCAACAATGGTGTATCACGGAGTTCTATGCCAAAGGAAGCAATTAAATGGAGGGAAACTTATATCTGGGTGTTTGTCAAAAGGGAGTTAACAATGGGTATTAATAAACTATTCGACGTTTCAGAAGGAAACTGTTGTGTTATTTATTTGTCAATGTTATGATGCTTGTTCAATGGGACTTCGCTTCAGTACAATAAGAAAATAATAATATTTGCAGATCGCTGAGCAGTTCAACTTCTATCAGGCGTCATACTGTAGGAAGGGTCCTGCTCCTCCTTCTTCTTCTTCTTCTTCTTCTTCTTCTTCTTCTTCTTCTTCTTCTTCTTCTTGTTCTTGTTCTTGTTCTTCTTGTTCTTCTTCTTCTTCTTCATCTTCTCTCAGCTCTCGGCGCAGACATTCAGGGTAGAAAGGGCGTTCTTGTTGCTTTGGTAAACTTGTCGTAGACTTCGGCGACGAAAGAGAGGGCTTAATCACATTTTGTGCGAGTTAGGGACCCGCTATTCGCCATTTCCGGTTGTGGAAAGGTAAGTGATCGTTAGCTCTTGTACTTTTACAAACTACACAGCTTTCCTGCGTGAAAATATATGTAGTTTGTGCTTTGTTTGCTTGTGCTGTTTATAAATAAATAAATTTATCCCCAAAGTCTTCTTAATTCGGTCACAACGTTTCTTCACCGTGCTAGAAAGTGGAACTGGTCGGTAATTTATCATGAAGTTGTTCGATTTCATATCATGTAGGTTTCACGTAACGAATCATGTTCTTCAACTTGTTTTATTGACTCAAGAACAGCACTATTGCCGAGACTGGGGCAAGTGTTCAAAATGTTGATTTCGCACGTCTGTGTTAATAATAGACCTTCCTCCAAAATGAAAAATCGATACCAGAACCTAAAAGACCACCTCTTGTTTGGTTATCGTACAAAGTTTTGTTAGGTTAGGTTCTACCTGAGTCGTTTGTGTGACTTGGGGTATGGGGTGTACCCCTCGTTTGCTACCTTCCCAGCATCCCTCGCGTCTTCGACTCCCAACAAAGGAGACAAGAGAGACGACTGGGGACGAGTCAGTATTCACAGAACGTCTTATCATATCATTGTTGCAGAGCTGTGGTTCTGTTTCACAGCTCCACGGCGATTCGAAGCTGAATTCGTTATGGTTATTGACGTTATTCTAGATACGCTAAAAGCAAACTTTGATTGAATTACAGTCAAAATACTCAGCGCGTTCCGCGTAAATAATGATTAATGTTCCAATTAATGCAAACTGAATATTAAAGGCAATCATTCAACCGTAGCGTCCATTCGAATATCTGAATGTCGAGTTGATTAATGGGAAAATATATCTTTCCATCCCCGTGAGAGAGGTACGAAAGCCGAGGAGGGACTTCAGACTTCAGACTTCAGACTTCAGACTTCAGACTTCAGACTTCAGACTTCAGACTTCAGACTTCAGACTTCAGACTTCAGACTTCAGACTTCAGACTTCAGACTTCAGACTTCAGACTTCAGACTTCAGACTTTACTTTAGCCCAACATTTTCATGGCCACAATAGAGAGAGAAATACTTAGACAGAGCTGTGAAAAACCGCTAGTGTGGAAAAGATTTATTGACGACGTGTTCTCTTTGTGGAACACCAGCATAGACAAAATAGAATAATTTCTTGTTATAACTAAGGCAAATAGCTTTCATCCAACTATTAAATTTACGGCTGAGATCTCAGAAACAGAGATTACATTACTTGGACACAAAAGTGTACAAAGGAGACAGATTTCAGAAGGAATATATCCTTGACGTGCAAACACATTACAAACCTACGGAGACCTTCCTATACACGAATTTTATTCGTGTCACCCTCCACTGGCGTCACGAAAGGCTTCGCCAAAGGAGAGGCGTTGAGACTTCTTAGACTGACAAATTCCTCAAAGACAACATTTGAAGAAAACTTCACAAACTTCAAATCACGCCTGAAATGTAGAGGGTATCCAGCTAGTGTTGTTGAAAAACACCTCTCAGAAGTAAAATTCTCAGATAGAAAAACCGCACGAACAGAAAAACAACACTGCACGTAAGAAAATACTACCCTAGCTTTATAACACAATATCACCCAGCATTGCCTAGCCTAAAGAACATGATGGGGAAAGGCACCTTATACAGAACCAAAGAAAAACCATCTGAAAGAAATATTTAAGGAGCCTCCCTCATCATATCAAAAAAGGAAATCCCTTAAAGACCAACTAGTACGAGCTAAGCTATGAAGGCTTGAGAATTTTTTTTAAACCTGAAGTCTGAAGTCTGAAGTCTGAAGTCTGAAGTCTGAAGTCTGAAGTCTGAAGTCTGAAGTCTGAAGTCTGAAGTCTGAAGTCTGAAGTCTGAAGTCTGAAGTCTGAAGTCTGAAGTCTGAAGTCTGAAGTCTGAAGTCTGAAGTCTGAAGTCTGAAGTCTGAAGTCTGAAGTCTGAAGTCTGAAGTCTGAAGTCTGAAGTCTGAAGTCTGAAGTCTGAAGTCTGAAGTCTGAAGTCTGAAGTCTGAAGTCTGTAGTCTGTAGTCTGTAGTCTGAAGTCTGAAGTCTGAAGTCTGAAGTCTGAAGTCTGAAGTCTGAAGTCTGAAGTCTGAAGTCTGAAGTCTGAAGTCTGAAGTCTGAAGTCTGAAGTCTGAAGTCTGAAGTCTGAAGTCTGAAGTCTGAAGTCTGAAGTCTGAAGTCTGAAGTCTGTAGTCTGTAGTCTGAAGTCTGAAGTCTGAAGTCTGAAGTCTGAAGTCTGAAGTCTGAAGTCTGTAGTCTGTAGTCTGAAGTCTGAAGTCTGAAGTCTGAAGTCTGAAGTCTGAAGTTTGTAGTCTGAAGTCTGAAGTCTGAAGTCTGAAGTCTGAAGTCTGAAGTCTGAAGTAATATTAATAACAATAATAACTTTATATTTATTAAAGTGTCAAGAATTATAGCAGTTGCCCACTAAGTAAGGACACTGTAAAATAACATTAAACTAAAACAATAAATCTTAAATTTGCAGGCGGAATTTGCCTTCCCCCCTAAACTAAAATTCAATCCAAGTAATCTGAAGTCTGAAGTCTGAAGTCTGAAGTCTGAAGTCTGAAGTCTGAAGTCTGAAGTCTGAAGTCTGAAGTCTGAAGTCTGAAGTCTGAAGTCTGAAGTCTGAAGTCTGAAGTCTGAAGTCTGAAGTCTGAAGTCTGAAGTCTGAAGTCTGAAGTCTGAAGTCCCTCCTCGGCTTTCGTAGTTTTGCAGTCTAAGAAGCGTCTATCCCCAATCCCACTCGTAATTTCACGCTCGTTCCAGATCCTTCGGCCGCGTTCAGCCCGACACTCTCGCGCGAAAATACGGACTGTTTTGCAGTCTAGACTAGTCCCCTCGTGTCTGTCAACCTTGAGGATATTGAGAAAGGAGGCCGAAGCAGATTTTAATTTAGGTTATATTTGTTCATACTTGATATGCCAATTTGAAATATTATTGTACCGGCACAAAACTTGCATACACAAAATGACAAAAAAAAAACAATCCAAAATTGCTGGTCAGGACCTGCTTTTGAGCAGGTACAATGGTGCAATTAAACTTACTAGATAAAACATAAACCTCTGGCACCCAGGGTAACTTAAAAAATATGGATCCTGTGCAGTGTGAACAATGCATACATGTAGCTTTCGATATTTCATGAAAGACAGAAACTGTCCAATATATTGCAGTGCCATAATTCCAAATCCACACCGAGTGAAGTAGTACAACTATTATTTAGGTGAAAAGCTATATTTTCATTGTAAGCTTATACCTTAGTGACAGACATCGATCCAAATTTACATTCAGCAAAACATCGTTCAATTCTCGAGATTTAACTCAATTTATTTCCATGTACACGTTCACACAACTAGAAGGAGAAAACTATAGGACAAAATCGGGCGAGTTAAAACTTGGTTTCGACAAAAAGCTACAAGATTCGAACATTGAACGAATTAATACGACATCGCCGAAAAGAACTTATCCGGTCGAATATTCATCGCTAAAGTCCGTTCCTTGAGCACAAATGAAGCAGTTGTAGTCGTGAAGAAAGTAGATAAATATATGGATGAAACAGCGGGCAGATTTCTTCAAGAAATGCATCGGACCGCGGAGAGCTGAGATGTTTACTGATCGCCGACATGTTGCAAATGAGCTCGCGATCGATTTTCTCCCAGCATGCTTCGCGACGCGTGTCCAACACCGCCTGTGCCTGCGTCCGTGCCCGGGCGTACGTGTACCTTTTCTACTGACCTGTCTTGCCTTAGAGGACGCCTTAGAGAGGTGTCCACTTAGTATAACGGTGTCGGTACAATGGAAATAGTTTAACGCGCTTACTTAAGAAACTGTTGTGCTGCGTCGGCGGGCAAGTGAAACACTAGCCTGCGAGTAGGCTCTCATACTCGCGATGAGCGCGGAGCGCGATCGTGATTAGCCTGCTCGAACGTCACGCAATACTAAGCGACTCAGCTCGCTTCGCTCGCAAATTTTCTTCAGGAGCCTGATCTCAGGCTAGGATCACAATCGCGCTCCGCGCTCATCGCGAGTATGAGAGCCTGCTCGCAGGCTAGTGAAACACTTAGTTGATTATCTCACGTGCGGCTGCGTCGGAGCAAACTGCATGAGCTCCGACGAAGGACTAACGCTCGAAGGGGTCAGCAGCTTTCCAAACCTCGCTACGCGGTCAATTTACCTGGATAAACTTAAAGTTGATAATCACTTATGTAGATTCTGCAATCTCGCTGCATCGCGGGTCAGAACCATTGTTCTCGAATAGAAACCATCAATTGGATCACGCCTTGCGTTTTGAGTCATCACTGTTTCTACAACGTTAATTATGTAGAGCCGTAGTACTATCAATGCGAGGCCAAACACTGCATGCACACTTGCTTTTATTTATAGCGCTAAACATGGCTTTGGCTCTTGTTTTACGGTTAGAACAATGATAAGCATCCATAACACTTGTGCAACACGGACTTAATTATCCATCTCCGGCTCATTTCTTGTCTACCTGTGACTTCAGTTGCATTCGGCCTTGTAACTCGACAATTTGGAGAGTCAGTACAGGACCGGGAAATATGTCTTATGGTAGGGCTGCGCTCACAAGGAAATCCGGCAGAAAAGTGTCCACTGTTTTATATAGCACTCCAATTCATCTATTATTAGCTATATCTTGAGTCGGCCACGCGGTATTCTTTATAATTATATTATATCTTAATAGTAATGCAAAGGCGGTTTTGTATTTTGGTCCCACGGGTGTTAAACCGTTTCTGAGTTAACTCCATCAGTTGCATAATCACTGCGCAACCTCGTTCCCAGGGTCTCTCGTCCACCGCCCCAAACTCTTGAGCGTGTGCGGCGCAGAGGGCGACTCTTCGATGCACCGCTTAACCTTTAATTCAAATGAAGCCTGACTTTCTGCGATGGTGGTCTTGAATACTTGAAAATTATTCAGCCTTCGCTCGCATGGCCTACAAAGTAGATATGGCAATAATTCATCGCATGGAAGCGCTTTGCCGTACAGCTCCTCCGCTGTTGCCAGAAGTTGCCGATTTCCTTTGCTAAATAGATTTCTGCAATGACGGCTATCTCCGATTGCTTTGCAAAGTCGACAGCAGCTTAAATTTACAGTTTCGCTCGATTTGTACACTTTTTTGGGAGTTTCCGGATCATTTCCACTCGACATGACCTCGGTGAACCGAAACGAAAACGCGGGAATCACAAGTTTATTTTGATCGAGATAAATTCCCTTCCCCGGTACGCTTAGTAAAGACCAATTTCACACTTAGCCGCCCCTCCCTTCTGTCGTATATTTGTAATCTCCCAGAATCTGGGAGCCACGTGACCAGCCCCGACCAGGGTCTCTCCTCCTCGCTCTTTGGGGGCGGTGGACGAGAGACCCTGGGAACGAGGTTGAATCACTGCGTTGATCGACGCGTTGATCATATTCGGCCCATACCTGCACTAAGACCTTGCAAAAAAGCCTCGTTTCCTTGATGCAGCACAGAAAGGATTTATTTGTTCAAAAACTCGGGTTAACTCCCTTGTCTAAAGAAGGAGGATACTTCAAAGAGACATTCAGATCACCTGAAACCATTCAAGTTCCCGGACGAGAAGGAAACGAGCGAAATGTGTTCACCACGATTTACTACATGATTTCACCGGAACTGGGAGGCAAAAACTATTTACACAGCAACAAGAGTGATAACACACACTACTTCCACGAGGGATGGCCAGCACACTACATTCTTGTTTCACCAGAGGGTAAAATTGAGGAACATATCTTAGGGCGCGACTTTATGAAAGGCCATGTTCCTCAACTAAGGGTTCCCGGTGGTTATCTTAAAGGTGGAAAAATCTTAGTTGACGAAAAGGAGTGTGCCTCGTTTCCTGGTGAAATACCTTTCACGTTGATATCAGAGGAGGTTGCCCCTGGTTTTGATTACAGAGATCGTCATGTACCGACAGGGATAGAAGTCAAATCTATGTATCCAAAGCTATGGAACACACTGGAAGAGTTCATTGCACCAGCTGAGTCAGACAACGAGGTCAACGAAGGAAATTTGGTGAAGAAATGATTTCTCCCGCACATGCAGATGATCTGTATATATTTTCAGCCTTATAAAACTGCAAAAGCCACAGCTGATTTGCATCTCACTGAATAATAATACATGTAGTCCATTTTTTAATTTATTTAGTATTCGTTCTACCGAACATGAGCATTGCAACACATATGATGTAGACTGAATTCTCTGTATACTGTAATCCGCATTTTTTGTCTCACTTTCATAAACGCCGTCAACGTTCAGTTCCACTTTCATGGCGAACTCTATAAGTTTATATGCATATGATTCCGTTTTAATATAACACCTCGCTCTTGTAAAGCACTTTTATGACTATCTTTTTATATAACGCGCACTCTGATTGGTTGCCTGGTTAGTTTGCATGAGCCTTTATAAAAACTGTTTGGATACAGTGTTCTCTGAAGTGAAACTATAAAAAGAAAACAAGACTTGCCGTCTAGTGCTTTATTATCTAACTCCACTCAGTAGAGTCATTACGAGCAACACCAACTATGTCTGCGCCACGTGCAGTTATTAGAACCCAGTTACAGATATCACGACAGACATCACACAATTTGTGTTAGCCTTAGCCTGCGAGAAAGCTCCCTAAAGGTTTTTTGGCTATGTTAGCCTGTTTCAGGCGTTAGGATATAGTGGGGGAGTGACGCGAAAAGATGCGCGAATTGCACTCGTTGTTCTTCGAGCTTTATAGCGCGTCTTTTCGCGTCGCTAGAAACTAGCCTGCGTGGCAGGCGTAGAAAGGGGAGGGAAGAGAGGAGTTCGAGCGCGAAGCGCGATCGGCGGACGGCGGAGTTACTCCCGCCGATCGCGCTTCGCGCTCTCTCCTCGTCAGAGCGCTAAAATGTAGTCTTCGCCCTGCTCCTCGAACTCCCCTATACTTCCAGTTACAGCGGAAGTGTATTAACCTCGAAAACGAGGCCAGGTTACTTCCCTAAACAAAGATGGCGGCCGCTAGTGAGTTTCCAACAGAACTGGCGACTCGGCCTCTTGGCCTTATAGCTCTCATGGGGCTGGATATAAATCAGAAACCTTTACATAAAGCCATCTGGGAGTCTTTTTCTGTCAACAGGCATCCTGATAGAGTTCCACTATCTTTCAAACTTTTGCCAATTGATCATGAGTTCGCCAAAGCCAAGTCAAAGGTAAGCTTTATAAACATACATTTCACTTATTGATTTCGTACCTTTTCAGTTCTCAGCTTGAAGTATTAATGGAGCGATTGTAGAATACCATGCAACTTTGATCCACCTCATTAACAATTATCCGAACTCTTTGTAGAACGAGGTGTGAAATAATATAGACACCATTTCTGAGGTGCAAATATTAAAAGTTGGGGTGGGGGGTGGTGGGTATTATTACGTATTGATCACTTTAGAGAAAATAAGGGTTGAGCTTATACAATACAACAAATACAATAACCTTTATTTTAACTTAAAAACAATAAACAGACAAAAGACAAGATAAAACAAGTACTCTGCGCAAGCTCAGAAAATCGGTACCAGCCAGAGGTCGTGATTTCTTGGTGCTGACCAAAAGGATCGCGGACTCTGGGGACGAGAATGAAACAAAATAGATCAAAGTCTATCATTCACAATTTTATCCACGAATGTGAACTTTTGAACATGTTGAAGTGAACTTCTGTTTCCTGTGATGTCCGCTAAGATGATTGACGGCAGCAAAAAATGCAACCGTTGATTGAGTAGTGTTTATTTCAGAACCATCCTCAAGCAAATCAAATAAATGAATAATTGCTACAACAACAACAACAACAACAACAACAACAAACTTTATTTTACCCCACAAGTTACTAAAGTGCTACACTGCAAATCCTGACCACTGAAAAAAATCCAGTGGCTCAGGTGGGACTCGAACCCACGACCTTCGGGTTACATGTCCACTGCCCTACCATCTGAGCTACAGAGCCATCGATGAGAACAGTGTGTGAGTGAATCCCTTTGATCTTACATGTGTAAGCAGAGTTTGCTTGTTATATATTGAAAGGCATAGTAAAACAAATTTGTGCTGGCTTGGTAGTTTAATGTTTATTATTTATTTGTACGGTATATTGTAATTCGCAATAGTGTGCTATCACTGCAGATGTGCTAAAAAATGTGTAAGTGCTAAGTTAAATGAAAACATTAAACAACTTTTGCTGATTTGTTTTTGTAGCGTTCTACATATGAGTGGTACTTACCAAAGGGTATTCTGAAGACTAAGTGGATGCACAAGCATCTTAATCTCACTCCGGCTGTTGTAGTGATGTTTTATGAACTGGATTGGGACGATACTCAATGGAGAGACAAACAAACTGAATGTGCTTCAAAACTGGAAAAAAATCAGGTACAGTAGAACCCTGAAATAACGAAGTGCCAAGGGACCGAGAAAATGTTCACATAAACTTTTGATTTTTTTCCAAACGTCTCTTATATGGAAACATGAGAGCCAGTATCTGTTTCTTAAATGATCTGTTGTGTCCTGAGCAGGAGCAGCCTTCAAGATCAGAATACCAAAGTAGCTGTAGTGCTGATTCAAAAGAATGCACCTCTTCCACCAGGTAAGGTGTACAATGATGGATCCACTTTATGTTCCTTTTAGCATAGTCTGATCAGTCTGTTTCCCACTACCAAGGCCTGATAGGCCAATCACTGTTTACATTATTGTATTATTATTTCCTCATTGATAGAGACAGGATAAGTTGAATTATGTCAATTGATGGTAAGTGGACATTTATGTAGTCAACATAAATGTCTGTAAATATTGGACCTCGTTTGGTTAACTTGTCGAAGAGCAATGCCTAAATGGAGGGTAGGTGCCTATTGTGAGCAACGTGGGCAAAAGGCAAATGAACATGACCAAAATGCAAATGAGGAGGTAACCATGGCAACCTCGCACGGGTCAACTCCCCCAGGCACCTGTCATACTGATGTCTCAGTGGAGAATAAAAGGAAAAGTACTTACATGTACCAGATCCCAAAATACTGACTAAGGACCAAGAGGTGGGTGGGTGGGGGAAACAGAAGGCAAAATACCAGCCAAGGTAAATCGCACAAGCAAGCCACAATGGCAACTCTTCTCGGAAACAACTCAACTGCGCATGCGTCAAAAGATCACCCGCTGGCCAACAGAAGATCTCCCAGTTAACTATGATTATTGATAATCTCATTTAAATGTTGTAGCAATAAAGCAGGTTTCTTTTCAAACTTGGCATATAACTTCATTTATATATAAGTTTGTCTGTTGGGGTGCTTTTTAATTTTTTCATTACTGAAGGCAAAATGTAAATGATATTCAGTAGAGATCATTTTATTCTCTCCTTGATCAGTGTTCTTTTCAGTTGCTCTAGTGTGTAGGGATTAAAAAGTTCTACAATGACTGCACAATGACAATCAGTACTTCATAATTAATTTACCAAAACCAACATAATATTATTAATAATATTTTTGTCTTCCTGACTTTTTCAAGTCCAAACCTACAGTCACTGTGACTATCATCATCATTATCTTCATCATTGATCAATCCCTTACGCACCTGTTTCACGTAAGACAGGAATGTGGCTGACAACCCAACGTGTGACAATATTATTATTGTCATGAAATTGTCCTTATACTAGGTATTTTCCAGATTGACAGTTTTCCTGGCTTCTAAAGTGTTGTGTTTCTAATACATATTGCAGGTGATGATCTACAGGCACTGGAAAGAGCAGCAACACTGTGTAGTGCTTGTGATTTGTCAGCCAAATCTCTGTTTGTCCTTCCACATACAGATCACTTGATTGGTTATACAATCAGGTAAAATTTATAGATATTTAAAAATATATGTATCACTGTATAATTGTACGAGTTGTGCAATATTTTGACGAGCCTATATACATACAAACAACAAGTAAAAATATACAGAGAAACTACATAGTTTTTTTTACCCAACTGTCTAGTAATAAGAAATTTATTATCCAACTGATTTTAGACTGTCAAAAAACTAAGAATTATAAGCGTGCACGTACTGTTTCCATAGCCAAATAAATAGCAACTAAATAACTTATTCAACAAAATAACTAACTACGATATCATAGGATATTTGTACTCTACTGACTGAAGTTGGATTATCATAATAATAAATATTGCTTTGGCTTAAATTTGGTATAGAGAGTCAATGAGAGTTGGTGAGAGTTTGACTCTCACTTTTATTAACCAGCAACTCTAATATACTTTCTCATCGACTCCTGCACACTCTCATTTGAACCTGCTCAGATTTTCCTCAGAGTCACCAATAATAATAATTATTATTGGTGACTGAGGAAAATCTGAGATTTTAAATTAAAAAAAAAAAAAAATCGATTTTAAACTATTGGTTATTCTCAACTCATTTAACTGCAATTGCTGATGATAGGTGATGATTGAAGAAAACTTAATTGCTCCAATTCTCATCCCTCAATTCTCTTATGACTCTCATAAATTTTCATTTGATCCAACCTCTTTTCTCTCACAAGGTTGGAAAATGCTTTCTATGACTTAGCACAAAGTTATTATCATGGAGAATGTAGAAGAGTTAAAGCACACAAGGTCAGATTCAAATACAGTCAAACCTACATGTGTGCACTAATGCCAAATGGCCACCTCTCTGTAATGGACATGATTTTTTGCCCTGATCGTATGTACCAATCCATATACTTTACTCTTATTGAAACCTCCCTAATAATTATTATTCTGCCTAGTTAATTCTGCCCCAGGGTGGCCATGCTAGAGAGGTTAAATTACGTACAGTGGAACCTCAATATAGCGGGACTGACCAAATTAGATTGTTATATCGGGAGATCGTAATAACGAATTCCCGATATAACGATTTTTCGGGAAAAGAGCCAAAAATATCATTATATCGGGGTATTGTTAATAATAATTGATTTTCAATCAATCAATCAATCAATCAATCAATCAATCAATCAATCAATCAATCAATCAATCAATCAATCAATCAATCAATCAATCAATCAATCAAATCAAATCAATCAAAAACTTTATTAATGTGTCATGACAATGTCACAATTTTTCATGTACTGTAATCCCTATCGTAACAAGCTGTTGACAGACACGTTATGGTCCTTATGCAACGAGAACTAAAGGATTATAGTATTGTCATATCTTTTCAAGTGTTAAGAGGCTGTCCGCGTAAGAACGGATAAGGCAAATTTCGGCCCTTCACCGATTTGCCTAATATTTTCAGTGACAGTTAACCATTATATCCCATCAACAAATATCACATTTATTTGGATCAATTCCTTCTTTTTCATTTTTTGCGAGGCCATTTTCAACATAACCTCAAAATTATGCAAATTAGCTTTGAGGACTGTACAATTTAGCTATAAATGTCGGGCGCTACCAAAGCCCAATTTATCGTTCAAACCCGCTGAATATTTTATATATTCAAGTTTCATCTTTCATCAACAGTTTAAAGGTTTAATAATTGTATTTTATCAAATTGTAACTGAGTTATGAATTTTCTAAGATACCTTCTCTCGAACTCCGGAATTTGCGAAACGTGACATACCTATAGTTGAAAATTATTTTCTCTTATGTGGGACCTGACCTAGAGTCAAATCTGTTATAACTCAAAAGTACTAACACCAATCTAATAAATTATAGAATAAAATTTGTGGGCACTTAAAGCTGCGCACCGTACAGAGCTCTGTGAATTTTCCAATTATTCGCCATTTTGATCGAAACCAAAGATAAGGCGGTCCGAACGATAGACCAATTTCTCAGCTGAAAACGCTTGGAGATACAATAATAACCGCTAAAGGGCAGACATATGCCTTGCAAATAAATATTATTCGTTGTTTTAGCTGTTGTTTCGGGAAAAATCGGGGTATTTTCAAAAGTAAACAGCGATAAATATTTCCTTTCAATTGATATATGCAAATTAGCTGCATATTAAATTTCGTGTTGCGATGGGATTTCTTTATGTATTCCACAAAACATTTTCCTTGAGAGACACTTGAGAATATTTTCCAAGAGAAAGAATTGATTTTTATGTGGAGTAAAAAATTTTTCAGCCTCTATGAGAAAGCGTTTTGTTCAGATTGTGAACTATATTTTGATTTTCCCGCAGTGTTTGTTTTGCTAGCCGGACACAGTTGTTCATTTCATATTCCTGAATTCAAATTCTTGTACGAATGACTTCAGTTGATCAGTTAGGTCTTTTTCCGGTATCTTTCAAGACAAAGAATTGTTTCTTACCTGGGGAATAATTTATTTTAGCCATTATGTGAAAGCTTTCCTTTAGTTTATGAGCCATTTCTATTTATAACGCAGTGTTTGTTTTGCATGATTCACTTGTTCATTTCATACCATTCTACAGCTGATTCTAGTTCAATTAAAGCATTCATATTCTTGTATGAATGAATCTCTTGATTTAAATTGCACTTCAAAATGTCGCAAGATTTGTTTCAGCAGGTCCTCTCCCCGCCACCCCTCCTACGCCTGCGGGTTCGCGAGGCTCGTGCGTGCATTATCGGCGCTCGCCTCTCGATTCTCGCGTCACGAATCTATATCTCGAGAGAAGAAAGTGAGACTGTTTTGCAATCTATACTGGGAGAATATCGATCGGTCCTAGACCTTGACAGTATTAACGATCGAGCGCAGCGAGGTCCATACCGACGGCCGATATTCTCCCAGTACGCCCCTGAGCAAGCTTGGTTAATAAAAGATATATGACACATTTGTGCTTACAAAATAGCTGTGGAAATTAGACCATAACAATGCACGAAACTTTACCCGGTCCGATACTTAGAAAATATCAGACCGGCAATAAAGCATTCTGATTGGCTGAATTTAGTTATTGCTCCTCTCTACTGCCTTAGTCGTGTTATAAAACTAATTATCGTAAAAAAACAGTATAGCGAAACAAACTTTTCAGTGGCGACTGGTATGACATAAAATTATCGATGACTGATATTAATTTTTTTTTATATACATGTAAAGGAAACTGGATAGCGTGTCAGAATTGTGAGAAGGAAATGGTGGAAATGTTTGAATTAGAAAATTAAAACTTATATGAAACAATACATTGACACTGACACTCGCTAATAGAATAGAATAGAATAGAATAGAATAGAATAGAAAACTTTATTATCGTGTCAATGCCTTATAGCCTGGGAAAATCCCATACTAATTTGGGGACACAAAAAACAAAAATCCTTATTTCGTCGGCCATTTAGAAGTTTATGATATGTCTTCCTGCCACACTTGTACTCTTCCCAGTATGGCCAGGGTATTGACAGGGTATTGGCAGGGCTCGATCGCCAGAATCTTCCAAGTATAAAATGTCTGTGCCTCGGGCAGATGGTCATGCTCGCAAGCTGGGTCGCCGACAAACCGCAAATACCCGCTCTGGCCAAGATTAGCTCGGCTTCGGTAACATCACCGAATTTCGATAAATGGCAGCTCGCCAAATGCGCCGAAATATCCGAGTTGCACTCAGAGAGCGAAACAGGATTCTCCTCGTCCCTACTAGAGCTACACGGAGTCTGTAATATTTCGTGCAGAGAACAACTGTAGGGAATATCAGACATTTTGCGCAATATATACGGACGTTCTCGGGATAGACTGAGAGGGTTCTGACAAAATATACAATCTGACGCACATTTCTAGGGGTGGCGAATGGTCTATCAAAAATGACGAATCTCGGCAAATTTAAGCCGTGTCTCGGAATCTCGGCGCTTAAAAAAAGCGTCTCGAAATCTCGGGCTCGCCAGAAATAGGACGATCTTGGAGTCTCGAATTTTGAATCTCGCAAATGCAGCTTCTTGTATACTATATTTTCTCGGAGTTTTGGATCACTGCGTCTCGGGCTCGGATTTTTGGAGCGCTAAGTCTCGGGCTCGGACTTTTAAACCAGGGTATCGGCGTCTCTGCAAGTCTCGGATTTACCATTCGCCACCCCTATTTCTCATTTAATTTAATTTAAAAGAGTGAAATTGTAAAACAAACACTGTGTTGCCGCATCGTGGAAAATGAAAATAGCTCACAAACGAGTTTTCAAAATCTTTCACATAATGGCTGAAACATTTTTTTTCCCCCTTGGCAGCGACAGGAAAAATACCTGACTGGACAACTGATGTCATTCGTATAAGAATTTGAACACTTGTAAAAGTTCTTACGGAAAATGTTTTGTGGAATAGAAGCTAATAGATAAAGAAATCCCATCGCAACACGAAATTTAATATGCAGCTAATTTGCATATATCAAGGAAATATTTATCTGTTTACTTTTGAAAATACCCAGATTTTTCCCGAAACAACAGCTAAAACGACGAATAATATTTATTTACAGAGCATAGGTCTGCCGTTTAGCGGTTATTATTGTATCTCCAAGCGTTTTCGGCTGAGAAATTGGTCTATCGTTCGGACCGCCTTATCTTTGGTTTCGATCAAAATGGCGAATAATTGGGAAATTCGCAGAGCTCTGTACGGTGCGCAGCTTTAAGTGCCCACAAATTTTATTTTATAATTTATTAGATTGGTGTTAGTACTTTTGAGTTATAACAGATTTGACTCTAGGTCAGGTCCCACATAAGAGAAAATAATTTTCAACTATAGGTATGTCACGTTTCGCAAATTCCGGGGTTCGAGAGAAGGTATCTTAGAAAATTCATAACTCAGTCAAAATTTGATAAAATACAATTATTAAACCTTTAAACTATTGATGAAAGATGAAACTTGAATATATAAAATATTCAGCGGGTTTGGACAATAAATTGGGCTTTGGTAGCGCCCGACATTTATAGCTAAATTGTAGAGTCCTCAAAGCTAATTTGCATAATTTTGAGGTTATGTTGAAAATGGCCTCGCAAAAAATGAAAAAGAAGGAATTGATCCAAATAAATGTGATATTTGTTGATGGGATATAATGGTTAACTTTCACTGAAAATATTAGGCAAATCGGTGAAGGGCCGAAATTTGCCTTATCCGTTCTTACGCGGACAGCCTCTTAAGCCTCCATTTTCATCGCGCGATGATTGATTTTATCGTTATATCGTGGTAAATTTTACGTTTGGGCTGCCAGATTGTGATCGTTATATTGGGAATATCGTTATATCGAGTATCGTTAAATCGGGAGTTTTCTCCATACAGTGTACATTTACTGTAACATTTGCCGGGCTGTCAAATGTTGATCATTATACTGGGAACATCGTTTATCGAGTATCATTATATCGAGGTTCCACTGTACTGTACTATTGCTTATTGAATGAACTTTTAATCTGAGTGGAAGTGTAGAACTATATAGTCCCAAGAGTAATCAATGTCTAATTTCTCCTCACAATATCAACACATTGTCAAGTAGACATAAAAAAGGTCATTACCTAGGGAATACATCTACTGTCTTGGTGTACCACAAAATGATCAAACTAATTATTAAAATGCTGGAAACGGTTTTTATTACAAAACCTTTCCTCAGGGCAACTGAGGAAAACTTACAGAGCAAACATTTACATACGCTGTACAAGCTCACAAAATGATCAGAGATAAGGAAGGAGAATTGTTATTTCAAGCACCAGTATGTTGGTTACATTCTTTTCAACCATTCAGCACTGCAATTTCAGTGCATGCGCTGGTAGACTCTTTTTGTCCAAGTGTATTTTCTGTTTTAAAAAATGTAGCTCACTGTTCGTTCTTATTTGGTTAACATTAGTTCTTCCAATAAAATTAAACAGTAATAATCCTTGCTGATGAAGGGCAAATTGATATAAATTATTATTAATAACAGAGTTTCTTTTCTTATTATTTTCCTGCTCTTCTTTATAGGAATTTCTTAACAAAGGAACTCATCAGGTAAGACTTTTAACTGGCCAAAGGTTAATAAATGAGGAGTGATAACATAAAAAGTGTCTAGATTAATTTGTGAGGTTTCATGATTACCTTGATAAAATTATTTTCTTAGAGTTGAGACGACAGAAAAAAACTTTTGCTTGCAAATTGTAAACCTTTGACAGTCAACATGATTCTAATAATATTGACAGTTTAGGTTTGTACCTAACTTAAGCTATTGCGGTGACCTTGTGCACCCCTTAGAGTAGGGCTCAACTGTCAATTATCTGTCTAATTAATTCTTAATTAATTAAACTAAACTCAAGTACACTGGAAACATTGAATCCCCCACCCTCCCCTCCCAACTGCAAGCTCACACACCTCCAAAGGGTTTAATGCAGTGCAGCCTGATGGAACCCTTACAGAAATCATGTTTGTGTTCAATGGCATCGAAGTCATGAACACAGCTAATATTTACTCCCAATAATGCTAAAAACTGTTTGACAAGTAATAATAAGAGGAGTGATAACATAAAAAGAGTCTAGATTAATAAGATACCTTTTGAATTGTGAGGCTTCAAATATTAACATTATATTTATCTCGGTGAGATACTTTCAAATTACACATTACTTCTCACGTATTACATGTAAGGGAATTATTAAGCAAATGGAAATTAAAAGTATTCTGACTCATATAAATTCTGCTCAGCCTACAATTTAATAAGTTATTCAATGCAGAAAAAAAATGTGAAATGTTTGTACTGTGTTTTAGTTGCTGTTGGTACGTCACCAGTTTAAGGTTGCCTTCTTCAATGAGCTGCGACAGGACCCTCATTCAGCTGTTAAGTAAGTCCATCTACTGATTTTTGCACTTGTATGGGTTACATATAAACATTATTTAAAAAAAATAGAAGTCATACATAGATATCATTTGCTCAATCAATCCCAGGGTCCCAGATAAGTTTTAAAGGCAAGGTGTAAATGAGGAATTGCAATGGGTCAATAGATAGTCTATGGGTCTCTCCAAATTGTCAGAAGTTTTCCATTGATTTGTTGGCTCAAGTAACCAACCTTGTCAGGTTTATTGACCAAAGACCCCTCTCTTATCTGGAACACTGTAATTCCCTATCATCACTTAAAGCTGATGATTTCATTCATTAACTGCCATCTATTTTCACAGTAAATCTTGTTACTCCCAACAAAGTTTCTTAGCATTTACAACACAAATGCACTCAATCTCTGAATATGAAATTAACATGACAGACGTGTATGTAAGACTTTGTTTTATTTGCAGACACTACAGGCAAGCCTACAGTCTCCTAGGAGAGCTCAAAACAAGTGACATCAATGTGCTAGAAATTAAAATTGTCGCAGGATTTGTCAATTATAAGGTTTGTGTCTTCAAAGTTTAAAAATTTAAGTATAGTCATGCAAGAAAGACACAAAGTGTAGTTCAAAGTCTGGATGTCAGATAAGAAAACAGTTGAATGGTAGATTTATTTATTATGTAGACATTAAGCATGTAGTATTATAATGTATCACTGTGTACATTTTTACTTGTTATTTGAATGCATTTGGACTGTTCCCTGCTAGCGGAGTCTCCTTTTCCGTTATTTTGAGGCAGGAAGAAAAGGAGACTCTGCTCTGACTCAAAACGATTCCTATTGAGCATGTGTTAGCATTACTAAGTGACCAAGCAACTTTTGCACGTGGTCGTATGTCACATGTGGGCTCAACCTTCACTAGTGGCCACATTGAACAGCATGCGCTTTGCCACTGTGCCACTGTGCCACTGTACTAGACAGTCAGCGATAATTTCATTAAGTATGCGTGCTGAATACTTCGCGACAACTGGTTTCAAAAACCAGTTTATTTCGTCCACAATTGTGGATGGTAGTTACATCAAACATCGTTTTGAGTCAGAGCAGAGTCTCCTTTTCTTCCCACCTCAAAATAACGGAAAAGGAGACTCTGCTAGCAGGGAATTTTGACTGCTGTGGGCTCTCCAAAATATAGCAGGCGTATAGTAATGTAAAAACAGACTGCAATACTACACACTAAAATGCCTCTTCCTCCAGTATTGGTTAATCATTGACTTATGACAAGAGCCTAAGAGGTCCTAATTCTTTTTTCAATGATCAACTGTAGATTTGTCGTCTAAGCTTCCAAGCATCCGCTCCATTAGATGCTATATCACAGTTCAGAAAACATGTAGATTTGTTCAAGGAGAAAGTTGGCTGCCCTGATCTCGCATTTGAACACTCAGCTTGGCTCTCTAAACAGTGAGTATTGTACAGTGGAATTAGGTGTCCTGTAGATGCCAATCCTGGGAGAAAATGATGAAAAATGCACCAAAGCTGTAACAAATTCATGGGGGACATTTTCAAATTCTGGCTAAAAGCCTGCCCTAGCATTGTTCAATAACGTAATTTCTCCTCACAATGTCAACAGAAATTCAAGAAATAGGTTATGAGAATAAAGGAACTAATCACAAAGGGATATTTTCGTGATATATATTAAGTAAGTTAAATTCTCCCATGTATTGCTATAGCAGGGAAGATGATTTTGTCGCATGCGACATGCTTACGACAAGCCTATGACACAAATTGTGTCATGTAAATCAAACCTACAACTTGTAGGATTTTGAAACATGTTTTAAAACCCTATGACATGTCGTAGCTACAAACAATGTTAAAAGATGAAAGTCGTATGCGATTTTTACATGACGCGAGCAGCGTGCGCTACAAAAGTCGCATGTGACAAAATCGTACCGTCTAAATTGGCCTTAATGGTTACCTTGTTGGAGTCTGGATCAAGCAGTCTGGGTTTGAGTACTGGCTGGGGTCATTGTGTTATGTTCTTGGCCAAGACAAAATACCCTGACAGTGCTTCTCTCCACCAGGAATATAAACTGCAATCGTTTAGGGCAAATTGTTCTGATCACATGTACACTGTACCACGCTATCAGTCCATTTATGATCTCACCCCACCCACCCAACCCATGAATACATGTGAACAGGTATAGAGTTATACCTTAGACTATAAGAAATATATGGACAGAAGGAGAATCTTGTTTCACGGTTGAAAGGTTAAGACATCACAGTGACAGGAATGCCAGCTTAGACAAGCTACTTTTATTTAATCCTTTAAGACCATAGTTTGCTTTTGTTGTTTACAGGTTCAGTTTATTTGGAGAACTATTTGATGAAGCCATCAGGAATGGACTGACAGCATTACAGGTAATAATCTAATGGTTTATAATAGTGCGGTGGACTCTGGGTTCAAGCCCTGGCAAAGGTCTTGGTGTTGTATTCTTGGACAAGACACTTTTATTATTTTTATGGTGCCTCTCTTTGGCACCCAGGGGCCAGATTCATGAAGCCCTCCTAAACTAAGATATATCCTAAGTATTGTTTCTTATCAACTAGGGCCGGGTTGTTCAAAGGACGATAAAGCTAATCCACGATTAGCGAGTATTTTGATTTCAGTTGTAACTTTTCAGTGAGGTTTTCTATTCATATTTTTGTCCTTCAGTTTTGACTTTGACTACTCAACTTTACAAAACATGAGCAGGGAAAAAACACTTTTATACAAGAGAATTAAAACAAAGCTTGATTAACTTTTAATCCTGGATTAGCATTAATCAGCTTTCGAACATCCGGGCCCAGGAGTATAGAGGAGTATCAGCAAATTTTTGGAGTTAACTTGCAATGGACTAGAATCCCATCCAGGAGAGTATAGGTGAAGTGACTTCTTTTGAAAAAATAAAAAAACGCTTTTATTAATTAATTTAGCATACTGGTACAGTACATAAATCTGTTCACTTTAGAAGGTCTGTAAATAAAAGCTGCACATGGACTCCAATCCATCAATAATTCATTAAACATTCATTTCTTTTGTATTTTGAATGTTTATGAATTTGTTTTTGTTAAAGCCCTTTATAATCTTTCTTCCTCTATCGTATAACAACTGTACATGTGTTTACTCTGGACTGTGTTTCATTGCAGACTCAACACCCAGGGTTCTACTATCAACAAGCTGCTAATAATGCTATTGTGAGGAGACAGTTATGCCAGGGCTTGTGCCATGTAAGTACATGTAAAGTTTCAAAAGATCATTCGGTAGGATCAGGAATGCCAGGTGGTAAAATTAACGTAAACATCTTTGGCTGAAGGTCATGACAAATGGACCAACTACAATAATGAGAAATCACGGCAAGAAGTGTAATATGATGCCGTTTGAAATTGTTTACCTTCATGTAGCAGCCAGTAAGAACATGTCGTTTATAAGATATAAGAAATGTTTGTTCTGATTTTTAGAACACAGCTTTGGAGTGTCCTTTTCAGATTTACAAAATCTCCAGGATCTAGGATTTTTCTTTGTCAATGGGGTCTAAGTAGGAATAAACTAATCTTGAATTTCAATTTATACCAATGATGTTTTCTGTTCAATGTTGCACGACTTACAGTAGTTAATTTTAAATATATTTATTAGTAGTACTGAATAAAAACTTGAGGATCAAGACCTTGGTTAATGGATTAACATAAAAATAAAACAGCCGACCAGGTTATTGATCACAAAAAGATAGCATTTGAAGTATTAAATGCTTTTTTTAATTACTGATTTCCTGATTTCAATAATGTTTCATTGTACCTGTCAGTATCTTTTATGTGGGGAGGGGGCATGGGACGGGACATCTATGGGAGACAGGAGAAGAGAGGGTGGGAAGAGGGATTCCCAAGGTGGCAGGAAACAGGAGCAATAAAAAGAGCACAAAGAGGAGGGAACTATATTGGGGGTACAAGGTACAGGAAGTGGGGTCCTCTGCCGTCCTCCACACTTTTATGGTACCAGTGAGTTTGTTCTTTGTCTCTCTTCAGACTACCACTCCACTGTCCATGAATCCTTTGGAAAATGCTGGAAACTTGGACTTTTTTGGTCAGAGACCTTGGAGGCAAGGTTTTCAAGGTAATAGAAAATAGTGCATGTCCTCTGTATACGGTTGGCTTTGCTAACACTAATAATTTGATATATCCACTGGATTGGGATTTATCTGGACTGGTGGATATTGTTATCCACACTGTGAAATCTTGTGAACAACTGGGGCCTGACCTCGATGTGTTTTGTTTTTGTTTCAGTTTGGGTGAAGATGTTAAGGAGCCCACTCCATAACTATTGTATACATCCTTTGTTTTCGTTCTCAGGACTAATGATGTCATTTTATTTTTATTTTAGGAGCAGAACCACCGGATGCTGGAATAGAGCATGCTGGAATAATAGCATTGCAGGCTCAGGAGATACAGGTGGACCACTCAGTAAGTGTTCATTTGGCCGTGACAGCTTGACGAATATAGTGAAGGCTAGCCATTATTTTAAGGTTTACTGCAGGTTTTGATAATGACTGTAAGCAGGCCAAGAAAAATGTTGTTGATTTGTTTTTTACAATAACATGGAAAAATAAGAGCAGAATTGGCTTTATTTTTTGTTGAGAAATGCGAGCATGACAGAGCAAAATAATACGTCATCAATCACATCATTTTCTTGGTCTTTTCTCTCATCGACCATAGCTCTTGACCAATGAGTGCGCGAGAAATTGGACAGTTATTGTAAAATATCTGATGAATCCTTATCAGGTCTTATCAATAATGGTGCCAATTAATTTATGCTGTTATTTGACAACTTTTACAGTACCCAGGCCAGTAATCATTTTGTAACTTGCTGTATTGGATCAGGAATCCACTAGAATGTTACGCATGTCCTTTTGTTTCCGCAGTGGATCATTATTCCTCTTCTCAGCAGTGCAGTGGCTCAGTTTAAAAAGTACAAGTCACCCAGGATGAAGAGATATCTTAGTACGTGTATTTCTTTTCACCTCAGTATACAGTTGAAACCTCTCTATAACGGCCACTCTGAGGCAGAATTAACAAGCTGGCAGGCAGGCAGCCAGGCAGGCAGGTGGCCATTGTAGGGAGGTTTCAATAAGAGTAAATCCTGGCCATTGTACATAGGTGGCCATTATTGTAGGTTCAACTATAATAATGTAGATAACTTCTCCCTTTGTATATCACTTATATTCTAGTCAAAGAAAGGTAAGTTTATCAAACACCCTCCTTGACCTCTTGTTTTAAAAAGTAGGACTAAAACACTTTTGAAATTACTTATACCAGTGCATGTTCCTGTCGGTTACATCGAAACGTGAACATGTGATGCAATTGATCTAATTGGGTATTACATATAAACATGGCATGATTGGTCTTCAAATGTTCAAAGTTGGTCTAATATAGGTAGTTAGTTAATAGTTAGTTGCTTAATTTCAATTATGTACAGCGCCATTGAACCTATGGGAAATGGCGCTATATAAATTTATTATTATTATTATATTAATATGTGTACTTAGCTCATTGTGCTCAACATTGACTGAGATGTTTGTGATTGAGAGTTCAAGTTTGGCCATTATTCTTGGTCAAGGCACTTCACTCACACAGGTCTATTATTGGGTACTGGCAAATAGGCCTTATGCATGATGACATCAGTTGTTCAAAATTCACCACTCAGCCTCATTTACATGAAATTCTTCTCAACCTCTGGCACATGCATACTGTTTACATGTGGGTATTTTTTCATCTTTTTGAGAATTCGTTCCTGATAAAATTTACAAGCTTGGACTTTGAAAGTGAGGCTTGGTGGTGAAATTAGCTAGCCTGACGTAAACATGCATAAGGGATATTGTTGGCAGGGGCAACCTGGCAAGTATGCTGGGGGCAGCCTGCATTGCATGGATTGGGTTTGTGGAGCTAATTTGTCACTCCAGTGGGCCATTGTTCACTACTCTACATATAAAAGAAAAACTGTGTCATATATGAGTTCATGTTAAGTAAACAATTTGTTCTTTTAATGTTTTAGTGGTGCAAATGGGAGAGGAATATTACCATGCCAGAGATTTTAGCAAAGCTTTAATGTAAGTGCAGCGACATGACGTGTGCATCATTCTACATTAATTTTAGTATACATGTTTTTACTCTTAACCCTGCTGCCGAGGAACGTCTTACATGTAGGTACCTACGCTGTTTTGTTGTTGGTCTTTCAGGTTGTTGGGTAGAGTCACTTGGGATTACCGCAGAGAAAAATGGTGGTCACTTCTTACCTCAGTGTTAATCACATCACTAAGGTACAGCTGTATTATTTTTGTTGTTGTTGTTGTTGTTGTTTTCATTTAAACAGTACAAGTTGAGAAAAAAAATGAAACACAGTTGGCAACAAAGCATGTACTTAACAAAGCAAAGGTCGACTTCCTAAACAAATGATATTGGTTATATAATTATCTAATGTCACCACTTGGTTAGAACTCATTATGTTAGAAGTCTAACGATGGTCTGTCTTGTTAACCAGGGCGGACAACTTTATATTCATTTCTTAAGACAACGAGTACATTTAAGCAAAGCTGTGTTACCATATCCTTTAGGGCCTATTAATTTGTGTTAACTAACACACTTTGATTCTTTACCTGAATAGATATGACAGTGGCAGAAGTTTTTAGGGATTTTTTTCAGTTACAGAAGCGTACAGTTTATAATGAAAATTAAGTCATGACTAAAACCAGAAGCCCTTATGGATTTCTGCTAAAACGTAGAGCCGTAGAAGCGTACAGTTTATAATGCAGAATCAATGCAGATAAAGTTATTACTAAAATGTAGAGCCGTAGAAGCGTACAGTTTATAATGCAGATATAAAAGTTATTACTAAAATGTAGAGCCGTAGAAGCGTACAGTTTATAATACAGATAAAGTTATTACTAAAACGTAGAGCCGTAGAAGCGTACAGTTTATAATGCAGATATAAAAGTTATTACTAAAATGTAGAGCCGTAGAAGCGTACAGTTTATAATGCAGATATAAAAGGTTATTACTAAAATGTAGAGCCGTAGAAGCGTACAGTTTATAATACAGATCAAGTGATTACTAAAACGTAGAGCCGTAGAAGCGTACAGTTTATAATGCAGATATAAAAGTTATTACTAAAATGTAGAGCCGTAGAAGCGTACAGTTTATAATACAGATCAAGTGATTACTAAAACGTAGAGCCGTAGAAGCGTACAGTTTATAATGCAGATATAAAAGTTATTACTAAAATGTAGAGCCGTAGAAGCGTACAGTTTATAATGCAGATATAAAAGTTATTACTAAAATGTAGAGCCGTAGAAGCGTACAGTTTATAATGCAGATATAAATGTTATTACTAAAATGTAGAGCCGTAGAATCGTACAGTTTATGATGCATGGGGCTCTCCTTTTCCGAATCACAGGGAGAGAAAGCAAAGAGGAAATAAAATAAAATAAAAGTGAGCACATACCAAAATGTATTATTCACAAGAGGAGACTGGAGGGCCTTATCATTGGTGAACCATTTTGTGGAACCAACACTGTTATTCGAATGAGATTAAATTTAGATAAACATTTAAGGATAAAAATTAGCGAGAAAAGTTTAACACAACGTTTCGATGTCGCCATGACATCATTTTCAAGTGACAAAATAAAAAATTCAAACTGTCTTAATATATACAGTGTGAGGTGGTAGAATATAACAATAAGTAACGTAATTAGCATTGTGCATGGTAAATAATTATGTCTAAACAAATAGTTTGTGTGCGGATGGAGTCCGATTGCATGTTCAGGTTGGGCTTCTTCTTCTTTATGAACAACATCTCATAAATTAAACAGTCTGTTAATTAAGGAAATGGACATGTCTTGCTATCCTGAAGGATTTGTTTTTGTACCATGTTGTAAATTTATTTTTAGCTTCAATGATTCTAATTTCAGGTGTGCTTACCTGGTTGGGGATATGCAAGAGTACATCACCCTTTCACTTGAATTGATGGGAAGATGTATCCTTTCAAACATGCTAGTTAACTGTTGAATTCCTTAGTGTGAACATACAGGCAGGCATGTGTCATTCTAACCTCAACACTGGCCACTTTCACTTGCATGAAACATTGCTTGCTCAATGGGCTAGAGAGAATTTAAAGGTGACCTCTGCTGCTGCTGCTGCCGCAAATTGCTGTGAATAGTTGTGGTAAAGTGTCTACTGATTAAGCCCCTATCAAACGGTCTCAACATTGTTAAGTCATGTTGAGAGATGTAAGACCATACTGTGTCAAATGGCTTCAACAGCCTCTCAACAAATGCTCAACAAGTGCATGATATGCGTGAGGTTTGGGACTGAGGACAATGTTGAGACGAGCTGAGAGAGCGTGCCAAACGGCTTCAACATTTCGAGAACAAAAGAAATGTTGAGAAGATGTTGAGACAAAGTTTAAATGAACTCTTCTCAACATGTCGCAACACCTCTTAACATAGGGGTGTCAAATGGCCTCAACATCGGCTCTCAACAAATGTTGAGAGAATTAATGGCCGTTTTCACACTAGAGACGGGAAACTCGTCTTGACGGAAAACTCATCTGACGGGTTTCTCGTCCTTGTGTGAATTCGAGACGAGTCTAAAGGCCGTGGCAAACGAGGAAACATTGTTGCGGAAACAATGTTACGGACGCAAATGTTTCCCCGTTTGCCCGCACACGCAACATTTGTTGCGTCCGAGACGCAAAAAATGTTTCTGAATTCCTTCAAAAACATTTTGCGTCCGCAACAAATGTTTCCCCGTTTGCTCGCCGAAACATTTGCGTCCGCAACATTGTTTCCGCAACAATGTTTCCTCGTTTGCCACGGCCTTAACTACTTGTCAATCTCACTTTGAAGCCGAGGCGCGGTTACCTTTCCTTATTTCTAAGACGAGTTATCCGTCACATGCAGACGGGAAACTCGTCTTAGAAATCCGTCTAAAGTGACGGAAAAGTAGACGGGTAAAATCAGACGAGTTACCCGTCTAAAATTATAACCGTCCCGTTTTCATGCTAGGATGGGAAACTCGTCTCAAGTGTGAAAACGGCCAATGTTGAGACCGTTTGACAGAGGCTTTAGTCAATACAGAAAATTGTCGAAGCAAAGGAAAACCAATGTTGGATCATTTGAGTTGCCCTTGGTGGTCCTCAGTTGTCCTTTGTAAAATAATACTGAGCCAGTGACAAGAATAATTCTGAACAAAGCGACCAAAACAACTCTGTGTAAAATGTGGAGATAACTTTCACCAAACTCAAAATCTTTGGTTCAAATCAAATCCCTTGTTTTGATTGGTTGGTAAATCATTTTTGGGTGGGACTAAGCCGCTACACTACACTGCACTGCACTGCACTGCACTGCACTGCACTACACTACATGTACACTAGTCCTGAAAGACTCGATCTTATCAATATTCCTTAATTCTAAAAACCAATCAGATGTTGAAAATTCACCTGAAGAGAAAACAAGATGTCAGACAAACCTCATTCAAGTTATGTCGGTAAGAATTTGTTATCAGAGGTGTTTACTTTAAGGTTTAATTCTGTTCCATTCCAATCGGAGGAGCCAGGTGGCTCATCAGTGCTGACGCTTCACTCTGGGTATCTGTAACATGAAGTGACCTGGACCCGATTGTTCGAAAGCCGATTAGCGCTAATCGAGGATTAAATCTCGCTAATCGAAGAATAAAATTTATCCCTAGGTTAGATTCTGTTCCTGAAAGCGCGATTAACGCTATTCCAGGGATAAACGAAGGGTTAAATTTAACACACCTAGCGAGGTCGATTAACTCGCTAATCGAAGGAATAAAAGCTCGCAAACAAAACAAAATGGAGCAATTACTGCCGGATCCAAGGAGGAAAGAAACGCAATTCAGGCTACCTGACGACTTTTCCATAACAGATTTTATTTTCTCAGCGGTCCGGATCCTAAATTCAAATTATGCGTGATAAGAAGCGCGATCCAGCAGTGTTTTTCACAATCTCAAGATGGCAAATCATTTGTACAGCGCGAAGAAATTTCGGCATTTTCCTCACTAACCGCTGTAATGTGAAAGGGAAAATCAGCAGTGGAATTAAAGGCTTTGTAATTCTTCAACAAGGCAAGTATTCATTTGATTTTAGAGACAAAGTCAAGCGAGCTTGTTTGTACTTGCAGTTCTTCGAAATGCTGTACACGCCATTCGGGTCTATATTCCGCGAGCGGGAAATGTACAAACTTTTATTTCAGAGATGATTGAAAATATATTTTAGCTACCGTAAATGTTTATTTATGAAAGGCGGAGAATTAAATCTCTTTCAACGAAGTCGTTCTAGCGAACTTTTTGGATAATTTTTGCCATTGATTGTGCATCGCCAGCCGAGGCGTTTGCGCTATAGAATTTGTGGACATTTTTTACATGATTGTAGCTGTTTACTTTGATTGCTTCCTATAATGTGTGCTCTTTATTACGTTCATCTTTCCGGTTATAGTTTAGTTCAGCTTTTTTTTGTCGGGTTTGCAAGCGTAGAACATTGAATTGAATTAAATGAAGTGTAGAAGACAGTGGATGCGCGTATTTGGAAAACAATCTGCCATTTTTATATCAAACAAAGCAAGAAAATAATTTTATACCCTTCCTTTTATTCAATGGAGCTTGCCGTTTTCTCCCGATCGTGCATTGAAGAATGACTAGTTTAACCGGTTTAATCTGAGTTTAACCGAGGGATAGTTAATCGAGGGCTAACTCTGCTTTCAGGAACACCTTTTTATCCTTCGATTAGTTATCCCGGGAATAAGAAATTTAACCGCGGAATAACCGCTAATCGCGGGTTAGTTTAATCGGCTTTCGAACAACCGGGTCCAGGATTAAAACTGAGTTATTCAAGATTTTAATTTTTCTTGTGTAAAAGTGTTTTTCACTGCTAAAGTTTGAGATTAGTCAAAGTCAAAACTGAAGGGAAAAATATCATCAGAAAACCTCACTGAAAAGTTACAGAACTGAAATAAAAATAAAATGTGCACTAACCCTGTATTAGCTATCATACTTTGAACAACCGGCCCAGGAGTATGTATTGATACTCCCCTGGATGGGATGCTCGTCCTTCGCAAGAAGCCCCCTGAAGCATTGTGTCAGGTTGCCCTAACAGTTAGCTAGTACCCATTTATACTACTGGGTGGAGAGAGGCACTGTGAGAGTAGAGTGTCTTTCCCAAGAGCGCAACAAGAAAACTCCGGCCAGCGCTTGAACCCGGACCGCTTAAAGTCAAGCATTAATTACAGTTATAGGCCACTGCGCCTCTCCCTACAAACTGACCAAACCTAACCTTGAGAAAAATTGTGTTAATTGCTATTTTGTTGTGCATATAAACAGAATGAATGTCCTGAGCCCGAGCCAGGCTGTGACTTTGACGCAGTGGAAGAAGCAAAGGAATTGTGGAAGACACTGAAGGTGACGCCACAGACACCCCAAGTATTTACCATACAGATGGAACAAATAGCACCGTTTAGTGAGTAAATAACTGTTATAGAGCAGTGTGCTTACCACTGTTGTAAGTTAAAGCTGAGGTTAACATAAAACCAATCCTTATGACTGTGAATGATGCCGTTGACTAATCAGAACTCGAAGAAACATGATGTAATCGCGCTGAAACGATAGATCACTTGTTTTTGTTTTTGTTTTAAACCCGATCAACCGGGGGAAAGGTACGATTTGGTAGTGGTACAATACAATGCAATACAATACAAGTTTATTGTGTAATAATACACTTAGCTATGGATAAGGTGTGACATCACAGCAAAGATAAAATGACACACCAGCGTATTGCAGGGGTTAATTTGGAACTCATTAGAGATCGAGCGAGCACAAACTAAATTAAACAAGTGTTCTGTCTTCTCTAGAGAATGGAGAGTTTACACTTTTCACTTGACTCTTTATATGACTTCCGCTCAGGTTGTCGAAACGTCAGTCACCAACAACAATCTTATTCACCCAGACAATAGTACTGTAGACAGAATACAAAATATCCATTGTGCTCTTTCCCATCCCTACTGTTTGTCTTTTTTATTACCGTTGCTTTCTTTTTTCCTCTACAGTTGAATGCAAAGCTGTGTTTGATTCGTTTACAACCACAGCAGATTCTACCATCCTCCTTCAAATTTACTTGAGGTTCGTCTTTAGCTTTAGATTTCAAAACCAAGCAGACATAAATCAAAACGTTTCTTGTTTTTAATTACTTTGTTATTACCTTATTTCAGGGTGACCTGTCCTTTTCCAATCCGTTTTTGTAAGATTGCCGTTTTCTTCAGCAATCAGGTAAGTTAATAAAAATATTAAAATAATATTGTTAAATGTACGGAAAGTGTTGAGGAAAGCAAAAGATTATGTTAATAAGCTACGTTACTTTACTCTCTCGGTTATATTCTTTGGTTTCTGATGTTCTTGAGTAATTTTATCCGATGTACAAATTACCTTCAAGTCGAAGGAAACCATAAAATAACAGTTCACTAACTCAGGCAGAAAAACACAATTGAGGTACAGTCGAAGCTCTCTGAGTGGACACTCCCGTAAGCGGACAGCACCACTTAGGGCCGCCTTGACGAAACCCGTTTGGACTCTAGCTCATACAAGCTCTGTATTTACACATTCCTGTAAGCGGCCAGCTCCAGTTGCGGACACTTTTTTGCCTCCCGAGGGTGTCCGCTAACGGGAGCTTCGACTGTAATAATGAACCAAAAAGGAACATGGAGGGTTAAGATTGGAGAAAATTAAGACGGATTGCAAAAGACGAACTTGAAAAATTTTGGCTTATGTTTTCAAGATGCGCTATCCGTGACGTAGCTCCGTTAATTTATTTTGTCTTTCCTCCTAGTTTTATAACCAGCAGTGTGTCGTGGAGACTGGATTAATCCAAGGAGAGGGTGGACTGTATCTCCTCCCAGCTAAGACTAAAGTCATTCCGTTCCAGCTTGTTCCACAACCAGAGGATGTTGGAAAACTACTTCAGGTAAGACAAACCGAATCATCCTGGAAATTCATCGTGAACATACCGATACTAAACTCATACGATACTAAACTCACGAAAATAAGTCCCCCAAAAAATCTCAGACTCAAAAATCCTTCCGATCGTATGCAAACGAGTTAGGCTCGATTTCCGCCACTCTCTCGAGTCCGGTCTTCGTTTTGGCTCATTTTCCCGAACAGCGACTGGTAATCGAGCCTACAAATGAGGCTAATGGGCCAATACAATGCCAGATTGACCCTTTCGCCTCGTTTGCATGTCCTGACCGTCTGTAATAACTGCTATTGATGACTGTAAAACTTGTTTTGTGTTTCATGACGGACAAATATAAGTCCAGGGCTTATTATCGAAATTTTGTGGTAGTACAGTAATATTTTGAGAATGTTGTTTGCCCAAAACTGATCTTAGAGCGGTTTTCATTCGAGTGTAGCAAAACCAAACCAAATAAATTACAATGACCAATCACAACAAATGTAAGCAACACAATGAACCAATGAGAACTTGAATCAAATACACGTAACCGGTGCCAAGCGTGGGAAAATGCGTGTGACCAAGTCGCGATTGGTTTTGGTTTTGCATCTGATTGGTTGAGTAGATGGCGTGAGTCTTTTTTTTAAACCAATCACAGAGTATAGTAAAGCGAAACCAAAGCAATTCTGGATTACCGTACTTTCGACACTCAATTGAAAATCCTTACCCTTTTCTTTCTCAATCGAACTTGAGCCCCGAAGCGGCGGAAGCGAGTCGCGGTCGCTTCGATCGCTTTGATCGCTTCGATCAAGTTCAGAAGAAGAAAGAAGAAAGAAAACCTCTGGGACCAAGGTAGAAAATCCTGGAAGTTTTGATAATTACAAAACTCTTGTAAGTAATTCACGCAAGTTTTTGTTGAAACACTCCTGTTTATTGTGTTGTTCGTCCCAGGTCACCTCTGTTGCTCTGGAGCTGGGTTCCCGTGAGTCTCGGTGTGCTGTGCTAGTGTGGAGTGGTTGGGGAGGGGAGACTGCCATTGTCAACAACTACTTTGTGAATTACGGCTTAAAATCCGCCTCCAAGGAGGATCAGATTGATTGGGATGATTTAAAGATTGTCTCAAAAATCAAGTGAGTGTGCAAAATATATGAACTGAAAAAAATTAACACGTTTCTCGTTTCAATTAACCTGAGTATCAGGCGAATTTTTCCGCGCTCTCTTTTACTCTTCGTCTTACGTGGTAATGTAAGGAGCGCGAAAAATTGGCCTGATCGCAGGTTACGTTTCAATTGTTGTAGTAGACTGCAAAAAGTCCCTCGTATATTAAGACAGTTTCACCTTAGGGATCAAGTCGGTTATTCTCTTTACCAGAATACCTGACTTTATATCATTATTTCAAGGAGAACTCAGATCTAGATCACTTTTAATTCACGCTCGTAATATTGATTGACTTTGCCATCTTTAATTAAATGTTAGAATTGAACCACGCAAGCCTCAAATTGACATTAAACTCAAGCATGAACCACCGGCCCTGGTGAACGAGTTTTATGAGCTTCAATTGGTTGTTGAAAGCTTGGAGGACACACCCGTGAAAGATCTCAGGTATGCCACACTAATATACAGTACTAATTAGAGCTTTACAGTGAGTTTCAAAAGTAACTAATAGTTACATAGTTACTATGTAAAAGCTGTATTTTTTCTGCATTTTCGGCTGTCGGTAATTGGTTCATAAAACGTTGCAGTGCACGTGCTATGACCGATCAAAGCTAAGTTGTCTTCCAGCCAATCAGGTGCCTTGGTTCATGCGATTTTCCTGCCCTTTTCACCTGTTGCCGCGTGTTTTTGCTTAGAGTGCTGATTGGTTTATCGCACTTTTCGTCGTTATAGTGACACTAGCTGTGATTACTTTGGTTTTAGTGGTGGAGACACTTTGTAGAGATCTGTTGAAACATTGTTGATCATCAGTGCAAGCGTACTTTGGACGAGCGAGCGCTGAATATTCCATCGGGTCAGGGGCACCCAACGACAAAATGTTCCTGTAGGTGTCGGAACGTCGTTTTTACGTTATAATTGTGCTTTTTGTGCAGTTTAATGGCTTATTTTTAAACGCTAAGAAAAATGTATCTTTTCGGATACGTTAGCTGAACTTTCAAACTTTAGAGATTGAAATTTTATTTCCCCAATTTATGAGCTGCTTTTGCCTTTCCGAAAATCCTAGCTGGCCTGTTTTTGTACCCAAAACGACATTTTTATCTCTCGGAAAACAAGGCATTAATTTTCCCATATTAAGAAAGTTCGAGATGACATTTCCCTAACCGAATATCTCAGGCGATTGCAGGCCTTCCGAACAGATATTCCTCCGAAACGATCCGTTGGGTACCCCTGTCGGGTGTTTATAAGCCGCCATCTTGGATTAGGAAAACAGTGGCCTCTTTCACTCCCCCCACCCTCTACGTTTTGCGAATCCAAGATGGCGGCTAAGCACTCGAACGAAATCAATCCATTGCTCGCCCACAAAAAGCGCTTTTACTGCAGGCTATTCATTCTCTAGAAATTTGTTTTAGATTACGCTTAAAACTTTGTTGGGTAAATTGTGCCGTTCCGTTAAAAACAAAGCTCTTTAACGTAATGAATGAATTTATGTGGTTGTCATTCCTCAAATTTACGTTTTCTCAGGACATTACCCCGACACCACAATTCTTCAACAGCGCCAATAGACGATGTGGCCAGGCCTAGTTGTTGATATTTGTTGACTTATATAGTCTGTAATAATATTGTAAAAAAAAATCATTTCTTTCTGGTACATGTTGTTGTTGTTGTTGTTATTGACTTTTCAAATTTGTATTTCAGAGTCTGGTTGGGATTTCAGGACGAGCATGAGTCTGCGGAGAATGGTAAGTTTCCCTAAAAAAAAACCAAGTTGGTCAGTAAAGATTTAGCTCAGTCTAGTCCAACTAATTTAAGCCAATACATTTTGAAGGCAGGTATAAACAATGTGACTAAAACATGAGAGTTGCCTGTAGGTTAATGTCCTTGTGTAATGTTATCTGCCAGCTATGTACGTCACTAGATGTGCACAGGAACACACCGAAGCTCAGTAGACTGACTTGAAATAACCAAACAATGCAATAGCTTCATAATAAGGATCCTGTTGGGAGAATTCTTTTTTCTGAGTATCTTGTGTCACTGACATAATTTAATTTATTTCTCATTGTGTTTCTACCAAGCTTAAAAATGTACCATTGTTTCTTTCTACACATATCTCACATATCGACAAAACTAATCCTAGCAGTATGCGTGAAGTTTGTCACATTTCAACCTAGTTATATGGCCTTAGCTCCCACGAGTCTCCTGTAGCTCAGTGGTAGAGCATCCGACCTGTGTGCGGAAGGTCATAGGTTCGACTCGTGTTGGGAGAGCTCAGAATTCTGTTTCCAAGTAGCTTGTGTCACTGACTGAGTAATATCTTTCCCAAGGAAATTTAGTTTCTAAGGGTAAGAAACTCAGCTATTACTACCTGATATAGCTTAAACTCGATATCCTTCTTGCGCGGAAGGAAACTAAATTGATGAATTTCCAATCCTTCTCATTTTCCACAGTCCTAACCATTCCTGGTTCTGTGCAGCTTATGATCATCACTTTAGTGTTTTCCTTCTTTAGTCAACTATTGTTTTGTGCTTTTACTCGGTTTTAGTCGATGCAATGCATTCTCAAATGTCCCGTTACTTGTATTCGCAGCCGCTTTGATTTACTCAGAAGTACCAGCAGCTCATCAGGCTGTAGGACAAACAAAGAGCTTCATTGAATTCACAGTGAAAGAAACAAACCAAAAGGTATTAAAAAGCAGTCATAGTTTTGCACTGAATAAGCTCTAGTGCTCATGGTTTATTCCTGCTTCTGTTACGAAGCCACAAAGCGTCACAAATCGATATTGTCTTTTGTTAACTTTTTGGCATCTTTCTGTTGGTTTTTTCAAACTTCTCAGCCAATCAACGAGCCAGCAACTGCCCATGCAACTTATCGACACATGGGCTTCTCAGAATAACTTGGCTTTGATTGGCCAGGCGATGGGAAAACCAACATAAAGATGTCCAAAATTAACTAACATCATTCACGAGTGCAACGTAAGATGCTTTACGCTGCATAGTTGTAGAATGAGCCTTATTTAGTTTTGTGTCCTGAGATATGCAGGTCCTTCGTACTTCTTTCGTGGGTGGCGTGATGGCCAAATGGGTAGTGCATTGGACTATGGATCGAGCGGTCCGGGTCGAGCTCTGGCCGGGTCATTGTGTTGGGAAAGACCTTTACCTCTCACAGTGCCTCACTCCACCCAGGAGTATAAATCACTGGGGTACCGGCGAACTGCTAGGGCAACCTGACAAAAATGCTGGGAGGTAACCTGCAATGAACTAGTGTCTTATCCACTGAGGGAGAAAAGCAATACTCCTAGTTGCTTTGTGCTACAGGAACTTCCCCGGATAAGTTCCAGAGTGTAGCCTGTTCAGGCGTTCGGATAGTGGGGGAGCGTCGCGAAAAGACGCGCGAAGCTGCGCGAATCTGCGCGAATCTGCGCGAATCTGCGCGAAGAGCGACGAGTGAATAAAAGGCGAGGGGATCTTGCCTCGCGCTTCTTTTCGTGTTGCTGCCCCGCTATCCCAACGCCTGGAACAGCCGAGGCTAGCCCGAGTGCAGACGTTACTGTTTTTACCATACTTTTCACCACCTCATGCATTCATTTAACAGATTGTTTTATCACACTTCAACCTTATTTTGTAGGTTGTAATTCAGTTGAGCCATAGCCAAACTCACTGTAAATAAACTACACATCGTGTGTAGTGTTAATGGTGCTGTTTGTACGTTCCAGATCGAGAGGTCTTACTTCGTTAAGTGTTCTCAAGTTGGTTCACGGACTGTAACAGCAAAGGTAAGCAGTTACATAATACTCTTGAACACCTAAACACGGACTGTAACAGCAAAGGTAAGCAGTTACATAATGCTCACCTAAAACAGAAGAGTAGAAAGAATATCCAGAGACCAACGCTGACGAAATTGTCATTTAAAATTGCTTGCTTTCTCCGGGGGTGTGCAGGTCTTTTCTACTATTCTTTCTTTTTCTTTCTCTAGTTTTTTCTGCCCTGGTGATAACCTGCATGCAGACGTCTCCTATTTCCTTGCTTCATGCGGAAACGTGATGCGTGAAACAAGGAAATAGGAGACGTCTGCACGCAGGTTACCCTGGTGGGAAATAGGGCTGGAAACTAATGAGCTTCCTCTATTTCGTTCTGTTCTTTGCCACAACTGTTGCTGCGCCACAGGATGCAAACTCCATCTCCTCTCGTTCTTTAGTATTACATCTAAAATTTTCAGACGCAAAATCCCTTCCACATATAGGCCCAGACATTTTGAAACGCAGACTTCCTTCCGTCCGATAATAACTTCCACCCCCCCCCCCCCCCCCCCCCCTCCTCCCCTCCAAAAAATAACCCAAAAAGCCTTGAGGATATCTCCATGTCAAGTCATACGGTTGCACGGCTTCGGCTTCAAACTTATCTCAGTTTCTCTGTTTTGTACAGATTACTTATTCGGTGGACGTCCAAGTAGAACCCAACTCTCCGCCTGTCACTTGTACTTGTGTTAAGGTAGGATCATTAATTGTTTTCTTGCCGGCTGAGCTTGCGGAAGAGGCAAGAAATGAGGTTCTCACACACCGAACGGGGGCTGGGACCAAACTGTGTGGCAGACAAATGGCATTCAGTGTGTGAGAAGTTCAATATTTTTGTCAAATGACGGTTAGAGCTGTTCTCTAGAATTGAATGGCTTGGTTCATAGTGTTCTAACTAATCAAAAGACGGAGTGGTCATTGTTTGAACAGCTGATCGTACACAACAACAAAACCAATTGTGATTTGGCTCATTTGACTTTATTTCGAGGTTGGCTCAAGTTAACCTGTTACTGCGCCTTTCAATAACACGCGAACTCTGAAGTTCAAAACCCAACTAACGATTGTGTTTTTGCTGCCGCCAATCATAATTACGACAACAACCAACAGACCTTAAAAAAGTGATTCGAAATCTACCAATCACGACAACCCACGGATGTGACCTTTTGAACCTGTTGAAGTGAACTTCTGTTTCCTGAGAGGTCCGCCTAAGATGATTGACAGCAGCAAAAAACGCAACCGTTGATTGAGCAGAGTTCGGATGTTATTGACTCGCAATTTTCTACGGCTATGCCTTAAATGGATAGCTCAAAATATGATGAGCCTACTTTAGCACCCCAGTTGGCCTATAATAGCACAGATTAGCCCCGAGAATAGCGCTGATTAGCCCCGAGAATAGCGCCCCGATTAGCCTGCTATAGCCCCGAGAATTGTTAGCTTTCTTTTGTGGGTCGGGGTAACGTCTGATCTGATTTTGGGCTATCCATTCTAGTCACGACCATTTTCGTACACTTGTATCTCCAGCTTGTGGTAGGTCACATGATCAATTGACGCAAAAGAGTCATTGAAGTGATTCTTTACTTGTTTTATTCTCACATTACTACCCTTGTCTAAACCTGCAGGAGGACAGTGTTGTTATCGAGATTGTGATGCCATTTGAAATATCTCTGTCGCTGACAAACCTTAAGGTAAGTATTTACTCGGGGGAGTAACAAACTAATGCACCTTCTACGAGAATTGGCCTTGCCCGAGCTTATCACGAGACCACCGATGCTACTGCAAAGCTCTTCACATAATAAATCATTTACACTAACGCACATAGAAATTACTTTAGGAGGTAGTAATCTTCTTTCTGTTCAGAAATGTTCTAGAGTTACCGTCTCTGTAATGGGGGGGGGGGGGGGGGGGGGGGGGGATGGGGGACGTTTGGATAAATAAATTGCAAGACGAAGCAAACATTTCCCCATATCTGTAAAGATTTAACTGACAAAAATACAATTTTGCTGAACGTAAATTGTAACTGTCCTTCAGGTCTCATTTCTTCGTTTGAGTTAAAACAAAGATTAAGCCTATTTGCATCGATTTTCTTAGCTGGAAAGACTGGACCAAGTGTTTGAAGAGGAACCATTTCTGTTATTGGCTGGGATCAAGTGCACTTCACCTTGGCCTGTTACCATGGTTACTACCACTCTAAATATGGTAAGGTTGTATCTGTAAGGAACACCCCGAAATCTTGTGTAGAAGATATGCTAGATATTTCAAAGCCCTTATTCAATCCCAGCATCACATGTTCGTGGTTGTTTGTTTTTTAGTCTCCAGAAGTTGGTATTGTTGGAGAAGAGATGGGATCACAGCTACAAGGAGTAAGAATTGTTTTTAGATTTCTTGATTTTGTTTCTTAAAATGAGCATGTGTTGGTTTCTTTTCTTCCACGTCCTTCAAGCAAACTCCTGAAATCCTTGTAAATTATTTGAAAAGGTTTCTGTTTTGTACGGTAATTCCAGCCATTTCTATGTTTAATGCCTTGTATCTTCGTCCCAGTCTCTTTGCAGCAGGGTGAGAGTGCGTCAGAGTGTTATTGCTTGGCTGTCAGGGAGGGGGTCAGTAAAATGAAAGTTGTTAACATTGGTAACCTTGCTCTGCAGTGGAGACGGTAAGTTGTTGAACTGAATGTTGTATTAAGCACAATCAAGAGTTAAGCAAACAAGTGATTTAATTGTGAGGTATAAATTACAGTTCGACTACTTGAACCGGACTACTTGGAAGAAAATTAACCAATCAAAACATTAATTGAGAACAAAAGATGGCGACCTTTTTCAGTCGTTAACAGACCAATAACGTTAAAGCATCTAGACAATAAATCTACAACAAATTTGACACCAAACAAAGATACGGACCTCGTGGGAAGCTGTATCAGTTTTTGATTTGTTGGTTTCGATCCTAAATTTGGACTGTCAGTGTCAAAGGTCACAAGAGCGAGTTTTTGAGTTATAACTTTGTTCTAGTCAAAATAATAATAATTCGCCGGTTGAACGAAACCCAAATTTCCGACCTCAGCTACTGGACTACTCTTCTCGTTTCTGTAGATAGATTCTAGTTGTTCTTGTCGCTCTAATTGCCTTTAATTATGTTTTGTTTTTTTCAGAACTTCTGCCGCTGATGAGTTTCCGGTTGTGATCACAGAACTTACATTTCCATCTGTCACTGTGGAAAGTGTACCTTTTGCCATCCAAACAGGTAAGATTTGAGCATTTTTATACAAACCGCAAAGCAAAGGAAAGCAAAGCGTTGAAATCCAGCCATTTAGATGACACTTTAAATATACCTTTTGACAGAAGAGAACACAACAAAGCAGATTTTCAATTACGATCGTAAAATCAATACTAATCAATACGGCAACAAAAAGCGAAATAAACCAATCAGAAGTCGAGCTAAAACCTGGCAATCGGTGAAAAGAGCGGGAAACTTGGCGTGGAATTGGTGGTGAAAAGCGCGGGAAATTTTGCGTGAAAACGTCTCAAGAAAAGTGGTGGGGAAAAGGGCAGGAAAATAGGCGGTTTATGATTGTTTATTATATGGCAAACTGGTCCACGATGAAAAGGAACATTCTGATTGGTTCCCTGAGCGGTCCGAATTTTGTAATACGGACCGCTAAGATGGACCGCTCACGAACTCATTTCGCCGAATTCCTTTTATGAAACATTGAACAAAATAAAACTGTTTTCTATTAAGTAGAAACATTTTTCCACATGTCTGGCGGACAATTTTGGTTAAACTTTTCGCAAAGTGGCCTGAAAAATGCAAGAATATGCTTAGCTTTGGCGCGCGCGCGTTAGCCGAGAATGGTTGCATTAATTTATCAGCAAATTTTTAAAAAAGCCATTATAATAAAAACTTTATTGAACTAGCTTGTTCGGTCCGTATTGGGAAATATTGGTCTCGTTCTTTTTTTGCAAGTTTATGGACCTCGCCTTCGGCTCGGTCCATAAACTTGCAAAAAAAGAACGAGACCAATATTTTCCCAATACGGACCTCACGCTAGTTCAATAACATCTATATATGATTGTTTTCGTTTCAGATTTGCCCGCATATGGCTGTGTACAGACTCCTCTGTCTGTGAGCTATCTCGTCCGCAATAGAACGCTTCAGGTTCAGGAAGTCGAGGTGACAGTGGAGCCAAGCGATGCTTTCATGTATGCAGGTCATAAACAGGTTAGTTCATCTTACTTCCTACTTGTGAAACTGCTGTGTGTATGACAAAGGCTAATGGAGCTACGTCACGGTTTGTGCATCTTGAAAACTCAAGTTCGTCGTTTGCAATCCGTCTTAATCTTCTCTATCCTTAACCATCCTTGTTCCTGTTTGGTTTATTATCACCTCGTTGGTGTTTTTCTAACTTAATAAACGATTATATTGAGGTTTCCTTCAATTTGAAGGTAGTTTTGTACATCGAAAAAAATGACTTCAATATTTCTTCTTTAGATTCAGTTTCGTCTGCTGCCCACTGGTGATCACAGGCTCAAGTTCAGTTTGTACCCTCTTTGCGCTGGCTTTGTAACCCTTCCCAAGTTGCATTTCAATCTGCCTCGCTTTCAGGTTAGCTGGGATGAGCACGCACAGAAAATGGTTCCATCCAATGTTTTTATCAAGGTAAGGAAACCTTTTATGTTCTGGTCGGAATTGAAACTTAACGGAAGATATATGAAAGCATGGTTTTCCAGCCAACGATATTCAAAAGTTTCATCTGCTGCCCACTTCACCATTTCAAGTCACTTATCTTTGTGTTTAGGGTCCAACACAGCCAACAAATCTTGCCATTTAATTAGAGTTTAGTCATTTCCTTTAATATAAGGGGGAGTTATACCTGAATGCTATGTTTTGCATACGTTTTAGCACTATTCTCTCCTGATCTCTTTGAGGTTTCATGCAATCTCAAGATGCCGTCATAGGTTTGCAGTGAAAGCTCCCATGAAATGTTAAGAATTTGTGATGATTTTAAGATGTTTTTGAAGGAGGAGAAGGAGATAGAGGATTAGTGGATTTGAAATATACACTACGTAAAAATGAAGATTTAATGAAGATTTAAAATGAGAATGTTTAGTTAATAATTGATAAATGGTGATGCCAGTGATTATTTTACGACAGTCATCAGTGAATCGTTCTGATACTTAGTTTTATTGTGTGTGTTAACACAATCGATGAAGAAGCGTTCCGGCTGACTTGTTGTTTATTACGCAGCCAAGAGGACGGGAACTAGGCTCATGAGAGAGACTGGAGGCCACAGAAGGAGAGCAGGAATAATAACAAGAGGTGGAATGGTCTTGGACATGACATTAGTGACCACGAAACTGGAAGCCAACATCTGCACATGTAATTCAAGGATTGTAATTAGCGAACCAGTACTCAAGGTCAACAAAGTTGCTTGACTGGAAGACTTTCGAGGGATTCATAAGTGGACGGCTGTTATGACTGCTTATCAGGACCTGTGGAGTGCAGAGAAGTGTCGGTCATACAACTTTGTGCTAAGGAGCGAACGCTCCAGTTTTTGTGTGTGTGTGTGTGTGTGTGTGTTGCTGATACAGCATGCATGCACAGACTCGTTGGTAAACTGAATGAAATATGGCGTTTTTTCCTACGCTGGGTGCTTCCTGTAAAATGACTGCTTCGTGTAGAATATAGTTCTTGTAGATAGCTTTAGTGCGAGAGAGAGAGATATATATACGTTATAATAAAAAAAATCATCTAAACAAAAATCTTGCCTGTTTGTAAGTATAAGCCTAACTCGAAATCAGGGACCTAAAATATTTTGTATATGGCTGATTGAAAAATAGATAGTTGTGCCGCTTGTAGAACTTGTGACGAGCTGCGTAGATTCAATTCGCCACTTTAGAAACTAGAGGCAATCTGGGGCGAGTCGCATCTCGCAGTGGCTTATGGGAATGTCACTGGGGAAGTGTCGTCAAACTGGCCGCCATTTTGTCCCCAGTAACGGTCCCACAAGCGACTGCGAGATGCGACTCGCCCCAGGCTGCTTCTCGTTTCTAAAGTGGCGAATGAAAGAACCACGTCGTTATATTTCGTCGTTCGAGATTTATCTTCGCTGGTACTTTCCTTGTGGAAGAAAGGCTGATAGGCATTTGTACTTGATAGGATGGCTATATTTTACATTCTCAAACAAAATACTTCAAGTTAAAACAAAGGAAATCATAACCGTGACGGTGGTTGGCATAGATTTTAAGATTTTTTTCTCTGTTTACTCCTTAGTTTTTGTTTCGATCGAGAACATATATTAAACACTCGAAAGTGTGTTTCATTTTATTTCCAAACAGCTCGAATTTCGTCAAAAATACTCCGCTACGCGTCGTATTTTCAACTCTCTTCTCGGTGTTTGGAAATCAGATGAAACACGTAATATTACATGAACCGTCCATACCGTTGCTACTCGATAGAGTTTTGATTATTTTTTGTAACTTAGTCTGGGAGGCATAGAAGTCGAAGTATATAAACTGCAAAGTGATTAGTTTCTAATGAAGCTGTGGTGCTGCGTCGGTGGGCAAGTAAAACACTATGTGGAAAAAAGGTAAATAAACCGCCGTAGCGAATTTCTAGAAGCTGACGTTTCGCTTCGCACTTGTGGTTGTTTGCTCTGTAATTAGCATGTTGGCTCTTTGATTGACCGGGAAGTTTGGAAAACGAGCAGAAAGAAATTGTCAGAAATTCAACAAACGGTAACGGTACTGTACGTTTAACTTTAACACAAGAAATCTTAACACGAGAAATTAAGAAAAATACGAATTATCTTTTATTGCAATTACATACATTAGGATACTTTAAAAATTATTATTACTGACACAAAAGAAAACAACCCAACAATGTGGCCTCTATGAAGGCCTCTTACGGAAGCAGCAGTATTCAGCAAAACACTCTTAACGGCCTTCCCTCTAAAAGAAATACTACATTCGGAGATAGCCCCGACTCAGCTAACAACACCAGATGTAAACGTTATATATCTCCATTTAGTCAAACTCTATAACATCGGGAATGTAGAGGAAATCATATTGTTCGTTGTCGTGGGTGACCGTTGTAGCTCTTGTGGCCTGGGCAGGTTGTTCAGTTTGTACGACATGCGCTCTCATTGGTTGAATTCCACTTAGCACGTGACCGTGGTATGACGCGTATATGGATTCGTCGTGTTCCTCATCAATGTTGATGTGAACATCGGAATCTAAAGAAGAAAAAAAGATATCCTGATCGAAGGTTAAACAAGGAAATATACTTTTTGGTTTGTCTGTTTAATTGTTTGTTACTTTGTTTAATTGTTTGTTTAATTGTTTCTGTCCAAAGGTGCTATATTGAGCATGTTGGTTACAACAACAACAACAACAACAACTTTATTTACCCATTAATTACATAAAATAATTTAAAGAAAAAAACAAATTGAAAATTAATTTCAAGACTTTACACATTACCTTTATCTAGTCGTGCATCATCGTTGTTGTAATCTCCTCGTGATCCATAATGCCTTATGTCATCCATTGTATCGTAGTTTCCAACATCATTGCGATTTCGTTTATCTTCCACTGTGTCGTAGTCTATTCCATCATCGCTATCAATCGCTTGTGGTTGACGATTATTTCTGTATTCTGCCGTATCATAAATGATTTCTTCATTGCTGTAATGTTGTTGTCCATGGTTTCGCGTGTCTTCTCTCTCGAAATTGCCGTCTTCGTAATCTGGAATCTCGGAATCTAAAATAAAAGGTGTGTTTCGTCGTTAAATCTAATTTTGCTTGCAAAAGGCTCTGTTTATTACTAGGGGTACCATATTGGAAGTGAAGTGCTGCCACATTTGTAATTTCATTATCATCGTTGGTTTTATAATAAGACAATGTCACGCAAGATCCTTTCGTGCAATTGCGTCTCAAAATAACCTTATAATAACAAAGCTCAAAGCCAACATCTGGTAGCATCTGGTAGTCCCCGACAGACACATTTGTTACAATGTCACAGCCAGAAGCACTGCACGCCTTCGTCTTTGCTTTCCAAATATTTAATTTTCGAGGCAATTCAAGTACATGTAAAGTTATGTAAACCAATTGTGAACACAATGCAACGTGTCCAAATATTTAATTGTCGATGTGATTCAAGTAAACCAATGCAACGTGCGTGCGTGAAATCGTAGAAAAAAGGAGCACGCGACTCGGATCTCACAAAGATCAGTTCATATGTTCGCTCGAAACAAGGCGGCTTGGTAATAAAACAATGTCACGCAAGATCCAATTTGAACGAGCCAATCTTCAAAAGTTCAAATGCCCTAGGGGTTGCCCGGGGGAGGGGGTTGAAGTTTCGAATTGATCGGCGCATAACGCGCGCTCCAGGCTTGGCCAGGCTTGGTTACTTTGTTATGACGTATCATTGCATTTTGCTGGCTTTATTTTATAAAAGCAATAAAAAATGGCCGCTGATGCAAACACTCGAGAAAGTTTGGGAGAATTCGAAAATATTTACATAACTGTATCTCTTATCTGCATTAGGCTATGTAAACACGTGCGTCATAGTCAAAACCAAAATTCTCCAAATGTGAGTGATATCAAATGTGTGAAAGTAGTAGGAGAATTTTAAGGTACTTTTTTAGTTTGTGCTTCATCATGGCAGCGCTATGTAAAGAAAGGTCTAAGAATGAAGCGTTACGTTATCCAATCAAAGCGCGTAATGAAATTGTAATTTGATAACAAGAGGACTTACATGTATCATGCTTCATATGTCGTGAATGGTGGTGTCGTTTCTTGGAAGATTTCTTGTATTTCAGTTTATCGTAATCCGGCATATCATCATCATCATCATCATCTGCACTTGACGACCTTGACTCTCCTTCTGATTGCCAACTCCATAACGAGGCTGTTCTTCCACCCCTGGCCCTGGTTTTGGCAATTGCAAAACATAGTCACTCAATGGTCGATCACTGTCCGTATAACGTTTTTAACGTTTGTTTGTTTAATTGTTTGTTTGTTGGCAGAGCTAGCAAGACGGAGTGGCTAAAATTCCACATGGAAAATGGCTTTCCGCCAATATGGTGCAGCTTAAACAACCAATTGCAATACTGTAAAAGCTCTATTTTTCAATATATTCGCGGCTTAATCACGGCGTTGAAAAAGGGAAATATGTTTTCAAATGTTTCCTTAACAAAAAAAGGAAAGGTTCTTTGCATGAAATAATTATAATTGATGTACAAATCTGTAGTCAGAAATTCAGGACATATTCTAAGCGGTGTCACGCAAGTTACTCGTCCAGTCAGTCGTTCGTCGAAAACAAGACCGTCAACAGGAAGGGCAGATGTCGGGAGACCAGCGAACTCCAGTCGATCTCTAAAGCCTGGTTATCACCCTCACACCCCAACAATAATTAATCCCCATCACAGATTCGCAAGGACCCATGCGAGTCACGTATTATAATTACTAGTAATGGCCAAACTAGTCCTAGAGGGTACCCTCCCTCTCTCTATAGTCCTAGAGGGTACCCTCCCTCTCTCTATAGCTAATAAGTCCTCTCTTTCCCAAGATGGTAAGCCAAGACAATTCAATTGAGAATATTAGCTGTGAAGGTTATTTGGCAAGACTGACACTCACCCACTGTGCCCCTGTACGTGGATTTCCTCTCGAAATTTTTGTACTTTTGTTCCTTTCCTGAAAGAAAGTGGTTAATACTATGTATGATCACAAATAACCATACAGTAACAAACAAAATACACAGGGAGCACTTGGGAATACTGTGAACGTTGTTACGTCTGCATGACGTCATCATAATACGTCATGTTGCTTAGCTATTCTCCGACGAAAACTGCGGCTCAGACTTGATTTCTAAAGTCCTGGGCCCGGTTGTTCGAAAGCCCATTAACGCTAATTCGACTAATTCTGGATTAAAAGTAAATTGAAGTTTTAATTTACTTGCATCAAAGTTTTGCAGAGTTTGAGATTACTCAAAGTCAAAACTGAAGGACAAAAAATATAAACAGAAAACTTCACTAAAAAGTTACAAAACTGAAATCAAAATTCACTGGCTAACTTCCTGGATTAGGTTAATCGTCCTTGAAAAACCGGCCCTGCAGAAGATTTCTAGTCCTCGAAACTCGTAAATATATTTTCAGCAAGGTTACCGGTGTGTATTGTAAGCATCAAAGTGCATTTTGTACCAAAACCAAGACGAAATGTTATTTTCAAATCGGTTTGAAATTGTAATAATAATCATTTTGAGTATAATGGCAGTTAAGTTGTTAGCACCAATTGGCATTCAAATAGAAAAAAAAAATGCGGCGAAGACTGTGAACTTTTAATTGTCATCCCTTTTAAATGTACAGCGCTCTATAAGATGGACATCCTTAGGAATGCGCTAAAGGTCGTACGTTAGTAATAGCCTTCCCTCGAATAGGTCAAGGGATTAGTTTCTACCAGAGGTCTATAACTAGTTATAGACCTCTGTTTCTACCCAATTAAACTGTTGTATTGCATTATTCTGCAGAGAAGCCTGAAGAACTGCATTTTTGGGGGGGTTGTAGTGGAGCCTATGCCGACCTCGTCTCCAGAATTTTTTTATTTAAGTCATCTTGGATTTCAACGCCAGAAAAACCTGGGAACGAGAGGTTGGCACGAGGCGAACACGAATCATGCGCGACGACAGTAGCCTGCGAGAGACGCGCGCCAATGTGTGAAGTTTATTCAGTTAACGCTGAAAAATAAATGAAAGCAGTTTTTAGTTAGACGTAGTTTTACTCACTTTTCCTTGGGTTTTCCTGATCCTGCTGTGCAAGCGATAGCAATAACAAGGATGATAACAAGGAAGATAGGAATTCCTAAGAACCCAAATTTCTTCATCCATTTCGCTACAAATCCTTCACCTAAACACAACAATAGCATTTGATTTTAAATATACATTTTTCAACAAGTGTAAGTTAGTTTGTATTTTATTTCAAAACCACTGAAAAACACGTCACTAGCTATGTAGACTGCTTGCAGTCCCCCTTATTGACCCTTAGAAATGGATTGAGGCACCATCACCAACCACGCCCCCAAACCTTCGTCCCATACTCCGTTCGCGGCAAAATTTTTACTCTACTAACGCTGTTTGCTTTTCAATTAGCAGTTTATTCCTTAATGCTACTTTAAAAAGGTGTTGGTCACAATTAACGGAACGTTTTTGTATGGAAATGTCTAGCAGGTTAAGGGGGGACTTAACCTAAATTCTAATGAAATTTTAAGAGGTTTAAAGAAGGGTTGGAAGAAAGAAAATAATTTTTGGAACACCAACAGACAGTTGATACCCACGCGGGTGCTCTTGCGTGGTTATCAACTGTCGTCAATTGTCAATCTACTAATTTTTAACTTCAAATTCTAATTTTAAAACTACATTAAATCTTCAATATTTCTTATTTCCCTGAATTTTACAACTCCTTTGAGAAAAACTATTTCCTCCCCAAAATACCCAAAAATCACCCAAAAATTTACAAAACACCCCATAACATAGATTCATGGGATGAGTGGAGAGTTTTTGGATTGCTTGAAACGCGAACGAGATATTTCCATTAAACCCATGTTAAGTGGCGGAAAAATGGCATTCAGTAGAATCCCGCCTTAAGCCGTTCGGGCCAAACTGGCCCACACTGCCGGAGCTTATCCCAGTTTCCGTAGCATGAAGCGACTGGAGGTATATGCTACTCCCCTTGAGTGGGATGCTAGTCCAACACCAGCTTACCCCAGCATTTTGTAAAGGGTTCTCTAACAGCTCGCCGGTACCCATTTGCTCCTGGGGATCAAAGAACACAACACAGTGATCCCGGCCAGTGCTCGAACCCAGACCGCTCGATCCGGGTTCTAACGCGCTAACCGCATTAGGTAACCGCGTCTCCCACATGCGTTAAATAAAGTAAAATAAACCCATCTGTACCTCCCTCACTGCCGTCGCTTGGGTTTTCTTGTACGATAAAGGTTTTGTTGGCATCACTGTAAAAGAACAAATAGAAAAACAGGTAAAGATTCGTGAGCGGTTGAAACTTTTTCAAAAGGCATTATTGGTTAAGGCTAGTGGCTTATCAGGCCGGCGCTTAACTCCAGTTTCTATAACATGACGCGACTAGGAGTATCGCTACCAACCGATCTACTAGCCTCGTTCCCAGGGTCTCTCTTCTTCCCGCCAAAAATGCTTTTGGCTGGAAGAAGAGAGACCTGGGAACGAGGTTGTATCGCTACTCCCCTGGATGCAGGCGCGGATCCAGACCGGTTTCCAACGTTTTACGGAAATCGGTCAGATTTCTTTTTTTACAGAGAATTAAAGAGCAAACTCCCAAGTTCGTAGCGGGATATTGCGCATGCGACAGTTAAAAAGTTATCTGACAAACGTCTTTTATCTAACAAATCAAGAACGCAAAGTTTCCGGGGGACCACGCACATGGACTTCCCTAGCGCACAGTTGGAAAATGGTCATATTTTCCCTAGATCTACGCTTGCTGGAGTGGGATGCTAGTCCATCGTAACCCCAGCATTTTTGTCATGTTGCCATGACAATTCGCCGGTACCTTCCACTTATACTCCTGAGTGGAGACAAGCACTGTGAGGGTAAAAGTGTCTTGCCCGAGAACATAACACAGACCCAGCCAGGGCTCGAACCCGGACCGCTCGATCCGGTAACCGTTAGGCCAATGCGCCTCCCATATGATTGGTACTTACCGTAAAAAATCACTTGAAAGCCCCTCGCTCCACAGCCTTTGGAATTGCACGCTGAAGCACTGTAAGTACCAGAGTCTTCCACAGTATACGGAGGTTCTACAAGCAAACGCCTTCCATTCTCAAATGTCTTGTACCTGCTACCGATCATCAGCTCATGCTGGTCTTTCTGCCACTGTATTTTGATTGGTTGAAGCCCGTGGACGGACAGGGTCACATTGAATGGGTTCTTGGTAGTTATTGGAATGCGCAGTGGCGACTTGACTTTAAAGTAAACGTAAGGCCGGCTTCCGGACAGTTTCATGGCTGCTGTTTCTTCTACAACTTTTTCATTGTGTACTGTAGTATTCAAAGCTTTTTGTATAGCTAAAAAGCAGAAGTAGTGCATAAGTAACAGTGGCGAATCCGAATGCACTCAAAAGCGGGGAGGCGAAGTGAAGATGGGGGTGGCCCACGGGCCTCCCTAGATCGGCCACTGAGTAATACACCAAAGTTTTAAATGTTTTTAAACCATAAAAAAATAGCTGTTTTATTTAAACATGGTTTCAAATTGTTTTGTGTATAAAGGTTAAGTTGCTTACTGAGATTTATTGACCACCGTCAGCACAGCAGACGTTGCGAAATGGAAAAAAAAGCTGAAAAATGCTCAAACGAAGAATTAATACCGTGATAGAACTGTGATGTTGACTACAAAACAGTCGTATTTTTTGCGTTGGTTTGTCAAACAAATGCGCGCGGTCTTTGAACGAAAGGTCTGGAGCTTTCGGCGCTTCGCGCCTTGCGACCAGCGATTTAGAGAAAAACGATTGTTTTGCAGTCTAACTGTGATGTGAAATCGGTTGTTTTTTGTCCTCAGAATTGTGTCATTTAAATCAGTAATAGAAACAGTAACTTACATGAGTAATACTGTTTCAATACTTACGTCGCGAGACAATGACGACCTCTGCCTTTGTAATTATGTTGTCTTGAAGGGTTTTGTTTTTTGCTAGACAACCATAATCCCCTGTATCCTGTTGCGTTAAGTTGTTTATGGTGAAAATCTGTCCTTCTTGGACGAGTTTCTGTCCGTCAGGTGCGAGGTAAAATAGTGGGATCGGCTGGCGATGAAGTGACAACGCTGTGTAATAAGCTAGCTCGGAGGTTGTACAATCTATTGTCACATTCTCCCCTTCATAGAGTTGGTGGGAAATGAGAGTGTCGTCAACATACGTTAAAGAGGAACTGGTGCAGACTGCAATTGAAATGGGTTAACTGTTAATCAGGGGTAATTTCATTTATTTATTTTTATTGATGTTATAGTATTGGATCTCTCTGATCAGTGGAAACACCTTGAAACCTGCCTCCAACGATACATTCAAAACTGAGTTGCAACGATCATGCCCGGGGGTTGGGGGTACTCAAGTATAGGTGCAAACGAGGCCAAATTTTTAGACCCCCCAAAAAGTCCAACGGCCCAGATAATCACCTGTCTGCTTGTAAATGTATTGATTTATATTGTAAGGAGAAATTAGATTCTTAATCACTTTTGGGAATTTTAATTAGAATAGGCCGTTACAGAGCAAACACATTGTACATGGCTCCTGGTCTTCTGCCGTAACTTGCAAAGTCCACCAGCTGGACATTAAAAAGAAACTGAAATTAAACCGTTATTTTTCCCCCCTATTATTACATTATTTGAAACATTTTGATCATCAAGAACAGACGTTGAAAGCGTATTGTCACGATATACTACTGCCTATAGCGGAATAGATAGCTTTAGGTATAATACAATAGACACATTTAAGATTTAATTTAATTTGACAGAATTCTGTCAAATTAAATTAAATCATGTTTCGAAACATGATATGCTTCTGAATAAGATTAAAGTACCCACCTGAACAATACAAAATGAGGCATCCAGTCAAAACTAAGCTTAAAACGGGTTTTTCAAGGCAACTCTTTGCCATAACTCAATCGAGAAACTTTCTCAGCTTTTGTCCTGTAGAAGCACAAAATGTCTATTCCAGAGCTACAAACAATGAAATTATTTGTAGCACGGTTGTATCAATTATGAGGTCATACCGGTTCCATGAACACGCGCGCCAGATGAGCGCGCGCAGTTTTTAACGCAACACGTTTCACATTCTTGTACCACTTTCAAAAACCCTTTTCCAAACTTTAGTAGTTGAGAATCCCAGAAGACTCTGGGGGTTAGGGCGAGGAGACGGCTAACTGTTACTCCGCTAACGCTTCAGACTAAAACTGTGATGCTATGCAGCGTGCTTTGTCAAGAAGCTAACAAGATGGACATTCATTGATTCATTTTTGAATGATTTTATTAATGATCATGATCATTTATACCCAGTCATTAATTCTCGTACGTTCGCCCCGCGTCGGGTGTTTATTTGTAACTGATGCCAAGACCCGGGGGTGTGTGTGCGGGGGGGGTACTCAGGTTTAACAGTGGACGGGGAGGTGTTTAAAATTTTAGACGTAAGTATTTTTTAGGGGGAGCCGGGGTAGTGAGGTTCTGGTATGCAGGTATTGTGGGGGGGGGGGGGGGGGGTTAAAGTTAAAGGGCCTAACTGGGCTGTAACAGATGGTAGGATGAATAAGCAAATATACGTACATACTTGTTACGTAGTACCGATTTGTGTTAAAATTGTAACATTTTCTGGGTATTAATAATTTGGATATAAAGGCATGGAATTTTTTGCAGTCAATGGGCTCCTGTTGCAGTTTAGTTTGATCCACGGGGATTTTTTGGGGGTTTGGGCCAAGGCAGGCTCCTGGCCAAGGGATTTTATTTAGGGGGGAGGGGTATTAAATTATGGATTCCCGTCACTTTTAAACATGAGTACCCCCCCCCCCCCCCCCCCCACAAAATCACGATATACAAACCACAATTAATTCAAGCCCCGTATAAATGTACATAGATGTACAATGAAAGTCAACTTCTCAGTGATGGGTCACGAGACGACAGCCCGACATTGAAGTATCAGTGATTCGGTGGAAAAGTCAAAATGCGCCGACTAAAAAATAGAGCCTCACCATACCCTAGTGAAAAAAATCCACCCTCTTGCCCCTCCCACTAAAGATGTTATCTTGGCGGGAAACAAAGCCGTTGTCCAAATTTTCCCTGTGTCAGCGGTCATACCCTATCGAATAAAGTGAAAGTGTTGTGGAAACAGGCGGAAGAAGGGAAAATAACCGAGAAATATTTCCATTCAAAAGCTTTCAAACTGTTCAGAAAGTGAAAGGAAGATAGATTGTCATTGTAATGTTTCCAAAAACAAACGTTTAAAGTCTGTGTGGAAGTTTTGGATAGCATGACAACGCGTTAATTTTTTACATATAAACTTCCGACCTTGCTTTCTTTGTTGAAAACGAAACTTTCGCGACTTGGAAAATGGATGAAGAAGCAGCAAAAACGGAATATTGCTCGAATTGGTAAGTCTCTTGCTCTATTTAGTCATTAATGATTGTAATCTTGATCGAACATATGACATTTTGACAAGGACATTACACTTTAGGGTCGGTGTCTTCAAATCGATCTATTTCTTTGGTTGAAAAACTGCAGTGTCATTTTATTGATATTTTCATCTTGGTATTCGGCTAGACGTTTTCTTTTAAGTTCACTCTATTTCCTCGGCGATTGATGTTCATTATATTAAATGAAAAAAGTCTTTGGGCAGTGATAGTAAGGATCGGTTTGATGTCATCGAATTAAATCGAAATTATCTCGGAACCATTAATTTTAGTCGAGTAAAGGTTGTTTTTGATGATCTCACGTTAAATATTTTTCTAATAGTGCTAGTTGTGGTTTTGCTACGAAGACGTCTGGCGTGGTTAGACTTATATAATATTGGGAAGTAAATGAATAATTTTATGATAATCACTCGCCGACACCATATAATGTTCAAAGGTCCATAAGTACCACATCTGCTTATGCAGCGCAATTACATTGTATAAACTATAGTTGCTTTGTTTTAACACTCACTGGGTAAAACCTAATGATTATATAAGCTTATGTAAGTTTTTATGGCATATTAGAATACATTTCCAGCTCCATGGCTCTTAAAATCCCAACTTTTGCCAATACATACATGCATAAAACTTTATTTATACTCGAAACAGATGAGGCTAATTAGGCCTCTAGCTGATCGCCTCTAAATTCTGCTGTAATTTGGTTTTGGTTATGTAATCACTACTGAATTATGGGTAGAATTCATTCTGATTCATTGCTTTCATATTGTGTGGTAAATTGGTATGATGATCTTGGCAAGTAGAACCACCATCGCCCCTTTCTTACCCTCAGTTGCGGTGGGTCACTACTTTCGGTTAATCACCAAATTGATTTTTCATCCTTGCAAAGCGAGGTTTATAATTTTGTCCACCAAAGAGTTCTGGCAGGATCAAATTTCGTCTGGAGTTTACGGTCATATTACTTTGTTTATGAGGAAGGTGTGTGGTGGAAGTGACATCACACGGCACGCTCATGGCCTAATGGTGTAAGGTGCTAACTTTTCAGTCTGATTTGGGATTGGGGGCAAGGATTTGAATCCATCTGGGGTTCTTTTTCTTTTTGGTTCAATCCTCCCAGTTTTTACTTGTGGATTGCATAGCAAAGAACGGGTTTAGCTGTGTGGATGAATATGCAAATTTTCCATCCATCCATCCATCCATCAATGGGCTGTAAACATTAATTTATGCATTAACCCATTGACTACTGGGCTTTTCCCAAAAAAACGGCAATCTGACATCCCAGATGCCTATTTCTGGCCATTATCTCAACAGTTTAATGTCAAACTGTCTAAAACTTAGTTTAAAACACGGCAACTATTAAACATCCCCTTCTACGTAGAAGCAACAAATTCAATATTTTCCTTGGGCATGCGCAGAAATCAAAATTTCGACATAGTTTTTGGGTTTGAAAAACTCACCTGACTTTAGGCTTTTCTTTTTCCTTTTCTCTTTTTTTTTGCCATTCTTGCTCTCCTTTTCTCTTATTTTATTTTGTGGTTTTGTTGGCCTTTCAGTCGCCTTTGTTCACGTTGAAAAAGTTTTGACCTAAACGTTGGTAAAACAGAATTTTTTGACAAAGAGTGTCAATGGTAGCGTAGGTCGCGTTTTTTGGTGATTTTGGAGGAAAAAATCCAAGTTGTTTTGTGTGTATCTCTGGTCCAATTTAACGTTTCGTGCTCGTTTAGGCATGCTTTGTTAGACATTTTCCAACTCTATCCGTTGATTATCAAAGACATCCTCTGGCGTGAAAAGTGATGACGTCACAAGTGGTACAAGTTCGTGGTCTCTTCTTGGCCAGTTATGGCCGGTTTAGTAGTCAATGTGTTAAAATGATATGATATGATGATATGATATGTGATGGTCACCTGCCTTACTTATGAGGGTGGCTTTGGAGGGGAGGGTGGGGAGTTGGACACAGGGGGTGGGGCGTCAATGGAACAAAATGAACCAGGGAGGGGAAGGAAAGTTCTGGCAGCCATGGCATAGCCTATCAATAGGCTCCGCAGTGGGGATGAGGTAAAAAGAAAACTGCGAACAAAGTGAGCCGTGCGAAAGCCTGGGAGAGAGAGGAAGGGACGACGGAGCCTATAGACATTCCTTTGATGCCGCCATTCTGTTCCCCTAGATTCTGGTGCAAGCTCTAATAAAAATTAGTGGTCAGATCACTGATTGTTGACAAGTTTGATTGATATTCCGATTTTGCCGACGTGACCTTACGTGGGTCATGAAATTGTATTTGCAACGAAACAGCAAACTACACTGGCTGATCGCATCTCAAAATCGAACAAAGCATGGCCCGTCTTGGTCCATCTCTGTTCGAGACGAGGCTTTGCGTGGCTCGCTTTGCTCACAGTTTTCTTTTTACCCCATCCCCATCCCCATCGCCGAGCCTATTCATACATGTAGGCTAGCCGCGGCAGCGCGAATGAGTAGAAACTCGCCTGAAACGGCATCCAGGAGCCTCCCAAAAGCAATGAAAACACAAGAAAAGACAACAAACTTGTGAGGTTTTAACAATTTATTTTCACATTATTTACAACTTTCCAAAGGAAAAGTGAAAAATATTTCCAATCGAATTTTAAATTCGAACTATATACAGCGCTTTGCATTGGTTACCTTTGCTGAAAGTGAAATGGTATTATATTGATAAAATGACTGCAGAGCTGTCACCAAAAGTCATTCTGTCAGAGCTATTTCAAGGTTACACATAGGCTATTTCAAGGTCTTTCAGTTCAAATACGGACTCTTAGCACGTAAACAATCATCCCGATTAAATTATGGCTGGACACAAACGTCACGCAAAGATATGAGCTTACAGCAAAATTAATATTAATAGTCGATGAATTTTTTGTTTTCGATAATATACCCATTCAGCCCAAGTGCGTAACGAATCTAACTTTGGCTGCAAAAGCGTTTTTGTCTGTTATTTTCGAAGGCTTGAGGCTAATTTACATGCTATGATTTGTTGGCTCGATCAGTCGGTCACACTCGTAAGACTGATTTACACGCATTTGTCGGGCCGAGTTCTCTTTGATTGGTATAGTGCAAGGATGAAATTGGGCCCGATTTATAAAATCTGTGGCGCTGCTCAGCTACAGATTTTATAAATCGGGCCCGATTTTCGTCCGCTCAGTCATTTTCTTAATCAAATCAGACCAAATCGTGCCGACAAATCGTAGGGTGTAAATTAGCTTTTAATAAGAACAAACAAATAAACTGTATTTCTCAGTGGGCAGTCTTTTGGTTTCTATCCATGATGAAATAGAATATGCAAAAAAATTGTTTTCTGCCAACAACAGACTATTGGCATATTGGTATTGCCTAAATAATAATAATAAAAAAAGAAAATTAACACGGGGTATTCCCAGGCAGTCACCCATCCAAGTATTAACCCCGCCTGACAGGGCTTTTGATTTTTTTTCCTTTTCTTTTTTTGGTTAATAACACTGATTTCGACATAAAAAAATAATTATTATACTGCCATCAAAATGTAGACAGAAACAACGCCCACTCAAGAATTGCTCCAAGCTTAGCATGTGTTTATCGATCAGATATAATTAATATGTATACTTTGTTCGAGACTTAGCTTCAACAACATTTTCTCCGCATTATGCTACAGCTTTTTGGACATTAGTGTGGGGCAATTGGGGCAAAAACAAAACAGGCTTTGTCGATTCTCCTTCCCTCGTTGAACAGTCCAAAAAGCTTCATGAGGATCGACCTGCGAGTCACATCTTGCTTGCTATATGTTACTTTTGAGGGTCACCTCCTTTTATTTGGGGAGTTGTTACTTTCAGAGGTTGCTACTTTCAGGATCTACTAAGACCTACTAACAACCGTTAAATTTCATCCCTACTTTAATTTTTGGGGGTTGTTACTTCCAAGTGTTTACATTTTATTATGAACCTGAAAGAGGTCACAATTTCAGTTTCTCCAAAATTCCCACTCTAGTATGTGTGTGAACTACCTGTTTTAGCTTCCAAAATTTGATGTGTTATGTTTTCAAGAGTAGAACACTAAATTAAGTCTTAACACTCTATTTTACTCATAATAAAGTTAAATCATAATGGTCAAGTCAGAGTAGAAATTGAGAACTTATTATATTATAATTTACTTTATAAACAGCCAGCGAGACATCCCAGCCGCCAACTTTGTAATGCACGTTACTCATTGCCAAAGGAATCTGACATTATGTAAGGTGTGCGGAGAACCTATACCCACGTCACAGCAGGAAGAACATTATGAAGAATACCATGCCAAGGTTTGTGTAGTTTTTGGATGTCAGAGATGATGTGGGGTACTTGGGTGGGATAACTTAATTGGTACTGAAATCTGTCAGATATTTTTGGGTCCATAGTTCACACCAGGAGTGCCAGTCATGTGATAAACAACTTGCATATAACTGCACAAGGGCAAATTGTCCCATCGCACTCTTTACAGGATATCAGAGAGAGAGAGAGAGAGAGAAATATGTAATTTTCAGCTGTTTTCACTCAATCCAAAAAGCTGCCAACCAATCCTTCTGTTCTCTTTTCTCCCCTCCTCCCCCCCCCCCCTTCCCACCCCTCCCCCCCCCCCCCCCCCAGTACCCCCATCATCTTCCTTTAAGCATTTCAACATCCTATGGAGACTTACTGCCAAGTAAATAAACATAGTTTGACCAGGGTTCTCTTCTCATTGTTTAACAGGACAAATGTGAATGTGGGCAGCTGGTAGAGAAAATGAACCTTGAGGAACACAAGGTGAGTTTAACTGTATTGATCATTAATTTGTTTAGAGCAGACAGGTGATGAGAGGAAAGAAAATCATCAACAACATGTAAAGAATTTATCTTCAGTTGAGGCGTTCCACCAAATAATTATTTTCAGAATGGACATCTGACATACATTGTACATGGCAATCAGAATGGAGAGAGTCCTATACATCCTTAGTATACAAATTGGAGAAAAGATTGGAGCTGGACAAAGCTCTATATGTACATGTGAAATATTGAGCAGCTGAAACATTATTTTACCACCAAGAAATTGGCATAAAAATGGTGAAGTCTTCACAAGCCTAGTAGTCCACAACTGCCGGAGCTTATCCCGGTTTCTGTAGCATAAAGCAACTAGGAGTATTGCTACTCCCCCTGGATGGGATGCTAGTTCATCGCAGGTTACCACTGGTACCAATTTATACTCCTGGGTGGAGATAGGCACTGTGAGAGTAAAGTAAAGAACACAACACAGTGACCCTGGCCAGGGCTTGAACCTAGCACTCTGGACTGAGTGGTCCAATCATTAGGCCGCAGCGTTTCCCACTTTGAAATTGGCACACACAATGCAAATTGTCAAAGTATAGATAGGAATGTAATACAACTGATTTTACTGTGACTGATTTCTCTCTGTCCCTTGTGTATTGTTTTATGAATAGGAGAAAGATTGTCCAAACCGTGGTGTGGAATGTCAGTATTGTGAGCTAGCGCTTCCATTCAGTAAAATGGCATCTCACATAGAATACTGCGGCAGCAGAACAGAGAAATGTGACGCATGTGACAGATTCATTCAGATGAAGGACTTTACTGAACATGAAAATACTGGATGTCAATATCCTGTGAGGGAAGAAAGTAAGAAATTACCCTCTAAACCACCAGATGATTTCTTCTCTGAAATGCCTGTTGGCATGTTGCACGCTCTGGGTATAATGGACCCGTCAGTTGGCAACCCAGATTACTTCCATCCACTTGTTGCTGGGATGCGTGAATTTGGGCAGATCCTCAACACTGGGCTTGGTACATCGCCATTCAGTGATGCACATATGCCGTTTCCTGGTGATGCAGCTTATTTTGGCGGCATCGATACTGGCAATGGTGTTATTGATGGTAGAGATGTTATTCCCCGTGGGGCAAGGGGAGGTCGAGCTGTAACAAAGCCTGAATATGATTGGCGCGCTTTTCGAGATTTTGATAAGGTCGATGACGAGTATACACAGGAAGTTGATGATGATGAGATGCTTGCAGCAGCGTGCCAAGCAGATGAGTTTGACAGTAATGAAGGAAGTGCTGATGGGATATCATCTGCAATGGTTGATGAGCCTTTTCCACACATGAAATCCATATTGATGTCTGATTCAGTGAATGGTGAGCATTATTTGAAGCAGAACTGTTTGTAACTTGTTATTAATAATCAATGTTTTGGATGGTTAGAGAGATATCATCAACATTTCTACAGCCAATGTTAAATTCTAGGTTTTAGTTAGGCTTGTGAAATTTTACCAGATTTTTCATTGTAAATCTGTGAAACGTCACATGAAGATCCAGAGGAAATTCTCAGGACCGAACAAAGAGCAAAATCCATGTATTTGCATACTTTTGTGCAATATTGCACATAAGTCATGTACAAAAGTACATGCATGTACATACGTCACGATGTACCTCTTAACTGTATTTGTTTGGCTTTGCATTTTGTGCTTAACTCCTTTAGTTCAATTTCATTTCTATGCAGATAAAACCCAGTTGCCCTGTGAGTTCTGTGGTGAGCTGTTTCCAGTGGATTCCCTGATATTGCATCAGGTAAGACATGAAACAAAGTTAACATAAAGCTGCTCATCTTTGTTTGAAATAATTGGAATGCATTATTTTCAATTTGTCATCTTATCACCCTTTATGCCCTCATGTCAACATACAAATTCTCTTCAGAGGTCTCCATACATTTTGCCGTTTAGTACTGCCGTATACTATAGTGTAGTTCCGAAAGTAACGACCCTTGTTACTTTCGGAATTAGCAGCCTTTGGGGCTCGCTACTTTTGGGGGTCGCTACTTTTGGTGGGTCGTTACTTTCAGGGAACAAAAACCACTAAATAACTGAAGCTGATGCAAGCTCTTTTTCCGAAATAAAAGACCGAAATTCATAAAAACAATTGCTGTTAAAAAATGGCATAAGCGATAGCTTTCCTTGTAGTAAAGTGCCTTATCGTGGTCAAGTTATGACACTATATGAAGATATATTTGACTATTGATTGAAAAAAATGTATATACGGTATGTATATAATGTCTCGCTACTTTCGGGGGCTCGCTACTTTCAGAATTTATTAGCAGCCACAAAGTTTTGACGTTACTTTTGGGGGGTCGTTACTTTCGGAACTTTACGGTAGTTCAAGAAGAATTTGACTTTAACTCGCGTAAGACATTTTCCCTGTTGCCTTCAGTTCATTTGTTGCTATGCTGTTCCTGTTCAGTCAACTTATAGTTTGTATTTGTGTGTGTATTTTTGACTCCACGTAATTAATCCTCTTGCACAGCAGATAAATTTACCATTTCCTTTATCTTAATTTAGAATGCCCCAAGCAAAAAGTATTTCCTTTGTGAAAATGTGTTCAGAAAATTCTTATTCATTTATTAGCTTTGGAAGTTACAAAATATTACAGTCATGTAGCTTACATCACATGTTTTATCTTAAAAATTAATTAACAACTTTAAGGCAAAAATTAACATGAATATTAAAATTTATGTTCTTTGTTCACAGAGTGGTTGTCAGTTGAGATCACTTGATTCATTCCCAGGCAGTGCTCCACATTTTCCTGATGACAGCACCGAGCATAATTTGCCGCAACTTAACAACTCAACTTTCTCTGGGGTACGTGGGCTAATAAACAAATCTTTTATGCTTAAAATGTGAACATACATAATCCTCTTCATTGGCCCTCATACTGTTCTTTCAAAGTTACAATATGCCTTCAAAGGCCAAAATTGGTCCTATGCTTTTTTTGGGGTCAAATATGAGGTCTACATGATGACCTTTCATATAAAAAATAAAACTCTATGGAAATCGAGTAAAAATTAATGGAGGTCAGAGTAAAGTGTTTTGCTCTAGAACACAACGTAATGGCCGTAGTGATGGATGTAGTGACAATGGCCATGAATTAAACCCCTCAAGAGTCCAATGCAATAATAATCATTAAATTCATAACCTGTAGTCAGGGGAGATATTTCTTGCACACAGATCTATCTAATTGATCAATATGGTTTGTTACATGTGACATTTTACATTGTTGTCTTCTTCTTATAGGACAGGGAATTCCAAACTAATCACACACAAGTGGAACCTAAAGAAAGGAATGGTTCAGGTTGGTGATTGAGTTGCTTTTGTCTGAGTTTTGTGTTGGCATGGTTCATCATCATCATCGCTCTTCGCGTCAGTAGGCGCACAAGGCCGCTGGCATGGTTGATACAGCCCTTGAATTTTACTTCCTGTCTCAAAATGTAGGACTGGTATCCACATGTACTGACATTGAAAACTACTTGAACTTGTGCAAAATATATTGCTCCTCCCTCTCTCTCCTTTGTCCCTCACTCTTCTCCCTTCCATCCTTCCTTCCTTCTCTCGACCTCCCTCCCTCCCGTCCTTTCTTTCTCTCTGCCGTTCCTCCCTTCATTTCTAACTACAGATGATGCTATACTAACATATTATGTGATAATTTTGCCTTTGGTAGAAGATGACACATTTTTACCATGTGAGTTCTGCCAGGAATTGTTTCCCTTTGATAACCTCATTGTACACCAGGTGAGTTCTGGGTAATAAGAATCCGTATGTCCCGGCTGTGATAACCCATGTGATTCAGAGTAGAGATCGTACACAGCCTGCGTAGTCTGCAATACCAAAATAAACAATGGCAAAGCCAGTAAAATGAGCGGCAATAATGATTCCATCTCGTTGAACTTACTTTCTAGGCTCTAAAGAACTCCACTCAATAAAGTTTTATACGGGGAGGCTCCGCCCCAAGATCCAAACCCTTACCCTTTTAGATACCATTTTTGACAGAAAAGGTAACCCTTTTTATATACCCTCCATAGAAAATGGTACCCTTTTCACAATACCTACAGTAGAAACAGTGCATTCCGTTTATATACCCTTGGAATGAACTTAATGAATGATATCCCCGGAAAACATCAAGCGTTACCAGTAGAGATGTTAACCAAATACTAATATTATTTATTCAGTTCACGTTGGTGCGTCTGTTCGAGATATTTTGAAAAGCCCAGCCTTTTACATACAATACCTAAATGACAGTTTTCCCTACCCATTTCTCGGTGTCTGGCGACAAAATAAGACATTCTTAACGGCTTATTTTTGTGATATCATTAACTTGAGAGGAAGTTGAAGGGTAGACTACATGTAAGTTTTGTTTTCTTGTAGGCTGTCTGTGACGCATCTCCGACAAGTCGTCCTTCTTCGGTGTTACCAGGACCTCTGCTCAACAATGCCAGGCCACCGGTCAGAAATGGCTCAAAAAGTCGCCCAGTAGACCAGTGTACGAAAAACCCAGAAATCCCTGGAAAATTTCATCCCTAGTGAGCTGGACAGTAAGGACATAGTGTCAGATGATTCCTGTCAAGATTTAGATTTCACAGTGAACGTTAATGATAATTTAACAACTAAAGATCTTAGTCGTAAGCCTGAGAAATACAGTGATAGCTATGGAGGACAGGACAACTCCCGATGAACAACGAGCTGCAAAGACAAGAACGCAAAGCAAGTGATCACCGTGCTATGCGTGGGCAGGCGGTGTTGAGAAATAACGACTTAGCTAACAGACAGTCTAGCAAGGATGTACTGCAAGTTAAAAACAGGACGGTTGATCAGCCTGGGAAGAGGCAGCCTGAGCCGAGGAGTGGGCTAAGCAGCACTTCTTACAAGGCCCCAGCGGTCAAATCAATAGAGGATGGACTGAGTCAGAAAAAGATGAATACTGGAGCCAGAAGTAAACCAGCTGCAGAGCTGACAAAACTAGTCGTGTACGACAAAGTGACAGCGCTACTCGATCGGTAAGTATTAACTGATTAATGAATTATGGCAAAGGTTATTAAGGCCCGATCAAACGGTCACAACATTCTCACAACATTTGTTGTAACATGTTGTGACCATGCCCGGTCAAACGACCACAACAACCTCTCAACATTTCAAGAACAAAAGAAATGTTCTCACAACATTGTTGTGAGGGGTGATCAAACGGTCTCAACATCGGCTCTCAACAAATGTTGTGACAAATGTTGTGACCGTTTGATCGGGCCTTTAGGCAGAGTGAGTGATACAAAAGAACCTGAACCATAGATGTCAATTTACAAATTCTCCTAACCTGTCTCTATACAATCCTTACAATAATAGTTGAGAGAATGGTTAATCTTAAGACAATGTCCCCTTGGTGATCCCTTCTTCCTGTAACTTCGTATACTACTCTATCACGGTGGATAGGTCAACACCCTTGCGTGAAAACGCGATTATACAGTCAAACCTCTATTAAGCGGTCACCCTTCAATCTAACTAGGTGACTATTTAATAGAGGTGACATACAATAAAATTAGCCAATTGGGAAGTCTAAACTGTGCCACGTACGCTTAATAGAGGTGACCGCTTGATAGAGGTCGCGTTTACAGTAAGTATGGGGAGCGATTTCCGGGAATTTGATAAGTGACCGCTTAGTAGAGGTTTGACTGTATTATGATATATCGAATAAAAATTACAAAGTAAGACAATTTAAGATATGGGTAGAGAAAGATGGTCTTTGACTTTCACGAAACAGTAAACGAGCAATAAAGGCGATAAATCAGTTTGGTCTGAAAGGTACATGACACTGTTTTCATCTCGTTCAGATAATGCAGACGGCCAGATTTTTAAAAAGAGTGACAAAAGCACTAAGCGCTTTCTCGATTTTTGCATTTTTTTGTTCTGGAATTTTCTTTTCACATTATAAAGTGACTTATTGGTCCTAACATCCCTCCGTTCAATTCTGTGCTACATTTTCAGAAACCCCGTCAAGCAAGTCTGAATGACTATACTGAACGCAGCAGGAGAGATCCCGAACACAAAGCGACCACGCAACTTAGCCACAAGTCAGACGCCAGACCGAGTAAGCCGCGACGAACTGACTCTGGTGGGCTCAAATCGGATGCTTTGTCAGCCATGCGTGTGCCTGCTTCTCGCAGCAGTAGAACTAAAGCTCAGGAACCATTTCTACCTGTCAATGGCTCGTCCTCTCTTCACTCAGCGCCTTCTAATCCTCGGAGAAATCCTCCAACGATGAATTCAGTTGAGCAAGGTGTTCGTTCTAATAGAGGAAGACCCAGGCCACAGGGGCCTTTGGAATCTGTGCGGCCAAGCAATACCCAGCCTTCCACTCCGCCAAGGAAAACGTCTTCAACGAGAAAGAAAATCGTGTAAAGGAATGATCAAAGCGTCTGTTTTGAATTTGTTTTTTAATAGTCTCTTTGACATTTGTTATTATTGGCGTTGATTGTTTAATAACTCGACAAAGAACTTTGGGTGCGTCTGTGAGACCCAAAGAGCGGCAGTAAAGGAGAGTACCATTAAAGCTCTATTAAGCCCCCGGGGGGCTTATTTAATTTTAGTTCTCAAGAAGGGGGGCTTAAAGAGAGGAGGGGGGGGGGGGGGGGGGTTATTTCAAATCAAACATTTTCAAGAAATTTCAATTCTTTAAAACAGAACAAGAAATGGGTTAGGTATGAACGTCTTACAAATGCAACGTCATTTATTACCCTAACTAAAATTTACTTCTGGAAATTAAAGACTACGTTTCAATACAAAGTGACTGAAACGCCAGAAAATATTGCTGAAACGTCATTTACATCAGCCGGAAGTGGGGGGGGGGGGGGGGGGGGCTGGCTGTTAGAGCTTTTACGGTAATTACAAGCGGAACAGGGCGATCAAGTTATTACTTCTTCGTAACAGGTTTTTCTCGTTGATGCTAGTGTCAACAAGAGTCTTAGTGGCGTAATGGTCACTTTAATACAATTACAGTAAATAGTTGAATTTCTAGGCATGGTACATGCGATTAGTGATTGTATATTCTATTCTGTATATTCTCCAAAGAGTGAAAAAAAAAAGGTTAAAATGAGGGTGATGTGTAAAAAGCAATTGGAAATGCACAAAGTGCAGAATTGTAAATAGTTTCTTTCGTAGTGCTGTGTGTTAGACACGTTTGTACAGTTCTCGCTGAACTTTGTTAGTTTTTTTTCTTCTCGAATTCACGCCAAACCGCGTCGATCTAACAAGGTCATGTTCATTTGGGGCAAACCACTGCATCCTAAACAGGATTTGTTTGATTTGAATGGTGGAATAGAACACAATCTCTCGTTCAACCGAGTTTGGTGCCGGCTCAAAGAGTTGAACAACCGATATCCCAATAAAACACGAGTAACCAAAATAGCTCAGTGGCCCCAATAGAACACGGCTAAAGTGTGTTGTAGAACGTCGATCAATCATTTTCTTTTCGACTGTGAATAGAATTTGCTATCTACAAAAAAATATATCCCCTTGATGGGAAATTATGCATTACAAGCAGTATTAATATAGAGTGCAGTCAGGAGCCATAATCAGGCAGTGAAATGTAAAACGATTATAGCTCTCTACAGAAAGCTTTTTTGCAATAAATACATGAAGTACTAGTTCTACCTTAGTGTAACGCTAATTTTTCGTGCGTTATACATACAAAAGAACGGAGCTTGTTTGAAGGAGACTAAATAAAATCATTGTATACATAAACTGTATTCCAACCCTTCTTCATTCACCGGGCGCGTTTAGCAAAGGAACCTGGACCCTACCTCGGCTGGTGAGGTCACCGAGTTTCTTCTCGCAGCATTCGCCTCAGGCTTCGGCGCGCTTCTCGATCTGGTAACGAAACACGAGAGCACGACTAGGGACTGGGCCTAACGCTGTTTTGAAGTTGTGACGTAGGAACGCAAGTTTGGCTGTGCGATAATAGCCTGAGAAAACAGACGTCGTTTCGCGTCGCAACCACTGGGAGCTCCGCGAAACGGAGCTCCCAGTGGTTGCGACGCGAAACGACGTCTGTTTTCTCAGGCTATGCGATAACGGAGTCATTTTAACTGATCACAAAATTATGGTCAAAATTACGCCATCCGCCAAAATAATCTTTAAATTCGGATTCACATGAACTTGAATTTGTCGAGTTGAACGAATAAAAGCATTTTCATTTCATGTGCACTTAAGGATCGACCTTTGCAGGAATAAATCTTTACCGGCATGCGCGGAGCATGCGCGCTTTACAGATCTGAATCGGAAAATTATTCCAAATCACTTATGTATCGGGCTCAATAAGCAAAATGGCTGAAGACTTTGATACCAATAAACTTGAGTTAACGTGTTTTATTCGCCAGTTTGCAGTTAATGTACCATCGCCGGGCTCAATTTGCAGCAGATTCACGGCGTGAAAGGAATACCTGCGTCACCTGTTGGTAGTGTTTGTTCAGACGTTACAAGGCACAAGGAAATTAAGATTCCTTTTAAGTTTTAATCAGGAAGGACTGGTTAACGGATTGAACAGGAAGGCCATGAAAGAAAATATTGTGGCTGAGCTTTGCAATGGGCTAGAACAAAGTTATTAGGGAAAAGACTGACGAAGGGTGAAATTGTTTTGGCTTGGGAAACTATTTCAACCGGTTAATCTTTAAGTGAACGACGGGAATATATATCATTGCGGATAAAGGCAAACCTGAACGGCAATGGCGGCCATAAATGAGGACAGCTACGTTCTTAAACAACAAAGAAGTCACAATTCCTCGAGCCAAGGACATTTTAGGACTGTTTTAATGTCTAGCAGTCTAAGTTGTCTGATCACAGTGGTGATCATTTCGTTTTTGTTACGAAACACTGCGTTTGTAAACATTTACATCCCGAATTCTGCTTCAACTCAAAATAATGATAAACATGACCAGGAGCGGCGATCGTACGCGAAGAACGTTGAGTTGGTGATGTTGCCGTTTGCTGTCAAGCAAGGCGCAGTCTGCCTGGACGGGTCCTCCCCGGGATATTACTTCCGACAGGGACATGGTAAAGGAAGCAATAACTGGATCATTCACTTCTTTGGTGGAGCTTGGTGCTTTGATGAACAATCTTGTCTTCAACGCAGTAAAACGCGTCTAGGATCTAGCAATTTCTTTCCACCGCACCCTCCGACCTTGCAAGGAATCCTTTCGGAAAACGAGAAAATAAACCCGGATTTCTATCATTGGAATTTAGTGCTGTTGTGTTACTGTGACGGTGCTTCGTTCACTGGTTATCGAGCAGATCCCGTCAATGTGAACGGACAGTACATCTATATGCGCGGCAAAAGAATCCTCGAGGTAATCATCGATCAACTTCTGCGGAGCGAATTCCGAAATGCGGATCGCCTGCTCCTCAGTGGAACATCGGCCGGTAGTTTAGCAGTCACGATGAACGCCGACTTCATCCGAAGTCGTATTCCGAAATCGATAGATGTTCGTGCATTAGCTGACTCGGGATACTTCGTGGACGTGGCGGCTGTAAGTGGAGATAATATCATTAACAGGCATTTTAAGAAGATGTTCGACGTACATAGCTCTGTTGGGGGAATCGACGAAGACTGTGCTAGAGGTTTCCGTCCTTCGCTTCGATGGAAATGCTTATTTCCTCAACATGCGTTTACTTTTGTAAACACGCCTCTATTCGTACTGCAGTCAGCATATGACGAGTGGCAGCTCATCCACATTCGTGGAATTAACTGTCAGGTTCCGGAATACAGCGACAATTTCACCATGAAACGAAGTCTGTTTCGCAGATCCACAAAAGACGCGACGGCAAATCAGTCCCCGACTAAGCCGAACCCTGACCGTAACTGGAACTACAAGCATATCCACGGCATTTATTGCAGGCCGCCAGAATGCACACGCAATGAAATGGCTGCAATCATGCAATACAGGAATGTGAGCCTTTTTGCTTTGCGTCCTGTGATGCGGTCAGCTAATTCAGGATTGTTTTTAAGTTCGTGTTTAGAACATTCACAGAGTTTGTATGACGACACGTGGAATGGCATCTTTGTGAACGGTTTCAGCGTGGCCGAGGCTGTTGGAAACTGGATGTTTGAGCGGACAACACAACACCAACACATAGACTGTTCATTCCCTTGTAATCCTTCGTGCGCAAATGTGTGGTGATGCCAATTACTTTCCTTTTATCTCCTGCACAAGAACGAGAGTTGACAAGAGTTTAAACTCTTGCTTGGCCTAAAACTCTCATGCGCTCTCATCAAATTTGAACCAGGTCAGAAATTTTTTTGGGAGAGTCGTCGAGAGTTTTCTCTCGCTTGGCACTCCTCTCGTGCAACTCCCATCCTTCCAAGTCTCGACCACTTCGAGTACTTCGTTATCGTTTGGCGCGGGCTCACCGCAGCATGTGTTGGCCACAGCCGGGAGGGGGGGGGGGGGGGGGGGCGGGAGGAACTCCTTATGAATGGTTTGCATAATTACGGACATAACGGTGCCGGGCAACCGAGCGTGCGCAGTAGCACTCAACTAGTTGCTAAGAGGATTGTCCCACGGGAACTTATTGACAATAAAAAAGCTTTTCAGGCAAGAAATTCACACCTAAAATTAGTATGCATGATAACAAAAATGTGTTTTTCCTTGGTTGTTTTCGCTCGAAAACGAAGACGTATTTTTTTCGTTATTGTCTGATTTCGCTTCGCCTCGTGTATTACGATAAACATTTTCATCCGACTTCGCTTCCCGTTCCAGTAGAAGCACTACTCACCGTATCCGAAAGACTCTCGCTGGATCCTCTCGCTGTAGCTTATAAATGCAGCTCTGACGGATTTTTCGCTTGTTGTTTCACGCTGCCGAGATCAGGCCAAAAATCCGCCAGCGCTGTGTTTGCATGCTACACGCGTACAGCTCCAATGCAGCTCTACGCTGCGAGCAGCTTGAAAACGTTTCCCGGGTTAAAAAACAATGAAGTTTTGGTTGACGTCATTCTTAGCAACGGCTTGATTGACACAGGATTCGCATTGTTGGTCTGTTGCCCGGCACCGCTATGTCCTCAAAGTAAAGTGCCGGCTTTCTTCCCCCCCTGTCATCAATATATCTTCTCTTCGTTTTTCTGTGTTTTAGCCGGATTGCGATCTTATGTACAGATAAAACATTCTTCGTTCTTGTTTGACTAGACAGTTGTTTAGTCCACGAGTTTAATACCCGCTGAGTCCCAATGTTTTTTTTCTTATCAGTAAACTAATAGCAAGCATATCTTAGGTTTTAGAATTGCTATTAAAGTTGAGACCACATGCTCTGGATTTCTACTCACGGTTGTCGAAAGTCAGCTCGAATACTTGATAAAGTCCCTTTCCTTGTACACCGAACCTGTTGTTGATCTTTATTATATGGGTGATTTCTAGTTTTCTTAAATTATTGACTTAACGAGAAAGGACTCAGTAAAGTCTGGTATTCACTAGCGACGCAAGCGCAAGCACAAGAGCTGAAACCTCAGCAGGTGGGAAGGACAAATACAGTTTGCAGTCATCAACATAAGAGGCAGATATACAACGTTCAGGAACAGAAAGAAGGTCATTAACGTAAATGGTAAACAGAACTGGACCTAAAATAGAGCCTTGTGGAACGCCATACTCAAGTGGGAGTACTTTAGAACTGCATCACCTATTCGAACGCACTGATGTCGGTCGGAAAGGTAACTCTGGGTTTGACGCAAGCATAAGCACAAGCGCAAGGATCAAACTATTTTGATCCTTGTGTTTGCGCTTATGCTCGCGTCGCATGTGAAAACGGAACATAACACAAGCACAAGGAAAAATAAGTGATTTCATATTATTTTGAAGGAATTAGTGCAGAAAATCATCTTCCGAAAAACGTCGCTGCCGTGAAAATTTTTCGTTTCACTTTCAAGAGAAAATCAAATTAATCGAGGTTTCAGTCAATGAGTAAAATAAAATTGTATTAATAGATTATGTTTTCAGTCAGCCAAATGCACAAAAACCTGGTTTTACAATGATCAAATATTTGCTAATGAATATTTCGTTCTTGTGCTTGCGTTCGTTCAGTCATGCACTTGCGCAGAACTCTTGCGCTAGACATTTTTTTAGTGGGTAACAAAAAAGTTCCGAGTTCTTCCAACAGACTATCAACATTTAGACTGCAAAACTGTCTCTCTTTTTCTCGAGATATTGTGCACGACGCGCGAATTGAGCGTCGAGAGGCGCGAAGCGTCTCTCCCCAATCCCACTCGTAATATTCACGCTCGTTCCAGATCCTTTTCGGGCTACATTCTGCCCGACACAAGCGCTAAAATACGGACTGTTTTGCAGTCTGTTCAACATCAAAAAAGACGAAAAGCTGAAAATTCTTAAGAAATTTCTTGTTTTGACTTTTTCCGAATAGTGAAATACCAATAAAAATCGAGAAAATTGACTTAAAACTCGAGTGATTTCCTAGACGAATGTGTAAAATACCCTACAATTTCCGAAAAAAAATGGCACTTATTTCAGGTTTTAATGAAAGCGACTAAAACCCAATAAAATGGTGACTTTTTCCGTTCGTGTATAGGAAACCATTCAAGAAGCTGGTTTTTATGGTCTTTTGTATTTTCTGAATTCAGATCTTTCTGAAAAGTGGAATTGTCGGAAGCGATCACTGATTCTTCTTGTTCACGTTTGCGTTCATCGTATTTTAAAAATATATTAAATTCCGTATTTCTCAACAATTTTAATCTTAATCAAAACACACTGATGAGCCTAGCCCTTCTGGCCCGAGTAAACAGACGTGGTTTCGCGCTCCTCTTACCGGTCACCGTGTCGCCGGTTTTCTCGGCGACCGGTTAGAGGGGCGCGAAACCACGTCTGTTTCAGGGCTGCACACTTCATTGACTTCTCAAGCTTGACTTCAATAAGAGTTGTTTTTATTGTCAAATCGTCTGCGTTGCTATGCATACAAACAGGGGATGTTCCCTAGCATTTACATTATTATCAACTTGGATTTGGCGGTAAAAATGACGTTTCGTTTCTCTTGGTTTCGATAGTTAAAGAGAAGCTTTCTTTTATTCATTTTCTACGCTGTACAAAACTACATTGAAATCGAAAGAAACCTAAAAAAAAATCTCTTTTCTAAGATAAAAAAAGTTACCAAAGAGTTGGCAATAAAACTAAAAGGAACAAGGATGGTTAAGATTGAGACGAATCACTTGAATGTTTAGACTAAACTTTTTTCACGATGAGCCATGGTAATGGTAATGGTATTTATAAAGCGCATTTTCTATATAGCATATCCAAATGCACTTTGCAATTCAACTCAGGGGTGAGATCGGACGTCAGCTTGTAAAGGCACCTACGGCAGCCATCTGTAACTTAGCTCCTTTAATCTTTCGTCAAAGCATATCACGGTTTGTATTGGGAGTGAGTGAGTGTTTATATATAGAGTTACATTAAATACTCGCCCAACATTACCCGCTATTCGCGGCCAGCTAACATCTTTAGTTTTACTCGGTTTTCAATTGAGTGTCGTAAACCAAAATTAATGCACCAATCACAACAAACGTAAGCAACACAATGAACCAATGAGAACTCAAAGCAAATATACGTCACCGGCGTGAAGCGCGGGAAAACGCATGCGACCAAGTCGCGATTGTTTTGGTTTTGCATCTGATTGGTTGAGAAGGTGGCGCGAGTTTTTTAAGCCAATCACAGAGCGTGGTAAAGCAAAACCAAATAATTCAGCGATTACTTTCGACACTCAATTGAAAACCGCTCTATTATCTTCTACCTAATTACTTCCCAGGTAGACTAATTAACAACTATACGAATTTCTTTGAATTATTTTCCTTAAAGGACCTTAAATATTCCAAGATTGCATGTACCATCAAATGATGCCGCTGTAATCATACACGAATGCTGTGCGGAAAATATTTCCTTTGTCGTCCTCAACTAAAAGAGTTGAAGCTTTGTCCATCACGTCTGTTCTGGAGAGGGTGAATGTGTTGGGTGGGTGTGGCTGCAGGAATTCCCAATGTTGGTACACTTCACTGTGTTTCTTGTCCCACAGTTCAATCAGTCTTATCCCGTGAGGCGCTTCAATAACAAGGCGGTCTTGGTCATCTGCTTCGGTTGTTCTCTCGTCTACATCACTGAAAAGCATGAAATAAATTTTACATTATTATTTTATTACATGTACAAACATTCATTTCATACGATGGTATTTTTTTTATTTGTTCACATTAATACTGTTTAGTGTGAGCGGTACAAGCTCTCGTAAGTTCCAGTTGCGGACACCTTTTCTGCTTCCGAGGGTGTCCGCTTATGGGAGCTTCGACTGTATAAAGAAAATGGTACAAACAAATTTTTGCTTGTCAAAGGCTATCCCCAAGCATTTTGTCAGGTTTCTCTAACAGTTCGCTGGTACCCATTTATACTGTTGGGTAAAGAGGCACTGTGAGAGTAAAGCGTGTCTTGCCAAAGATTGAAGAACAGTAGCCTGCGAGCAGGCTCTCTTGTGATGAGTGTGGAGAGCGACACACGCGCGCTAATCGCGCGATCCCAAAACAAGAGAGCCTGCTCGCAGACTAGCAAAACAGCAACACAATGATCCCGACCACGTGTTCGAACCCGGACCGTTCAATCCGGAGTCCAACATGCCTCCCACCAAAGAACCATCGATGGACTAGCATCCCATCCAGGTGTAGTAGCAGTACTCCTTGGTGGTTAATTCTACGCAGTAAAACCAGGATAAGCCCCAGTAGTTGTGGGCCACTGGGCTCGTGAAGACTTTACTATAAGGTTCTGTGAAACTGTCTTGCATAAAACAAGCAATACTAGAATAGTTGCTGTATACCTCTGGTAAAGTACAACAAATTATTCTAAGCTAGTGCTCATTCAACTTTAAAGTTAATTAACCTGCTGCATGACATCCTATCTTGCCTGCTGAGGAGAACTCCAAGCGATCCAACTAACTCTCCACTTGTTCCCACAAGACCCAAAATTTTTCGCCCAGGGGGAGGTCTTAGGTTGCATTCGTCTCCACCCGACCCTCCCATCCATATACTTGATTTGTGGTTTGTATGGAGTCTAATCGCGTCAATCCATCCTCCAGCTCTGACATCAACAGCCATGATGTATTCATCCGAGGTATCGATGGTGAAGGTATACCGCTTACCCATGCCATCTGTGCCTTGAGGCTCAGAGAGAACGTCCTGACACTCTCCTGGGTTAAAATACAAGTAAAGAGGCAAAATGAAGACCCGAAATAATGTGGAAAGCAAGTCCATTATGGACATTATGCCGCTTTTCCAGACATCAGTGAGAGGCTGTATAATTCTCTCACAACGTTACGTAACACAGTCGGCTTCTGCACAAGAGCGCTTTAAAATGACTTTGAATTGTCTTTGCTTTGCTTTGCGTTTATTAGAATGGGGTTTGACATTAATACTGAGGAAGTATTTATATGTTTGCACTGGTTTTGCGTTTGCTTTGTTCTCTGATTGGTTAAAAATCTCGCGCGACCTACTCTAACCAATCAAACATGCTGTTTTTTAAACCAATCAGGGATAAAGAAGCCAAAACCAATCACGTGACTGCTTACGCGCATTTTCCCGCGCTTGGCACCCGTTGCACGTTTTTGCTTCGAGTTCTGATTTGTTCATTGCGTTCTTTGTTGTGATTGGCCAAAGTGATTACTTTGGCTTTGGTTTAACAACAGCCACAAAAAATAAAAACGCTCTAACCTCTATATTTGCTTCAAACAATAATTATTATTAGAAAGATGTTGTCTCTTTGTCCGATCAGATGCAAAGCCAATTAACCAATCATAATTTGGCTCATGCAGCCGATTCTTCATGCATTGCTTCCAGTTTGATTCATTACAAATTCGTAGCTGCAATGATTTCTTTCATTTATTTTCAATAAAATTGTTTGTTCCATTATTTCAATTATTCAAGCAATTGAATCTTACCACTCAACATACCAGTTTCCAATTGTTCTTGATTTCCTATCATCTGTATACAATTGACATACTCCCCAGTGTGAATAATAAAACCACCCAGAGCTGCCCCCTGGGACTCAAGCCACTTGACGCTGTTGAATGACAGTTGGTTCTTCAGATGACAGCCACCGCAGTTACCCACAGGGCCACAAACTGTGCTACACCAGTGCACCATGGGCTTGTTAAAGGTGATTTCATCATCTGAACTGGACAACCATCTAGAAAAGTAAAGCAGTTAGTTGGTGCATTAGCGGCAGAGATGAAAGTGACTTCCCCAAGAACACAACACAATGACCCTCGATCCGGAGTCCAACCCGCTAACTATTAGGCCACGGCGTCTCCCACTCCCATAAAAAAACGTTTGTGAAGCCGATTTCAGCCATTTTAACTTCCTCTTGAACCGATTATTACAATGCTCCTGCATCTCTGAGGATCAGAGGCACGGTGCCTAATGGTCAATGTGTCAGGTTCAAGATTCAGTAGTAAACGTGATTCAACATTCAGCTGTTGTAAACATGGTGTTCTTGGACAGCATGACTGTACTGTTACTAAATTTTGCCTCTCTCCACCTAACTGGAAAATTGGTAACCTGTAACTGGCAAATATGCTGGAGGTAGCCTGGTAGCCTGTGATTGACTAGCATACCATCCAGGAGGGGGCAGTGAAGATGTGGCTTTTCTTGCTTAAAAACGGAGACCAATGGAAGGGGGAGGGGGGGGGGGGATGTTTTGGTGCTTTATGGGAGGTGGCATGGCCAAGTGGTGTAGGGCACTGTACTTGAAATCTGGAAGGCCCCAGTTCAAGTTCTCCATCCTGTCACTTACTGGATTTGTTCTCAGTGGTCTCCTAGTACATGCTGACTAGTAACTCACTAGGAATATTTTCATGCAAGCTTCAGATATCCTAGTATATAGCTTGTTGGAGATTATGTGACAAAAGATTGTTTTACTTCGATAGGCAGTACATAACTATACACTCACTTGTGATATCTGAGCAGAACAGCAGAGGACCTGTACCAGTGTGCCCCATGGGACCACTCGTTGGGTGCGGCGAGGCTTGAGTTTCCACTGGAGGGACTGCTAGTACCACAGTTTACTGATAATGTGGGTACAAGACCTGCAGCACCTGGGTTGCCTGTGGTTAACAGTTGAACAGCAGCAACAGTTTTATCAGCTGATTGTTCTTCTGTGATATCAACAGCTGAGTAGAACAAAAGTACAGTGAACAGTGTGGTATATACCCTGGTCCCAAGGTTTTCTTTCTTCTTTCTACTACTGAAGTGAAAAAGCTGCGATGGCAAGTCAAAGTGTGCACGATAAATGTTTTTCTTCCTCACTGTTCCACGACTCAATGTCACTGCTTTGTGTCTTAATTTGAGATCAAAAGGGAGACAAGTTGATCTTCGATACTTAGTCAAGTTACAAGCTTCGTTCAAGGGCGACCTACAAGCGATGAAGTCACAAGACTTATGACAAAATCAACATACAATGCAGTGCACTGTGTTAAGTATTATTTTCCGAAAAAGTTAATTATGAAAGACTTCATCACTGGAATTAATGCAGGGATAAAAATCATTTCATTTCATTCCTTCCATCATTGAGTACTGATCTATAAAATCAATCATTACTAGTACTGTTGGTGTCTGTGATCTAAGTATAAAATAAAACACTTTTTATTTTCAAGGAACTTATTGTATTCATGACAAGTAATTTTTTCCTAACCTGACTCCTCTATCACTGCAATGTTCTTTCCAGGAGATGGCGGTTGCCTCCACATGGTAAATACATGGTTCATGTCGTCAAATCCCCTACCCATTATGCCTTTGGGTGTGTGCGCTAAATCAAAGCAATGGCCAAGCTCATGTATTGAGGCACCAAGACCGGTGGCATAATTTGCCCAGTAAGTACCTCTGTAAGGAGAATACAACATTCAAAGAATAACTAATAATTAGATCTTTAATTCAGAACACAATCATTTGATTTGTCATAAGGGTTAGTAAGAGTCACAGTAATGAACATGGCCTTTTCAATTCTAAAATTAACACCCAACAAATAAATGCCCCATCGGGATTAAATGTGTTAAATAAATGCCCCCTGTAAGGTACTGAGTTAAGTTTGTAATAAACACCAGTGGGCATTTGTAAGAGTACATACAGTATAAATGACCAGCAGCTAATCAAATTATTTGTAGGGAAGTCAACATAAAATTAATATTCAGTAGAACAATTTTGGGTATTCCATTTAGAAACTGTTAAAGCCAATCCCCTTGTCACTTTGTTCGTACTTGCTTTAAAAACTGAAATAAGATTCATTTAATTCATTTTTCAATTTTATTCAATTTTATTATTGTCAGTAGTTTCACTATCGTTTAACAAGATCAACGTGCAGGAAGTCAACTTGTTCAACTCACCTACCACCACTGTCATCAAAGAGCTCTAGTTTGTCAATCACCCGACTGTCAGTAAAACATGGCACCAACTCGTCAATGCTTGATGCCCAAGTGTGCAGCCCCCCTGTACCAAACAGTGCCAGGTGACCTCCTCCGAGTGCTGTGTGAGCCTTGATGTACTTTGTAACAAGCTTCTCATTCAACTGATCAGGGGGAGGTGGGTCGTAATGAGTGCAAGACATGAAGGTCCAAAATTTACACACAGGGTCGTAAAGGCTTGAGCACTTCAGTTCTGAAAAATAAGCCAATGATAATGACAACTTCCAACAACAATCTTTATTTTGCTCAAAATAGAAAATGCACAAAAGTAGATGGAATTGGAAAAAAAAACCCTGTCAATCATAACCTGCATTTTACAACTAGACACTCAGAATTTGGTCAGAATTAGTCAGACACTTTGTTTCTTCATTCCAAGGCTATTTTGTATCTCTAAATAGTATTTAGTACCTCTCAGTTTCTGCAGCATTTAGTGACCGGGCTGGTGTATTGCTATTGCTACTCATTATGGATGGGATTAGACTGTGAGCAGTCTCACAGTCTCTAAGAATGGCGTGAGTGCTGGTGAAAAGAGTAAGACTAGACTTCTCACCCGTGCCCATTCTACATGCAGATACGCTGTTTATTGCTTGTAGGGGTGGTGAATGGTCTTTCAAACAATATGGGTCTCGCAAAATTTTAGTTGAATTTCACAGGGGTCTCGCAGTCTCATTTTTTGAGCGGTTCTGTACGTCTCGCAGGCTCGATTTTTTCACAAAGCCGTTCTGTATTCTCTATCTCGGTCTCGCAATCTAAAAATTCAAAAAGTCTCGGGCATGCACAGAAAAACGCTAGTCTCGCCGTCTTGCAAAGTCTCAAATTTACCATTCGCCACCCCTGCTTGTAGATCAGGCTACTTTATTTTCATGTTCGCTTGCCACAGGGTTTTTTAGACAAAAATAGAGACTTCTCACAGTCTAGGATGGAATATGAGAGGTCTTTGCAGAGTACACCCCAGTATTTTGTCAGCTCTACTTACCCTTGCTAAATGTATCATATAGCTGATCTCCTGTCATGCCAAGGGCTTCACAAGTCATCAATTTACTGGTAAATATATGGACCTTAGGTGAACATGTCTCATCTTCCTCAATCCGGAATGTTTTGTGCCCTAAACCATGTTGGTATAAACTTTCGGCTGTGAAAGTCTGAAGAAGTCGGGCATTAAAAGCAAGTCTCTTTACTGCAGAATCTACATCGCATGGAACATCAACAGGAGCATCAAATGATCCATCACTATCAGCACACTTGACATATACTACACGAACAAACCTGTTAAAATATATAATACTTCATACTTAAAATACAGGTTACAACTAAATATAGTCTTTCTAAAAGCCCTTTCCAATATTATTTTCCCCTTTCGTTGGTTTTGGTTCCCCGACGTTCCTTGATCGTTGTTGCGCGTCGCTCGGTTTCGCTCAAAGAAGACGACTTGTGGCAAGTCTAAACTAAATACTGATATCTTTGAATCAGAAAAAGTTTAAATAGTAAATATTTTATTGATTTTGGGCGATAGTGCACCAGCTCTCCAAACTACATACATGTACAATCCTGCACACAAGCTGTGCATGCCGTATTCATGCAAATATGCTAACATGTACATCCCCTTGAATAAACGTCCCTTTTAAATAAGCGCCTCCCGCCTTATCCTAAATTTAAAATAAGTGTCCTGAGCGCTTATTCAAGGATTTACGGTACTTATTATTAAATAGCCCTAAATTAATTTCACAATTTACCTTTTTTCTATAACTCTTATAAATATAATCTGTTTATACAACAAATAAGAATGAAGTCAAATGCATTTCTGAGGATTTTCATTTCAACGTTTCACAGGAGAGAATGTCCCAGACACTCCCTTAGATGCTCAAGCACTTACAGTAGGAGCCAATTACTAAATATCACCAGCCATGACTAGCCTTGTTGGTTGATGAAAACATTATTGAGAACATAGTCAGAGAAAACATTTGCTTCTCTCTACATACTAATAATTATTATTATATTTCTCTTTGTGAGAGAAGTCTGAGACAAGCACAAAACATACTAATGACATAGCTCTACAGAGATCCATATAGTATCTAGTTTGTTGTTGTTCAGTTTTGAATTTTTGCATGCAAAGTAACAACCAATCACACACTGTACAATGTACATAATCTCTATAGTGCTGCACTATCAGTATGAAATCCTTCAGGTTGAATCTAAGGCCAGTCTGCAGAATACATGTATGCGATACCGTATTTTCTCGATTAAGCGCTGGGCCCCGAGTAAATGCCGGGTTCAAATAAACGCCGGGTCCACAAGCCGAGTTTTTAAATAAACACCAGCCCGAGTTTTAAATAAACACCAGGCGAGTTTTAAATAAACGCAGGGGGTGTTTATTCGAGAAAATACTGTATGCACATTTGAGTGTCATTTGTAAATTTTCTTGTGTGTACGCCGGAATCTCTACACCGCATGCCAAATGCCATCCACTTTAGGTACTTAAGACTGATTTGATGGTGGAGCACACATGTAGCATTGAGAGGGTCGTACTGCATGGGCGCGCGATGCATGCCAGTAAAAATGCCTCTATACACGCAAGATCTCATAGAGTTCTGTCATTCTCTGTGGACTGCCTTACAGGTCTCATATTGCAATTTGGGGAATAACTTTGAGCATACAAAGAGCAAGGTAATAGTAATAGTAATAGTAATAGTAATAATAGTAATAGTAACTTTATTTAGACACGGTAAAAACATCAGGCCTTACAAATGATAGACTTAAATTACATAATTGAAAATACTAATTAAAAATGCATAATAATTGTCTGTTTATGGCTCCGTCAATTCCAAGCCGCTCATCCCCCCCCCCCCCCCGCGGGCATTTGTAGGGCATTTGTCGGGCATTTGTCGGGCATTTGTCATTTTTTTGTCAGAAGGTTGAAAATGCCCCACGGTGGGATCAGCTTACATGCACAAAATCCCCACGGTGGGGCTTCAGGAGCAGTGCAAATGCCCGACCCACGGGAAAAGTTCAAAAACTTTTTTGAGAGGATCGAGGAATTTAAAAATCTAAATTCCAAGCAGAACTATTAATGATGGACACTATAAAATTAATTGTTCACAATACATAGCTCTTTATTTATACCTGTAATCATGATTTTTGGAACATGGTGTTGAAGTCAAAGCTTCGTTCCGCCATCTTTGGTTCGCATGTGGAAAGCAACGGTGCAAATGTTTGCACATGTGGGGTGGGACTACGGTACACTTGAAAAGTGCGGGACTCAAACGAGGTTTAATATCAAAACAGTTTTTATATTTTTTCTATCGGGAGCAATCAGGAAATTTTAAATAAACAACAAAACGTGTACATCTTTTAAAATACGAAAGATCGCGTTGCCTTTGACAATGCTCCACCCCAGGGCTGCCCGGTTTATAGCAAATGCCCCACCCTAGGGATGGAAAAGTTTGTAAAATGCCCGACAAATGCCCGGGGGGGGGGGGGGGGGGGATGGTTGGGCTTGGAATTGACAGAGCCATTACTCAGGTTGTCAAGAACCCGACCGAGAACCCTGCATAACAATTCAATGGTGGAACAACTTACCTTGATGTTGTCAGTGGTGCATATGTTAATTTTAACTCAAGCTCACAGATATCTACTCTATCCATGACTTTCAACATAATCAAGTTTTTCCCCAATGTTAAGTGGCACAACCACCTTGAAACCTCTTCTTACTACTGGCCATGTCATTTGATGATTTCCACATTTGATAAGTAAGTCAATTCATCTTGAAGAACTTCAAATGTATTCTCAGTAGATTCTGAATCAAGAACTTGAAATTTATTTCCACTTTCTGACTCAGATGTTTCTGAACTAGACATCCGTAGCAGTCTCCTGGGACCACCTGTATTATTGGTATTCTGTTCTATTATCCCTTCTAGTAACACTAAAGGGTAACAAACAGTTTCGTTGTGAGAGTGGTTTAATATGAGAATGTCATGATCAGGTTTGTGTATATCCTCTAATTCCATTTTGGCTGATATTAATAAATCTTGAACCTTTTGCTCCAAGATGAACTTGTCAAGATACTTTTCCCGAGAGAAGTAGTTTTCAAAAGGGCAATTTCGTTGTCCACACTTTTTCTGGATCTACTCAGTACTGTAGTATTTCGAACCGGAACGACGAACAGGAAGTAAGCTTAACAGGTAAGCTAATATATTTTTCCATTCAGCAAGGTGTATATGAATCACTTGATCACGTCTCCAAATTCATTCCAGCAACTTGTAATAACATCAGCTCACTTATGACGTGTCTTCGACCACGCTGTTAAAAATGGCGTCGAAAATTTCCAATAGCTCCTGGTTTCTAGGGAACTTTTGCGCATTTTGCAGAATGTCATGCATCCGCCATGTTTTTTCGTTTAGAACGAGTAGTTTCCAGTCTTCGCACAAAGCTTGGTGTCACCTGATCACCTGATCACACGTCACAGGGTATCTTCTCCATTTGCATTTTGGCGCTGATAAACAGCAGCCGAAAAACTCAGTTTACGTCTATATTTGCGACTGCAAAGTCCCTGCAAGGGACAAAAATACTTGTGCTACAAGGGAGCAAACGTTCCCTTGTTGTTTTTTGTACATTTTTACCACCAAACCACTCGAAAACTTGAACACAACGACGACAAAACGCCGCTTCAGTTTCAGTTGCAGTATGGCTTTGTGAAAATTTTGCGCCATGTTTATGCAAGAATTGGTCGAAAACGTCTTTTCTCCTTTTGGAGTGACCGTTTATTCCACTTCAGGTTTAAATTTAAAACTTGATAGAACAGTTATTTGGGCGGTGGATGAGCGAGAAGCCCGACGAGATGGAGGGAAGAGCAGCTGCCCCAAAAGGAGTTGTTCCTTCTCAGCTGAATGGAAGAGAAGCAGGTACAGTACAACAAAATAATACACGATAAATTACTTATTGTACAATTATTCGCTATCGAGTAGTGAGGCGTGTGACAAATGATAAGTGCATACAAATGTACTAGTGTTCATTTCTTTGCATGTTGATATAATTTATCTAACTTTTAGAATTAAAATCCTTCTCTTGATCGTGCACGGATGAATTAAAGTTACGTATAAAAGTCTGCATTTTTGCAATTGTACAGTATGGGTGGTCATGGTACAAAGACACATTGGGGTGTGGTCATTGACGTACCATAAATCCTAGAATAAGCGCCTCGAATAAGCGCCCCTCCTTCATGTATCAGCCAAATTTGAAATAAGCGCCCCCCCCCCCCCCCCCGAATAAGTTCCCCTCCCGAATAAGCGCTCCCCAGCAGGGTTGTATATAAAAGCCGGCAGCCGACGAAATTCGCCGGTTACCCTGCAGGGTTTCGCCGGCTACTTCAGTCGGCCGAGGAGATGTCGATCGGCCGTAAACTTATTGTAGATATGTAGCTTGGAGTTCTGATACAGGTACATGTAACATGTTGGTGAAAAGGCTCACTTTCAACTTACAGATAGCGAATTTCTGAGTGGGGGGCTAATACGAAAGCATAAGCGTGAGCCAACTAGGGGGGTCCAGGGGTATGCTACCCAAATTTTTAATTGCAATCCTCTGAAATAGCTGGAAATTCATCTAAAATTAACAAGCATGGTGCAAATTACAAAGTTTCAGTGCCCAAAAAGTGAAGTTTTTAACATTTATTATCCGGTCTTAAAATTCAGCTAGAAAAAATTAGTTTGTCTACATTTCGAAAAATAATCTGAAATTGTTGTTTCTGAAATTGTTGTTTCTTTCCAACATCCAGCTGCCTTCCTTCCGTCTTTTTTGGTTATCACCGCAGGATTGAATGTCACAGGATGTCCAGAGCTTTATATATATTTTCTCTTTTAAAAAGTATCTATGGCAATAAAAAGTTGCCATAAAAAAAATGTTTCTCCACAAAATGCACAATACAATACTTACTGCTCATGCAATAGCATAAGGTCAGCCAATTATAACTCAAAGTTATCTATTGTCGCAACTTAACTCTTGATGTGTGTTTAGTTTGTAATCGCAACTTTTGTCCGTTACGAACTTAACCACTTATGTCCAGGATTGTACGCAGCTACAGGGCTAAAAATTAACGGTCGCCAGGTCGCCAGTGGCGATTTAAAACTGACCATGGCGACTAAAAGTTGAGGTTTGATCGCCCGAAGGGCGACTACGATATAAGCTTAGAAAAGTTGCAAAGTACGAAGTTAAAATAAAATAAAATATGTACCGGTAGTTAAATTGGACTACCTTTCCTTTCTTTTCCTCAACTCTAAGTTCATTGACTTTAGTGGATTTTTAGTTCTTAACGAGCCGATTTAACAGTTTCACGAGTATTTAGATCGATCCGCAAATATATCTGGACGCCATTTTGATTTGTTATTGCCACGTGACTCCAGTCTTACCCAGAGTTCTATGCGGCACGTTTTCGAGTCTCGCGTGTTTATTGTCAACATACTTCTCGCCAGGTTTTGGCATAGAAATTCTGATGTAAAACCCACAGAATGTGGAGATTTCTCCAGGGATGTGAGCCGCTGCCGTCCAAAAAAACCTAAAACCAAGGAAGATGCCGTAGAAAGTAGCAAAAACTACGAAAAGACGAAAAGGAAACAGGAATTTCAGAAAAGCTGGACTCAGGGAGGCCGTGGTTTGTTGTCCAAGATAACGCGTTTTGCTCCCTTTGTAAAGAGGCGGCAGTATTAAACCGTTTATTCAAGTAAATATGTTTTTTTAAATCAACTTGAGGAAAATAAGGGCCACTTTAATTTGGCTTGGGCCACTAAGAATTCAAGGAAACTGGCCCGACTGGCCACCAAGCACTGGAGTTAATTTTTTAGCCCTGAGCTACGAAAATTATGAAAATTGCAAAAATTTGCAGTTTTCATCAAGATTTCGTGAGATCATTTTGGTCTGACGAAAACTGAATTTTACGAAAATTGCAAAAATTTGTAATCTTCATAACATTTGCAGTTTCCATCAAGACCTCGTGAGATCATACTTGGTCTTGACAAAAACAGCAAATTTTACAAAAATTGTGAAAATTCTTAATTTTCATAAAATTCACAGTTTTCGTCAAGACCTTGTGAGATCATAATATTTGGTCTTGATGAAAATTCGCAAAGGTAAAAAATAGCTCAAATGTGATCTCAGAAATAATAAACTACATGTACTGTAGTATGAAATTAAAACTTAAAGGGCAACAGAAAAAAAGAAAAAAAACTAAAGGAAAGTAAGTTTACATGCTCTAGTGTTCCTCTGCTTTTTGTCGCATCAAACTACCAGTAATAAACTGTTTGGCAATTCTCTCCTGTTTATCATTCGATTCCATTACGTTAAATTTATATGTACATACATGTAGGAAGCCAAATGGTATTGTTGTGGTCGATGCACTCCTAGAATCGTCCTTGATATTGTGTACAGCTGGTAGTACAGAATTTCCCACAGCTTGTCAATGTGAAATAAATTAAACTTGGGCTAAAGTCCCCCAGCCCCTTCCCCTGTGCGGTCTCTGATATTCTGATTCATTTTATTCACATTCATTCCTATCACGGGTGTATTAACTCACAGTTGACCTGCTCCCAATGTGTGGCTTCATAGCTCAGTTGGTGGAGCATCGCACTAGTAATGTGGAGGTCACGGGTTCAAATCCCGTTGAAGCCTGAATTTTTTCAGGCTTACATTGCAATAATGAAGGGCTTGGTCGAAAACTATGCTAAGTGGAAAATTTGCATAAAAAATTATTTTTCTCAAAAGTGCCTGAATTTTTGCATGTGTTCTTCAATTAAATAGGAAAACATTGCCCTGAAAAAATTGCATTCCTAACTGCAATGATCACTTATTCATTTAATCTTTATATTCTCTTAGCACCTAGAAATAAAAGTTCTTCAAGAGGTAGAAATAGAAGGGGACAGAATTATGGAAGATTTGCCAATCAGGAACATTACAGACAACAAAGAGATGCCTCTGATAGGAGAGATGGGTTCAATCAACCACAGAGACGAGGAGCTGTGCCCGACAGAAGGTCCCCAGCAAGAAGTCCTTATCAAACCAGTATTGATTCTAAAAAGGTATTGTCCTTACTTTTTGTTTGACATGGATATATAATATAAAAATTATGTGATTATTTGACATGTTTTCATTTGATGGTTTGGTGTTTTGCTCGAGGCTATGTAAAGACAGTTACGACATTCTGTTACCGCGCCTTGATTTTACAGTGCACAGCAACCTGAACGACCAAATTTAACAAACACAATTTGTGGTCCTGGCCATTTATTAAGACTTTTCAACAAACTTTTTCATGTGAATAACAAGCTCAACTTTCCACTTATGAACATACTTTTAAGTCCTAGTAGCGCATTTATTGTGAAGTTACCGTACTCAGGTATATTAATAACGTACATTGAAATTCAATTGTGCTTTGCTGTAGACATCTAACTAGACACAGCAGTACATGATGGACTACTTTACATTACATGTAAATTGTGCGATTAGAAATCTCTGATACAAATTATGCAATGTACTGTGCCATTGTGTTGTTCTTGTATATGGTAGCAGCAGAAATACACAATAATATTTATACCATTAAATTACTCTAAAGGATTCTATATCAGATGTTCTGCAAGACAATCCAGTGACTAGTGCAGGTTCAAAGAAGTATGGCACATCACTAAACCACCTGTTGAACTTCAAGTATGCACCAAGGGAAAAGCCAGTTGTATATCATCCAAGAGGCACTAACAAAAAGTACACTCCATTCAACAAAGAACAGTTCATTCAAGCCAAGTGAGTACATGTATAAATTATGTGATAATAATTAAGAATCCTGAAAGTTTAACATTTTAAAAATGAACTATGCCTAGATTTCGATCTCTGGTGGAAATTTGTTGGAGACAGCAGCTGGTGCTTATTGGTAGTGAGGCAGTTATTTTATATTTTTGTATTCAAGCATAAATTACACTTGCTTATCCAGCTGGAAGAGTTGAGTCAACAAATAGAGCTTCTCTTTTCCGACATACTAACAGTGTAGCCACAATTGTTTGCATAAAGAGTTGAGACACTCTTCGTTAAGTGGACAACTTCAGACGTTTTAAAAATTATACCTTGTACACCCCCCCCCCCCCCCCCAAAAAAAAACACTGAAAGGGGGAGGGGGGTTAGAAATGAAATTATTTGTTTATTTTTCAAACGAAGACATGTTTTTGGAATGAAATTATGTTTTTGAAGAGAGTGTCTCAACCATTTTGCAACTCATTGTAGGTCTTGGGCAAAAGAATAGAGGTAACCTGAGATTGCTTGTTGGATTCATGGTTCTAATTATTGGAATCGTAAATTTTATGTCATCTGAAAAGTGATTTTTATTTTATATCTTATCAGCTTTCAGTTTGTAGTTTCTGATTCTGGTGATTACACAATTCATGCTATGGATCCTGATGTGCTTGTGGAGTGGGATTTCATTGAACAAGTGGTAAGTTTGTCATAATTATATATACTGTAAACTGCCGCTCGTAAGCCCTCCCCCCAGCTTATAAGCCCCCCTGGTTATAGGCCCATCTTATGTACTTGTAAACAAAAATATATTCTGGTTATAACCCCCCCCCCCCCCCCCCCCTCTACTTTTCCCTTATAAATATAAAAACATTCACAGGACACAACTTCAACTAGAAAGTGCGTGACCAATGATGTTATCTCTACCCTTTTCTTGCTCACTTTCTTGCAATTCCGCATATTTTTTATTCCACTTATAAGCCGATTATCCCTGGGATATAACCCCCCCCCCCCCCCCCCCATTTATAAGCCCACCTAAAACCCCTTACGAAGTTGTATAAGCCCAGGCTTATAAGCGGCAGTTTACAGTAATAGAACACTTTCCCAGCATTAGGAAAACTTGTGATAATATCTTAGTGTACCTTTGAAGCTTTTTTCAATAGAAAACCTCAAATGTAAATATGCGCCTAATATTTTATTCTTTCAGCGAATCTTCAGCCATGAGGTGCCATCATGTCCAATCTGTTTATATCCCCCTGTGGCAGGTAGGCATAAATGGAATTGTGAAGCATGGATTGCATGTCACAAGAAGATTCTGAGATTAATTATTTCAGTTTCTCAGTATTGTAGACAAATTCAAGATTGCTGTAGCAGTATTAACATGCATAATCAGTTTTCTTAAATGGCATAGATTTTATATTTTTTGTCTTTATAATCTTTACCACTCTTTGTATTTATAGCTAAGATAACCCGTTGTGGTCACATCTACTGCTGGTCTTGTATTCTCCATTACTTAAGTCTGGTAAGTACTGGTTTTTCAATATGGTGGGAAGGTGTTTTAGATAACCAAACTAAGGAGTTATCATTCAATTTTGTTGACTGCATTTGACTGAAAATCAAGATCAAGTAGGCTTATGCTTGATCTCAGATTCTACAAGTTCGCCACCCTTTAATGATACCACTGACATAAATGTTATAGTATACCAGACTATATAGTATATACATGTATACTGCACTATTTTGTTATAAACTTACCTTTGACTCGCAATAAAGTTTTGATCCTATATGATATCGATGTAGAGCTTTTCTGAAACAAAGTATTGCAGTTCTTTTTAGGAGCTATTTTCAAACTAAGGTACTTAGAAACTTTTTATAACTTTTTTCAACAGACTGATAAGTCTTGGCACAAGTGTCCCATTTGTTATGAAGCTGTGCACAAGAAAGACTTGAAGAGGTACAACTTTCTGGGCATAATATAATTTTATATGTAACATTTGACATATTAAGTACTTGGGTTTGTTGCATAAACAAATTTATTTAACTTTTCTTGAGGTCGATATCGCTTCACATGACCAAAGCTTCTAGAAACACTACGGTCTTCAATGCGCTTTATCTCCGAAACGAGCATGGTGACCCCCCAATTTTTTTGCCTTTCTGACATGAGTTGGTCATTATCTAACTGCAGCAAAAGTTTAAAAAAAATCTGAACGTGGGAAGAAGTGGGCGCAAACGTCCTTGTACTCAACACTTTTTAGGAGATGGATCACTGCCACAAGTCTTTGAAACACTTACCCCTTTTCTTCTCTTCAATACTGGATAGCCACAGTGACTACAATGTATGTACCTTTGTCCATTAATTTTGGAGAGAATGGATCAAACAAGATTATAAGTTCAGTGTGTCCCAGCACAGTGACAAAGATTGTAGCTAAACACCACAGTCAGAATATTGAAGTATTTATTTTATTCAGCAAGGGCTGTAGCCCTATTGAGTTGGGGGAACAAGTATCAGTCGATGGGGAAATCCTGTCTCAGAGACTTGACTGACCTGCGATTTTCATCCCAATGTAGCTAATACATGATGTATCCTCATTGTGCCTATGCTGAGGTGCTCGTGAGTGCTCACACTGTTTGTTTTTTGATTGGATAACAAGAATTGGAAACTCTTCGAGTTCTTGAACACAGATTTGCCAAAAATGGCACTTGTTCCCATCCCCTGACTGTATATTAATTAATTAATAATACAGGTTGTAAGATCATTGCTTGTGAAAATGACCAACACCCTTGTCTTGCATCATTTCAGTGTTGTTGCTATGGAGTCCCAGCCATTTTCAGTGGGAGACACTATCACAATGAGGCTGATGAAGCGAGCTAAGGTATAGTGAAAGTTCTTAAATTTTAACCAATGTCTGCTGTCTTAGACTGTGTGTGTCCTTGGTGACTTGCAGTTTGTATTATTTTTCATGTTATTTTGAACTGATTTTAAGTTAATTAAACCCAGACTAAACAATCAAACATTTTTGCCCAAAACATGCTGGATGGACTGGCTAAATGATCAAAAATGTTTATTCAACAAGGTGTTGGATCACAATGTTTCATTTGTTTAGCCGGAGATTAAAACGTCAAACTGTTCCTTACCAGTCTACCACTTGTACCTCATCCAAAATAACAGCCAAAAGCAGTACATGACATGATAAAGAACTTCCAAAGACTGTAGCAAAACAGAAGTTGTTATCCCTTTTGATGTTCCCGTATAGTTCATTTGACCAGATATAATTCAATCACACTCAGACTGTGAATTGGATTGCTTAGAAGTTTTTATAGCAGAAAATACAGCAGTTTGTGCTATATATCATAATCTGGCTGGCCATCTCTACATCCTGGCTAAAAGCCTTCTTATTGATGTTGGTCATGAGTACTTCACTACAGTATTTGCTCTTTTATGTGTTTGCAGACCTCTGTGCTTGCCATTCCTAAATCTCAGTGGCCTGAGAGGGAATTGAAGCCTTTCGGAATTAATGGTAATGCATACCTTTTGTTGTCACATACTTGAGTTTAACTATGTATAGTTGATTCCAGGTCAATAATTTTATTTCAATACTTTCTTGACTCAGATGTGGAAGATACATGTTATGCTAAACTCTTATTGGCTTCTCCGGAAGATGTTCTAAAACAGGTACAGTGGAGAATGTTTTAATTTATGCTTTCAAATAAGGAGAGTACAGTTGAATGTCTCTACAATGGCCACCTAGAGGATGAATTTACTGGTCGTTGTAGGGAGGTTTCAATAAGAGTAAATTGTATGGATCGGCACATAGTCGGGATGAACAATCCTGGCCATTGTACATACAGTATCGGGGGTAAAATTACAGTGAAAACAAGTCCAAAGGAAACAACTTTTGGTTTGAGAAATCAGGGTTTTTGAGAAATCGAGGGTTCGTTAGTGGAGACTCGACTGTATTGCAAACTTGTCAGTAAAATGTTGAGTGTGAGTATAATTGCAATTTTATTGGAATCTGGTCACCAGATTGTTGCACCAGAAGAGACAGCACTGAGTACTCAGCTTATGGAAGCCACAAGTGAACAGGTAGGTGGGGAAATTACTCTTTTATGGACATTTTGGGTTGAAAGTCAAGTGAATTTCTGATGCAAATCAGAACATCCATTGCTTTCCCATTGATAGACAGATAATATAACATTACATGCAGTAATACAGTTTAATTTTCCACTTGTCCTTATTTTCTCACAGTATAATAAGTGCATCACAGATATGATTTTATTGTAATGTCTTTGTTTGTATTTATTTCTGTTTTCTCTAAAGTCGGAGGAAGTATGTTACATTGAAGTAGCATTGGATGAAATTAAGGTACGTTTGTTATCTGTGTAGTATACAGCTACCATCAGTTGACTTATTAAGTGGTATCAAACGTGATGTGATTGGCTACCAAACTTTTAAAGTTTGAACTTTTGTTCAGTTAGTGTGCTCACTCAAAGTGAGTTGGTTGGTACTGAAGTTTAACATATAATTCCTTGCAAAACACATCCATAAACAATACCTGTCTCTGGCCGACAAAAGCACCACTCCAATGTATCACTAAAAGTTGTAGAAAGATTTAGTCTCTCATTGCAGTAGACAAACTAAGTTGTGAATTTGGTAAGCTCTACAGCTGTTTATACTAACAAAAGTTTTTGTTGTTGTTATTGTAGGCTCGTCGGGAGAGTTTGAGCGAATCAAAAGACTGTGTAGAAGAAGTGAGAAGTCTTGTGGAGAGTAAGTGCTCTTTTCTTTTCTGTTTGCTTCCTCTTTTACTGTGACCGGATGTGAGCAGATAACACGGCCTATCCTGTAACAGTGGATGTACATGTAGTTTGTCCACCTTTGCAACCAATTTTGTTCAACGAGTAGTGTATGCGAATGGATAATAATATTTCATATAATTATGAACTGTGGATAAAGTGTCAAGTGAAGAAATGGTCCTTTCAGTTCAAAGAAGCCTGAACAAAATCAGGTCTCCAATGGGATTTGAACCCATGACCTCCGTGTCACTGGTGCGGTGCTCTACAAACTGAGCTTTGAAGCCACCCATTAGTTGTAGACTTCAAAATTTGTTCAGTGGGATGAACTTTATCTGCTGTGTCTGGATAGAGATTTATCCACTGGATAGACTAATCAAGCGCCCTTTGAACAACAGGGGCCTGTATTATAGCAAGGAGCTCAAAAGTGTGACCACTTGTAATTAATTCACATTCTTTCGTGTGTGCAGACTATCCAATCGGAAGCCGAAGATAGCTTTCCTTAACTTCTGATTGGATAATGACCGATAGTATGCACACATGAAAGAATGTGAATTAATTAAAAGTGGTCACCCTTTTGAGCTCCTTGCTGTAACAAATGAATCATTTGTCAGTCTTTGACTGGAAATTTGATTGCTGCACAGGTGCAGTTATGCATTTTGAAGATGATTATCACAAGAATGGTCAAGAAGTATTAACTAGTTGGAAAGTGCTGTCTCCGAATGCAATACAAGTAAGAAATGCTGTACATGTAACTGCTCATTGTTATACATTTCACCCCTTTGTACTGATATTGATGTTGATCACTCGTGAAAATTAAAATTGATTATTTGATTTTCTTTATCCTATTCTTTGTATTGGATTTGAACCCACACATATCTATTGACCCGTTGCACCATGCCTTTAAAACGTATCTGGAACCCTGTCTAACTTGATCTCATCCATGATTCATCAGGGCTAAAAATTAACTTCAGTGCTTGGTGGCCAGTCGGGCCAGTTTCCTTGAATTCTTAGTGGCCCAGGTCAAAATAAAGTGGCCCTTATTTTCCTCAAGTTGATTTAAAAAAAAACATATTTACTTGAATAAATGGTTTAATACTGCCGCCTCTTTACAAAGGGAGCAAAACATCGCGTTATCAACCAACAAACTATGGCCTCCCCTGAGTCCAGATTTTCTGAAATTCCCTTTGTCTTTTCGTAGTTTTTGCCACTTTCTACGGCATCTTCCTACATCCTTGGAGAAATCTCCACATTCTGTGGGTTTTACATCAGAATTTCTATGCCAAAACCTGGCGAAAAGTATGTTGACGATAAAAATGTGCGACTCGAAAATGTGCCGCATAGAACTCTGGGTAAGACTGGAGTCACGTGGCAATAACAAATCAAAATGGCGTCCAGATATATTTGTGGATCGATCTAAAGCTATCTAAATACTCGTGAAACTGTTAAATCGGCTCGTTAAGAACTAAAAATCCACTAAAGTCGATAAACTTAGAGTTGAGGAAAAGTAAAGAAAGGTAGTCCAATTTTTTTTTATTTTAACTTCATACTTTGCAACTTTTCTAAGCTTATTACGCCTTATATCGTAGTCGCCATTCGGGCGATCAAACCTCAACTTTTAGTCGCCCTGGTCAGTTTTAAATCGCCACTGGCGACCGTTAATTTTTAGCCCTGCATGATGGAGAGTAGTAATACTCCATATGAAAACTGGGATAATTTCCAACTGTGTGGGCTACTTGGCATGATTAGACTTTAATTTGTATCTATCTTGTAGGGTGTGGGTGATTATGAAGCAGCTTTCTCTGATGATGATGAAGAAGAAGAAGAAGAAGAGGCGGATGGAGGAGAACAAGTCTCAACAGAGTTTACTTCAGCCTGTGATGTTACTGGTTCATCTGTGGAAGAAACCTGCAAGACAACTGAGATGGAGGAGGATTTTCCTGGCTCCACTAATGACAACAAGGCTCAAGAGTATACCAGTGAGAGTACATCAGGAGATTCTGGCTCAGACTCATCCAGGCCATTATCTCCCGGTCCCGTATCAATGCAGTACTACTACTTTTATCAAGGTACACTCAAATTGTTGACACTTTAATTCCATTGATCTAATTATTAGCATGCAAGTGTTATTCAGGTAGTGTATCTCGAATGTTGATAGGTAATGCTTATTATTTGAGAATTAAAAACATATTATTTTGTTTAAATTTTTATCTACAGCTGCTGATGGTCAAAATGTATTCTTGAGCCCCATAAATGCTCGCTGCTTGATAAAGGTAGACCTTTTACACTGTGTTAAAATAATCTATTCTATTACAGTCGAAGCAGTCTCTGAGCAGACACTCTTATAAGCGGACAGCTCTACTTATGGCCACCTTGACAAAACCCTGTTTGAACTCTAGCTCATGCAAACTCTGTATTTACATATTTCCGTAAGCGGCCAGCTCCAGTTGTGGACACTTTTTCTGCTTCCCGAGGGCGTCCACTTACAGGAGCTTTGACTGTATCTTCCTTTGTTTAAGTGAGTAGGTTATTCAATAGATGCTTTACTTTTCAGGAGTATGGAAGTCTGGAGAATTGCCCAGAATATATTACAGCACAGATTCTAGAAATGGATGCCTTGTCCCAAAGCGAGGTTAGTCTTGGATTTTGTTTTCAGTATAGACTACTTTAAATATGCAATCCCTTTCTCTCACAAAACAAATTGCTTTGTAAGGTGTGAGCTGTAGAGATGTGGGACTAGAGAGAAAAGAGGGCATGGGAGGTGACCATTGAGCTTTTCTTTTGCTGGGATGATGGAGGGTTATAGCTTAGTCAGCAGTCCCCTAAGCCCTTTTATCTCTCTCGCCCCCCCTTCCTCTCGCCCAATAAAGCCTTTGTACCAACCACTTGTCAGACTCTGACAGCGAAGGGACTGCAAGCAGCGTAACTCCAAAGTGAACTGGCACTGTATGTGTATGAGTAGGACTTTCACTAGCCTGCAAGGCTCTCCTGTTTGGGTTTCACTTGCTGCCTCATTACTTGTGGCTTCACTGCCCACAAGCAAGATCTTCACATGTTTCACTGTTTCTTGGCTGATGTGACTCATTTATTATCCAGGCTCTTCGTAAACAGTATCGCTACATGAGCCATCTTCCTTTAACCTGTGAGTTTGTTATTTGTGAACTGGACATCAAGCCACCTGTTGTATCACGTGGAACACTCAATTTCTTTAGAGGTGAGCCTGGGCTATAAAAATGTGACATTGAATAAATGAACAAGGCTACAGGGCTTACAATAACTATTAAAGAGATACCTAAATTAGGCAGCTACATGTATCTGGGCTACTTGTAACCTTGCAACTAAAAATCAAGAATCAGGATTGTTCGAGCTTTGTATAAAATTGTATTTTTATGTTGTGTTGCACAAACACAACATCATTGTTTATGTGGAGCTTTTGTCATCTGATCACTCGATCCTAACATGTTAACTTTTGGAAATTTTAAGAAACGTATGGAAAATTGAATTACGAGATTTTGCTTCTAACATCGCAAGGTATATATATTTTCTTTTGTGTCGTGGTTTCCCTTATGGTACTTGTGCAAAAGACGCATGCGTGTAGCGCATAATCACCAGAAGGTCTATTTATTGACCTGATTTCCTACAAGTTGCCCCAAATCAGGACATTTTAGGGAAAAGGACAATCTCTATTACTAAAAACTGGAAAATGTATTGAAAAACGAGTATCTTAAATTACATTTATGCGCCAAAACCACAGTCACGAGTACTTGTTTTCTACTCAGAGAATGCATTAGCCGTGCCTTTCAAGCTTCAAAATCTGTTCAATACAGAAACCATTTCCCCAGGCTGTACGAGCTGAAATATTTCCCGAAGTTTATCAGCGTATGGAGTTTATTACAGGAATCGCATCGAAAATTAAATATTCGGCAAGCAAAGACGAATGTCAGCAGGCAAACTGTTGCAAAATACATGTAGTATATATGTATAAATATGACTGTGACCTTTAGCGCGTTATTTGATCACTTTAACTTTACACCATACCAAGGTCTTATGTTGTGTAATGCAATGCGTGCATTATAACTCGACTATTTTTGGCCTAATGATGTGAGCAAATTGAAATTTGGATCGAATCAAATCAAATTGATTATCGTAACACAACATGGCCTAAGGGGCCCCTAGTTGTATTTATTGTTCCACTAACTACCATTGTGTGGCATTTTTGCATTTTGTTTCAATTCGATCGATACAAGAAAGTGTTTTTAAACGCAAAAGTTACATTTTGGATGTTTCTGTGCATTCCTTTCATTTAAAAAATTTATTCGATTTATTATAAATAACATTTTCCTCCAGAAAACATTGGTCTTCCCAAATTGCGAAAATTAGATCCCTTTTTGCAAAAGAAGTACAACTCAATTCTGTAGAGAAAATGTTGTCTAAACACTTCAGTTTATTGACTTTCCTTACCTTTGTCCAGGGAACTACAACATCGAAAACAGCAGCGACAAAAGAAGTTAAGGATGGAAAAGAAGAGAGAAAATAAAATTGCGGCCAGTGGTAGCTCTTCTTACAGCTCTGGTAGATTTACCAGTAAGTACAAATACAAGTAGAGCTTTGTTTGAGACTGTTACATCAGTGTTAGCAAATCCTGTTCCTTTTAATTTGATTTTACTAACTGAGCAAATCGTTTTGTTCAACTTTATTTTGAACTGTGAAGTGAAAGTTATCTACCCAAAACTAACAAAGTGCATGTGCTCTACTCACCTCCCGCTTGTTTCCCGCCACAAATGAAGGTTTTTGTTTTCTGCAGATAAACCACTACAGTGAACTCTCTCTAAGGTGGACACCCTCGGGAGCGTCGTTACAGACAAATAAGAGAAACTTGATTTGGTCCGGACCAGCCAACCATGTCCGCCTTAGAGAGGTGTCCACCTTACAGTGGTGTCCGCTTTGAGAGAGTTGACTGTATACATTCCTGTTTTTCCTTATTATGTGGAAAATTGTATGGAATTCAGTTAAAAATAGTTTCGCTATTTTAGGTGGTCTGTCACTGTGACGTGCAGCCTTTCGTTAAAATCAAGTCAAACCTCAAAGAAGTACTAGGATGCTGTAGACCTACTTAGATGTAAACGGTGTTTGGATGTTAAAAAATGTACATGATTGAAAATGAGAACTGTGGTCGACAATACTGACCAATACCAATGAGAATCACCTAAAATATCATGATCTACCTAGCCTGTTACTTTTATTTGTCGAGTGTGGAATCTAATATAGCTGTATGCATCCTAAAGGTAGATGTCCGGTTCCTGAACGCCTGGACCTTGCCAGTGATTTAGAGTTCCCTGCTCAAACAGGTCAAATGGCCTTCTCACCACCCAGTAACTCTTCACCCAGCCCATTCATGCAGTTTGCAGCCTCCATGGCCAGCCAAGGTACATGTAAATATAAAATACATGAATTCTTCGGTAACTGTAAGAAATTTCCCACAAATGGTGACCAGGAACTGCAACAAAACGTAAATAGGTTTTGTCCAGGTTGATAATAGCCTAGACCTTGGATGGATCAAAACGCGTGGTATACTAGTGATCTATGTTATTTCCTGGTCATTCCGGCAGAAGTGAGGAAACGTAATACTTTGGAAGGTATAGTCTGCGAGAGAAGTTTTTTCCCCCCCGCTTGTTTCTGTGTCGTGAAACAACCGCAGACTGCTTTCTCAGGCTATGGAAGCTATTGTTTTACTCCTTTTCCGAAACATTTCCTGTGAGACGAACCAATCCATTTTGATTGCTGACCGGAGCGTGATCGTATTGTTTGAGTGCGAGGGAGTGGGAGAAGAATCTCATTTCTCGTCCCACTCCCGCTTGAACATAACGTTCGCGCACCGCGCTCTATCAAGATCGCTCATCGCGCGAATGAGAGTCTGCTCGCAGGCTATGACCGGACTGAGTGGAGCAACTGGTTTTCTATACAATTGGCAAGCACTCGTGTGCATCTTGTTATGGGAGGTGCATTGTTTACATAAATGGTGGTTACCACAGCTTACCATTGCTATAATTTCCCTCTGAATGTTTTTGTTCAATGTTTTCCTTTCGTTCATTGACAGATGACTGTTACGGCGCAGTGGTAGAAACAGACAGAGCAAATTTGCAAGATAACCTTGGACCTAACCCACCGTCTTTTGCCGAGGTTAGTAGAAAGTTATAACTCGCAGATCAATTTTTGTGTGGGCTTACATGAAATGTAACCACGCTATGACATGATTGTTTGTATGTGGGTGTTGGACGCCTGGTTAATCACAAGATAACATATCAGAGGTCATTTTGAACAGTGAGTAATATGAAATATGAACCAGAACTTGATTGAATGTTCCTTTATAAAAATCCCCAAATCATTTCCTCGAATGAGACATGTATAAACAAGCGAATAGGGTTTGATTTTTCGAAGAAAAACAAATTAACTGCTCATCATACTGAGTTTATTGTATTTTCGACAAATTTAATCGTATTTATACAATATGTAACAGGATCTCTTTAGCTTATAAAACCATACGTACGCACTGCGGACCTAACTTTCAACTGTAACTGACCAAGATGATTTTATTTTGTAACCAGGCACTGAGGTCCAAGAAGGCTATTGACATTCCTAAACGGGTGGAAAAGCCCATTCTATCAGGTACGAACAGAATAGTATACATTGTTCACAACTTTTCTTCTTGTCAAATTTTAAAACGACAGTTGTAACAATTGCGGGTTTTGGTAAATCTTCGTAGAAGTGCTCAAAGAGACCTAAGAGTTTCCGATTCTTGTTTTCCAATCAGAAACCAGCTCCAGTAACGTCATGTTCGCTCCATCAGTGTGCATCATGTTGCAGAGCAATTTCTCTTATCACTAAATAGCATATTCAATGTATCATTGCCAGAAATTTGAAGACATGGTTTTGGTGGTAACGTGAGCAAGAAGCTAGTCAGTCCAGTGGAAAATAATTGGGCGCCGTTATCGTTTATTATGTTCAGTTATCTATCAATGAAACCTTGGCTTACTACGAGGCAAGGATTTCGAATTTAAAGTTCTAACTAGCCTGCGAGCAGGCTCACGAGCGGCGATAGAGATAGCCGCGAAAATGAGCCGGCTTGGCGTTATTTTGTGAGCCTGCTAACCGACACGTTCCGTTTCCTCCTGCCCTAGTGAGGAAGGTTACTTCCGTTGAAGATGAGGACAAGGAGGACTGTGCACCAGTGCCCACGTTCCAGTCGGCCTTCACTGAGGCCCTGGGTACGGCTGATTGGACCGGAAATGGTGTTAAGCCGGAAGGCCAAGGTGAGGTCTTTGGATTATTCGCTGTTCTATTCCCATTAGTGATTTACTAGCAGAGTAGCAGGCAATAAAAAGAACCTGCTTCAACATACGTTAACCCGGCTTGTTTGTGATTGAGACCACGTTAGAAAGTGGTTTATTTAGCAATTATTCACCTCAGTGTCGGTGAATAATTGTTTTAGTTGGTATATACCAAACCAGTGAAATAGCTAGCTCCAAAATTATAGATTTATTTTATCGCGAAAAATCCGAAAAATCCTTCAAAAGTGGAACCCTACGCGCGCGACCGAGGACAGCGCGGGAAAAGTCACATGACAACATCAGGCGATCAACAAGTCTCTAATGTTCAATGGACTTTGACGATTTCAAGGATAAAATTATTCTTGTTTCCGTTTTTACTGATGGACCAAAAGCGACGAGTTATATTTCCTCGTATCAGTTACAGGTTCTGTCGGTTACTATTGCTGCAAATGCCGTTATAAACTGAACAAGATGCTGCTATAAACCGAATAAGGTTTCATAATTCCAGTCAAGTTATTTCTCACATGTGACTGCATTTGATGTTACTGCTGTTAATTTACTGGAGGGGAGAAGCAGTAAAGTTTTGAGAAGCCAGAGCACTTTGGACAGTTCTTGATACGGCAACCAGAATATTTTCTAGCGTCGAGAGACCGAGATTAGTCGGCGATGCGAATACAAAACTAAATCGTTGGCAGGGTTGAAAGACACTGCTGTATTCTGGATTCAGGTGGGAATTGTATCAGTTTAAAGTTAGTTCGACTGGACAGCGTTTGGAACCACTTCAAGGACTAAACTGTTCAAAAAATTTTAAAACTGAGCGTTGTCACGTACTTTAGCTATTCTTTGTTTTCATCTGACGTCATCAAAATTCTAAAATCTAAACTGTCAATCCTACAAAGCTATTATTTTTATATATTCTAGACATGAAAATCATTAATCTTTATGCAAAGTTTGGTATTGATCCAGTGCTTCGTTTTGGAATTAGAGCATTTTGAAATTTGTGAAGTCCCGGATGAACGTGTTTCTGAACTGTCACAAAAACGGATATTTTTATGACATTTTTAAATTTTTAGACGTGATAATAATTTAGAAGTGATGTCTAAACAGATTTGAAGTGAAAGCTAACGATATTGACGGAAGAATCTACTCTACTTCTTGTACAATTTTATGGCGGCCATATTTGTGCCCCTCTGAAGGGCACAAACATGGCGGCGGCATACTAAATACTGTAATTTTCTAAAAATTCGTTTGGTAATAACTCGTTTAGAAAAACGCTACAAAGCTATAATTTGGACAAAGCGTTTATTTCTGCCTGCTCTTTGACCTGTTAATTTTCTGGTGTTGTTCATGAAATCAAACAGTTTTTGTTTAAACGTTGATGAAAACCACCAATTAGAGAGATTAAGCACCACGTTCAACGGCAAACGTCAGCTTGCAGTCGATTCTCTTTACTTTTTCTCCAATCTAAAAAAATCCATCAGAAAAATCGAAAATAATTCACACGTTCCCGATAAACGCGAAACTACTCACTTTGACGTAGAAATAGCCTGCGAGTGCAGACGTATTTCCGGCTCGAGTTTTTCGACGGGGCAACTCGAGCCAGAAATACGTCTGCGCTCGCAGGCTAACGTAGAAACGGCAAAATTTGGAGTTTTGCCGTTTGGGGAAAAATAAACGTGATGCTTTTAAAATCTCTCTATTTGCTCGATAGTAAACAAAACATTTTGTACGACATTTTTGGCGATTTTATTTAGTGACACGACTAAAATTGCTACTATAATGAACACCTCTAAATATCTTTGATAACATAGTAACGTGCAGCGACCTCGTTTATGGAAATAATTTCTGCTTTGGTCAACGAAGCAAAACGCAAAGCCATTTTGTTTTGCTCGGAGGTGAATAGCCTATTCACCTCCGAGTTAGCCAATCAGAACGCGCGAAAAGCTCTATTCACTGCTGGTTTGGTATATACTAAAATTGTTTATATTCACTTTTCTTTTACCGGTATTTTTACTGATAATCTTTCTTGGAACTTGAGCTTTATACATCTGTGTCCTGAGACCAGCCATACGTTGTATGTTTCCAGTGCAGCTGCAAATATGTTAGTAATGAATAGGAAGAGTTTAGTTATCAAAATTAATGAAGTACCGTAAAAGCTCTATTTAGCCCCCCTCTCTAATAAGCCCCCCACCCCTTTCCGTCAGGCTGATGTAAATGACTTTTCAGCAATGTTTTCTGGCGTTTCAGTCACTTTGAATTGAAACGTGGTCTTTAATTTCCAGAAAAATTAAAAAAAGTTAGGTATAAATGACATTTCATTTGTAAGACGGTGATACATAACCCATTTCTTATTCTGTTTTAGTTAGTGGTGTAATAGTAAAGTTTGAAAAATTAATGTGAATTTTCTTGCAAATTTATTATTTGAAATAAGCCCCCCCCCCTCCCTTCTCGAGGCCTGAAATGAAATAAGCCCCCCGGGGGCTTAATAGAGCTTTTACAGTAATAAAATTGTATGGTTATTAAACAGGACAGTTATCACCAGTGTACTCAGTGTAAATGGTGAGCTACAAGAACTCGCTTTGAGCCACCACATTACAAATGTAGGCGTACAGTGCAAGTTGCATGTGAAGTTATTAGCAAATCTGGCTTCAGCTGCGCCTAGCAGATATAGCCTGGGCACGCAGGAAGGGAATAAGAGAATGATCTCGCACGCAGAGTGCAAGAGGCCGCAGTATCTTGAACTGACCCAGGATCTACTAATCGTCTCCCTTCCTCTGGAACTTCACTTGCTCCTAACACTAACAGATAGACTCCCAACTTTCTTACTCCAAATATAGTTAGTATAGAATTAGTTGGCCATTCTGTAGTGATAGTGTACATTGGTATAGGTATCTCAATAGAATGATGCACTGCAATCGCCTCCGCGTAATTCAGTTGTAACTAGCACGTGACATCTCTAAAATATGAGTGCATCCGCACCAACAAGCTGTGTGGTTGTTCCTTCAGGCGCTGAGCGGAGCAGTGGAAAGAAGCAGAAGAAAAACAAAAGAAACTTCTCTTTACCACGGGAAGCTTCATGAAGTACTCTTGAAAAACAGAAAGCAATTAACATTCGGGACGATCAGTATCTGTGTGTAGCAAGTAGGTTATAATTTTTGAACATGAGAATTGTATTTGGAAAGACGCTCGGTTTGCCGTTATAATTAATAGCCACCGCCATTGGCGAATGTTTGTACATCATAGGCTTATCAACAATAAAATAATTGTTAAAACAGAATGATTGTTCTCTTTAACTGCGTTATGGTCCCCGGTTTCAATTTGAGAACTGCTCCTCCCGTATTCAGTCAAGTTTTGTTCGAACCCTCCCTTGTGAGATATTGCCCTTTCCACCCGAACATAATAATCCACATCTTCTCCCCCACCCCTCCACCTATATACATTTTCTAACGCGAACGTTGTATTGGTTTTCCCTTTTTCAGTTACCAAAAGATCACTGTTGAACACAGTAGCATAAAGTTTGCGCAAACATGAAACTGATTCAGACTACACGTCGCATTTCCCAAGCCTTGTGTGAATTTTGCGCCAAAACACTGGTGGCCAACCCGATATAATAATAAGTGAACCGCAAACCTTGTGGAACTGGCCATTTCTCCAATGGGACCTAAAAATTTTGGCAGCGTCACTTTTACAGGCATAAGTACTGACTGGAAAGGCAACCTTGCGTGAACATAACAGCCCAACTGAAGGGGTCAAAAGTCAGTTCGTGGGTAGAGGTATAGATAATGAGAAGCCAAATTGTTCAAGTCCATGGATTTGAAGAGCGAAATTTTATGAAAGGAGGAAAAAATAAACTTGAAGTCGTTTGGTGTTGTGGCGGCAAAAATGCGCGCCGCAGGAGTGAAACTCCTACTGCCGCGCTGACCGATAATGAATGCATGCTCAACATGAAGCTCTCTGGGCTATGTATTTACCAGCAGAGCTGTTTGTTCAGAGGATGCACAAGCCATGCACAATATAATGGCTAAGAACATTACCAGCGGAGGGCTCACACAGCTACAAGCAGAGCTGCTTCGAGCGCTAGTCGAGAGCGGCATTTCCAAAAACGCACTGCTCGGCGCGTGCGATGAGTTGTACGCAAAACAGGCGGAGAGCCTAGAAAGCGCAGATGTCGCAAGTGAGACGGAAATATTACAACAAGGAGATAAACCCAAACAGGACTCGAGCAATCCGCTGTTGCAAGGTACACCCGTCAAAGGTGAGGCATTCAAACTCGAAGAATCGTCCAGGAGAATGATGACACAAGACGCACGCTTGGAAGTACAACAAATCAATTTCCTTGATCATATGCTCAGGTCAGTATAAGTGTTCATTTCACCGAGTCAATTTCCACATGATGTCGCTCAGTGAGTTACATGAGTTTGTGTTGAAAATCGCCGCCGGAGCTGACTAAAACGTTGCATTGACTGTTGTCAAATTCTGTTGATATGTTGATTGAGAAGGGAAAAGCTTTCTATTTCTAATATGTTACTTTCATTTTATATTTAACCGTTGATCCGCGAGAATATGCCCTTATCTTTCGCACTCCCCAGAGAGCGTCCTTTGCCGAGCTCCTTTCTTCAAACGTGTTGTAATTTTCAAGCCTTGTTCTTTTGTTCTCCGTTCCATGGACTTGATCGCTGCATTGTAATACTTTATTGGTGGCACGCGACGGATCCGATCGAATGTTCGTTTCGGGTCAGTTGGCTTGTAGAAATATAAACTTATAACTTGGAGGCGTCGCATCACATCGTTTAGCTTGAAGTCACGCCGAAGAGCTGTGTCGTCGATCTTCAACAACGCCACCTTCCACCCAATGTTTGTAACATTCAATTAAAGCGATACTGATTCGACAAATCTTGATTCTAAACGGACTATTTCAAAGACAACTCGCTTGTGTGAAACTAACATGTAACAGGGTCGCTTTGCATTATTTATGAAATCTATTCCCGACTTATATTGTGTTGTGAATATAAAATCCATCGCGTTAATCATTTGCTCGGGTCCATCATAAAAGAAAGACAATTAAATATTAACTTCAAGAACGCAAAGGAAGTAATAGTTCAGGACATGAATATTCTAGTATTTAGTGGAGCATGGTGAAGCGAGTTCACGCATTCTTGCCGTTGTTTATTTGAAGCCTGCTTGGCTCTTTTCTTCGGCGCACAGCCAGGTTTCTTTGTCGATTGCTTCATCGTTGACAGACAAGAGAAGAGCAATAATTAGGCGTTTTTTCTCCGGCTTGCAACAAGATGTTCCTCGCAATTTACTGATCGCGATTCGACGGCCTGAACAAAATCGAGAAATATCCTTTTGCTCGATTTTCGAGCGATCCATTTATAAGTTTATGTAGCTAGATCTGCTTTTTCGTACGCCATGAATCTTCACACCCTTTGAAACATTATCTCACATGGCCACGAGAGAATTCCATGGTCGTCAAATTAGTTCAAGACAATTTTACGAGCTGGCGCAAAAAATATTAATGACGGTATAAATGTATTGTCTTCTGTGGAAGTTAGTAGATTTTAGTGCGCCGTGAAACAGTAAACTGTAGTTGAGTTTTCTCGCAGTTTATTTATTTCTTTTATTGTGAAGTTAGTCGACAGTATCGGAACCAAAACAGCCATGTTCTATTATAACCGGAAGCGTGGGTATTGTATTGTTTACCTTCTTTGTCCTGCGAGTAATGCTAATGCTCGTTGTTCGCTCTTGTAAAATTCAATAATAATTTCAATGCTCACCGCATGAGCGAATAAAACAATCAATTTATAGAAATCGTAACATATTTGTACTGTTTGTGTCTAAAGAGATCACCATATTAGAAGCTAAATAATAGACAATTAATTATGTTTTTCCTGGATATATTTTTTTATAATTTTATTTCCTTAAAGATGATTTAATTCCAATTTCTTCTGGTAATTTCAGAGAAATGCCCTGTTATTTTTTACTTTTTTAAAGCATCACATTTAAATCAACATGTAAATTATCTCAGTCTACTTTATAGTGATGTGACAATGTCCTGGGACACTGTCAAGCAGCCAGGCTATGAACAAAAAATCTCAACAAGAGGATAACTGTGTATATTTGTCTTGATGTTGCAAATTCTCCGAAAGTCATGTAAAATAAATCTATGACAATCATTAATTACTGAAAGGTGTATAAATTAACAATTATTACTTTTTGGTTTATATCAAGGATGGATCCATGGCAAGCTGCCAAGTTGATCAAAATGTACATGCAGCAGCACAACATTCCACAGCGGGAGGTCGTAGAATGCACAGGGCTGAACCAGAGCCATCTATCACAGCACCTCAACAAGGGCACGCCCATGAAAACTAACAAAAGAGCTGCCCTTTACACTTGGTTTGAGAACAAGAGGAAAGAAGTTATTGAACGTGAGGAAAAGTGTTTGACTATTAATATAAATATTTAACCTTTAGAGGATGTATAGAAAGGGCGAAATCAGAGACTTGTTGAGACCCATCAATATTTTGATTATTATTTTAAACTTTCCAAGGTACTGAAATTCCAGGATAGGAATAAACATGAATAAAGGAAAATTTTGGCCAGATTCTCAACCTTCAAAGGCATCAGCATTCATGTAGTCCTAAGTATTAGTCTGCACTCAGGCCAAAGTAGCCCACACTGCTTAAGGTCATTCCATCGAAATAGAACTTACAATAGATTTTCATTCAAACTTTGCCTATTGGTTGTTTATCTTAAGGGAACTTAAAATTTCGAAATAAAAAAGGGGGTCCTGGTATTCGTTTAGGAACAGGAGGACCTTGTATATACCCCTTAATTCCTTACAATATCAGCTTCCAGAAACGTTTTTATTAGCTAAGTTCACGTTTCCAGTGATTATTTATTCTTCTGCAATAGAAATTAGTCTATATTTATTTTATAGAAAGAAGGTGATTGCTAGACTCAAAATAAAAGAAAAAATTGATAGGTCACCGTACTCATTTACGAGAAAACGATGCACGTGCGCTAATTACGTGTGAAATCATGCGCAGTAAGGATGCGCAATGCAATACTAAGGAATCACCTTAATAGTCAGTCAGGCCTTGGAAAGAGGCACTGCGAGAGTGGTGTTTTGCCCAGGGGCATGGAGGTCCCGGGGGGGGGGGGGACTCCCATATAAAAGTGACGGGGGTGATTGCAGTACCTTTTATGGGTTAAAATTCGTCGTTTGGTACTGCTTTGGGTGTTAAAATCTAAAATGACTGCCGTTAGAGTTATTCCAGTACCTTTTAGGGTATGAAGCTGGAAAAAATACATAACAGGAACTAGTTTTGTCTTAGAATTGGTACCTCTTAGGGGTGAAAATGAATTTGAGCCACACCCACAAAACAAGATTTTGGTACCTTTTAGGGGTTCTTTTCAAAATTTCTGGCGATCACCCCCGTCACTTTTATATAGGAGTCCCCCCCCCCCCCCCCCCCCCCCCCCGGGCATGGAGGGGGCTAATGTCACTTTCATATAAAAGTGAAGGGAGTGATCGTTGTGCCTTTTAGGGGTTAAAATTTGTAGTTTGGTACTGCTTAGGGTGTTCAAATCTAAAATGACCTCTGAATGAATGAATTATCCTGGTACCATAGGAACTAGTTTTGTTTTAGAATATTCATAAAAACACGCAGAGATCTAGGGGAGGAGCCCAAATGAGACCCATAGGGGCCAACTGGTCTACAGTGTTCCCACTCATTTTGGAAAACAGGAGTCCCAAGGACCCCCAGTTCCAGTAACTGGGGGTCCTTTCTATTTTTTAAGGGTCCCCTAGCGAGAAAGGCATTTTAAGTGATATACACATCATGTAATATTACATGAAGTATTGACCGCTGACCATCAACGAGCCGAGAGTTGTTCGTTCGAGTTTGCAGCCAAATTTTCATAGTTTCCAGCTTGGAGAGGTAATGAAAAGGTAAAGGAAACTAGTGAAACTTTAACATTGTTTCTTATGTGTGTTTTGTATCTTGAAAAATCCTATTTATCTCAAGAGTAGACCAAGCTATGAAAACACTCGAAATTTTGAGCGCTGATTTATGTGCGTCCCTGGGACGTACTGTGGCTAAAAACTGTGCGTCCTTTTTATTTTTTGTGCGTCAGATAGGCACAGTTGTGCGTTAATGGGAACACTGGTCTGTCATATTTTTTAGCAAGATTTATGTGTGCGGACCTCTTCCTAAATTGAGTATACGAAGTCCAAAAAGTCCCCTTAATGTGGACTAGAGACAGATAAAACAGAAAAAATTCCCAATATCAATAATTAAACCGTAAAATGTCTCCTCTTTATTTACCAATAGAATACAACACCCCTGGAAAGCGAAGAGTCACTGAGATTGAAGGCCTTGAAGACAGTCCAGCTAAAAAGCCAAGAAGAAACAGATTTAAATGGGGACCAGCTTCCACTAATATCCTATACCAGTCATATGAAGACCAGAAAAATCCTTCTAAAGAAGAACGGTAACAGCATTACTTTAACAACTGTACAGTCTTCACAGTTAGCAGACTCTTGTGTGAAGGGAATGTGGAAACCTGTATGTAATTATTACCCAATAGGTAGCAAATGCTGCCTTTTTAGTTGATAAAGTGCTCAAAGGGCTGCTAGGTTGGCCCAGTCAACCAGCTCACTTGTTAATCCAATCTAGTAATATTATCTGGAAATTTTGTCCCCATTTCTGAGTTGGGTTTACTTTCACAAGTGTTCAATAAATTTTATAACTAGAAATATGTACCTCACAAATGTAGCCTTTTTGGGTAGTATGGTAGAGGTTTTCAGTTCTGTATAAATTCGATAAACACATGCTAAGCTTGGAGCAATATAATAATATATTTTTATTATACGATAATAATTATTATTATCACTTGAACCTAGTTATATGGCCTTAGCTCCCACGAGTCTCCTGTAGCTCAGTGGTAGAGCGTCTGACCCGTGTGCGGAAGAAGGTCATAGGTTCGACTCCTGTTGGGGGAACTCGGAAAAAAATTTTCCGAGTAGCTTGTGTCACTGACAGAATAATATCTTTCTCATATTTCTGCCAAGCTTAAAATATACCATCATTTCTTTCCATAATTATTATTGTTGTCATTCCTGATTCTGTCTACATGTTGACAGCAATATCAGTGTAATTGAAGAAAAAAGAAACAGTAAAAAATTCAAACCCTCACTGCCAGTATGATGATCAGATTGAAAGGCGAGTGCCTTACACCGTTAGGCCATGAGCATATGTGCCAGTGCCCTACATCAGTGCCCTTCTCCATATACATGTATAAATAAATAAATAATTCAGAAACTCTTCACGAAACGTGATCCTGCCTGAACTGTTGGACAAAAAAATCATAAACCTTGCATGCTCGTCCTCCAGCCTTGCTTCACAGGGAAAAATTATTATCGTTAAACTGATGTCATTAATAATTGAATTTGAATTGAAATGAAAGAGTTATACAATTTATACTGAAATGGGGGGCAAAAATGACTTTAAAAAAAATATGTATATAAAAATACTTCAGGATAGGGGCAAAGTGATTTAAGGTTTTGCATAAAGCAAGTCTTGAAAAACAGGAGCTGAGTAGAAAAGTGCAGCAAAACGTGACTTAAATAAATAAAATATGTTCACACCTTGCAATTGTGAGGAATATGAAGCAAATTACTTTGTCAATTACATTTGACAGTCCCGATAACTCAAACCTCCCGCTAACTTGAAGTAAATTAATTTTCCCTTCAGGTCATTTTCTTACTAATTTTACCCTTAGAGCGGTTTTCAATTGAGTGTCAAAACCAAAACCATGATTGGTTTTGGTTTAGCATCTGATTGGTTGAGTAGGTGGCGTGAGATTTTTAAACCAACACAGAACGTAGTAAAGCAAAACCAATTTCGGATTACTTTTGATACTCAATATTTATTGAAAATCACTCTATAACTCTAACACCCGATAACTCAAACGTTTTTCAATTTCCCTTGAAGGTTTGAGTTATCGGTAGTCAACTGTACCTATATCTGTTTCGTATATATTTGTGTTATAAATTCAATACCAGTTTGTCTGTGTATGTGACATGTTTAACATTTCCTTTCAGGGAAGCATTGGTTGAAGCCTGTAACAGGGCAGAGTGCAGCCAGAGGGGTGTTCCATATGATAATGTCGAGGGACTTGGTCCAAACCTAGTGACTGAGAGCCGCGTTTATAACTGGTTTGCCAACAGACGCAAGGAAGAAACGTTCAGATTGAAGCTGGCAATTGATGCTGCAAACTACCCAGAAACTCCTGTCACTGCACAAGGTGGGTGTGCTCAGAGAATTGGTATTTATACCAAACTTGAATGGTATATCAAATCTCACTAGAACGTATGATCCAAAACTCTTTAATCTCTCTCGACATCTCCGAAGCTCACACACAATTGCGTCTCTCATCAAACACACGTCCCGTAATCTGATACACTATTCGAAAACCTATTGCGAAATTGGTACAAAGTTCAGCTACTAGGGGGGGGGGGGGGGGGGGGGGTAGGGTAGCTCATCCAGACTTTGGCTCATATTCTGTGAAGTGTAAAATTGATGTGTCAACTTGTTATATTTTATGTGATGCAGGTCAAATGGCAGTGTCTCAGCCATTAGTGTCTCCAACTGCAAACACAGTAATGTCTCCAACTCCAAACACAGTAGTGTCGTCAGTAAACCCTCGTCCTACCCCTACTATCTCAGTACCAGCCATTTCAAAGGTAACACCACTGCAAACAGGGCTGTCAAATCCTTCTGGAGCATCTAGCCCTGCATTAACAACAGAACATGTTCAGCAAACTGCCTCTGGCTTCAAGCCACATTAGTTATGCTCAGCAGATGGTTCCTGGACAGCATGTTGGGATTCATATGAGTCAACATCATCAGGGACTGCCATTGATGGGCAACTTTGTTCCTGGGGTTCCTCAACAGATGCCTATGAATTTAGCAATGATGCAGCCACCACCAGGTGCCCAGGTTCCCACCTGTCAAGTAGCAGTACAGCCTCAGATGATGCCAGTTAGTAGCATGGCTCATCATCAACACCCAATGGTATCAGGAATCGGCCAAATGCCAGTTATTGTATCTGTTCAGCCGGGAATTGATGGTTTTCATCATGGAATGCCACACTTTCCAGAACATCTTTCACAAATGGCTGGAGGAGCTTCCCTAGTCCAAATGCATCCCATTCCAATGACAACACTTCCTATGCCACCACCTCTGCAACCTATCACCTGCAGTGATCTGTCATTACCTCCACCTCTTCAGCCTCTGTCTGTGATGTCACCCATGGTGCAGATGCCTGCTCATGTACCTGTTCCTGTCAGGATTCCACCACTAAACAGTGGAAGCTTGAGTAGCCATAACAAACAAATGACACCACAGACTCAACCACAGTCTCCCATATATGAGGTGAAACTTGACACAACAACAGTAAAAGATGTGATTATTGAGAAAGCTGATCCGGGTACCACTACAGCATCTCCAGATAAGTCTAAAGCAGAGTCTAAATGCGATGGAGTCAAAGTGGAAAACGGTGACGATGACACAATCATAGCTGAAAATGTAACAGTAATGACAGAAACTGAAGACCAGAACAGCGAAAGTTCAAAACCACCAGTCAGTGATACCGAAAAGGACAGCAAATGTTCTAGTGCTGGAGGCATGATTGAACCAGTACAACCTAACAACACTTCCCTGCAAAGTCAATCCAATGGAGAATGTTGATTATATCTGTCAGTTTCTTCACGTCAAGAAGTGTTGCAGGTGGGAAACATTATTTTACAATGTACAATCAATGATATTAAATTTAAAGCCGTATTATAATTTACTTAAATTGAAGGGATGCGTGGAAAAAAAAGCCCTAAGTGATTTTGGGAACATTTGAGATAAGCAGCACAAAAATACCTCCCAGCAATTTTCACACTCTGATCTGGTTTTAATCATTTTCTAAGAAAAACTAGTTATTTTAAGAAATTACTAGTTATTTTTAGACAATGATTAAAACCAGATGAGAGAGTGAAAATTGCTGGGAAGTATTTCTATGCTGCTTATCTCTAATTTTCCCAAAGTCACTTAGGGCTTCCTGATAATATTAGTGGTACAGTATCTTAGTGGTCATTCCAGCTGATGTTTGTCTTGTTACTTACATTTCGATTCATATTTCTTAGTGAGGTATTTCCACTAATTAAAATGTTCACTGATTTCTTTTTCGCCCTTATTCTTTTTAATTTTTTTTTCATCAGCGTGGAAGCACATTTGTTCAAATAATATTCTTTACTGGGAATAATATAATAATTTTTTTATATTGAATACTTTGAACTCTCAGGTTGAAACTGTACATAGTAATAATATTGCTATACAATCTGTGGCTGGCTCACAGAAAATAATGTTATCTAGTCATAGTGCATTGAAAACTGAGATAATTACTAGTTGTACAAATGTTCAATAAATTTTCTGAGACCTTTTTATCAAATTCACTTACGTTGATACAAATATTGATTCATGGCTGAAATACATTAGTCATTTAAATGCATGCATTTCATTCATCATATATTCAGAGTAATTATTTGTAAATAATGCAATACTGTCAGACTAATAGTCCCAAGAAATTAAATAATTTATTACTGTTATATTTGAGAAATTTGTGTTATATGAATGAAGATTAAAAATAATCAAATACTAAGTCCTTCATAGAATGATTTTACAAAACTATGAAACAGATACCTATTACAAATCCATGAATCTGATTGGCTGTGCTAGCATTCATTAGTTGATGATAGACTCAAATTGTGAAGGCTGGGGGATAATTCACTTGGGGGATAACATTGGATATTCCCCAGGTTTGGCTGTGTTACGTGAAATACTTGTGCGCGCTCCCAGGGCAGTCTATCAAAAATTAGCATAACCCAGTGTCCGACTATTAGGCAAACTCGCAATCTGATTGACTACGCAAGGGCGGTCTAATTTTTGATAGACTGCCCTGAAAGCGTGCGCAAGTACTATTGCCGAAATCACAAACCAAAACTAGAAATAAACCACTTTCACTTAATGTTTTTGTGGAATAAATTGGTCTCTGTGTTATGCTAAAACATCAATTTTAGATAGTTGACTTGTGGCTTTGCCCCTCAACAACTATCAGCGGATAGAACCCTCAAGCTTGCTGTCTATTATTATTGTTAATTAGGCCGCTCTTGTCTTGTCTTGCGTAGCCAATCAGATTGTGAGTTTGCCTATTAGTCGGTCACTGGGTTAACTGATTTAATGCTTACTGTAGAAGGGTTATGCCCAAACGTTTTTGCTCTTAAGTTTTTGACACTTCTTCCACTTTTGAACTTTTTTTTTACATTTTCACATCAGCTACACCTTGTTGACTATTCAGTTGTAGAAAACTCAAGCTTGTAGTATAATATTATTATTGTTAATAATTGTTATTACATATAATTAGACAATAATTCCATTGTTTTCTTTTAATTTTTGACAACTAGACTACCAACCTAATATAAATATTTTGTTTCTTGGGTTTTGTGAAATCACTCTCATTACTAAAACACAGAGTATTGTAATAAAATTATTACATTTATTTTTATTATAAAATTAGAATTATTAGCAAATAGCTCCAAAATTAGTCATGCTTCTATAGCACATACATGTAGGAACAAGGAGTGAATTGTTATAAATTGTTAATAGTTCTGTTGGAAAATGTTGAAACTATATATAATTATATATAATGCAATCAATATTATATTTTGTTTAATAGTACAGGTGATTTTATTACTTACCCATAGTTTATTTTTTATTCTTGATTTACAATGACAAAATAATTTGTAAGAAGTAAAATGTAAATAGATGATTAAGTAAACAATATTTTGATGATAAAGTTATCTTGAAACTGTTATAACAAGAATTTATTGTTTTAAGTGAACTAACAGTAGAATCCCAATAACTCGAAACCTCAAGGGAAATGGAAACAGTTCTAGAGTTGTAAGGAGTTCAAATAAATCGAAAGTGGCATCAAAAATGGAAAGATATTGTTCATCCAGTACCATATAATAGTGACAAGTAATTGCTGTGTCAAATTGTTTCTGCGTCTTTACTTTCAAACTGAAGGCAACACAATGGTATTACATTGAAATATATCAATCTCTTGCAGCAACATTGTTGTAGAGAACATGAAACTGCTAATGACGAGACTTGAAGATTGACACTGCATACTGCTTCAAGAAGTTTGAGATTAAGCTGTCCAAGTTCACATTTTAAACAATTCCAAAGTTCCGTTTTCTGGCATTTCAGCTCATTAAAATATGGCCATGCACTGAGTTAGCGAAGGTGAAAGCTGTGATGGATGTGATGGGATCCAGAATTTAGTTAGAGTTATTGAAAAATTAGAGTTATTGGAGTTCAGGTTATGTTGGGTAAAATTTCTGTACTAGATCTTGAGTGAAGCAAATCCAAGGGAAATGACCTTGAGTTTGACCGAAACGTTTGAGTTACTGTTAATGGGATTCTACTGTATCTATATAGCTAACTTTGATTGAGGAATTCTTACTTTATATCATTTTATTTAATTATTATATTGGTACATATTGAGTCTGCCTGAGGTCATGTTTTCTCTTTGACTAGTTTTCTATTTGAAATAACTACTCATTGACCTGCATAATTTATTACTAGACATGACTAATAATATTAATAAAATTAATGATTTATTATTGGAGAGCTTGGGAAAGAGAAGCATACAGTATGCAATTTTTTCAAATGTTGATTTTTTTTTGCTTTTTGCACAGAATCACATTATTTGTGGCGAACGGATTTGTTTTTATGTGCCAAGGATGCTGCATATTTGTTTTGTCGTCAAAACCTATCATTCAGGAAGGATTTGGCCATCACTGTTATGGCCACTTCTTTACATAGCAACTGAAGTGAAGCTTGATTTCTTTTGTTACCAAGCATCAGCTCCAAGCATCAGTTGCTTGAGCACAGTACACCGCATTGCTAGGTGCGTGAAAGCAAATTCATTTATGCCACAATCAGTGAAGTGATTCTGAACAGAAGTAAAATATTAACAAAATAATCACACTTTACCCAAACCCTTCAATTGGTACTTAATGCATTACTGATATATAACTGTAACAAAGATCTTAAAATTGATATTTTTATTAATAAAATGATACTTTTTTGTTTAAAACAAAATTGTGTTTGATTTGTCACTTTCAAATGAAATAGTTTGAGATCACAATATTCATCGTACCTTGTTACCTAGCCTGCGAGAAGGCTCTCATTCGCGCGTTGAGCGCGGAGCGCGATCGTGATCCTTAGTATTGCGTGACGTTCGAGCGCGGAGCGAGAGGGAGTGGGACGAGAAATAAGACCTCATTTTTCGTCCCACTCCCTCGCGCTCCGCGCTCGAACGTCACGCAATACTAAGGATCACGATCGCGCTCCGCGCTCATCGCGCGAATGAGAGCCTGCTCGCAGGCTACTTGCTACCTTCAGTTCCTGCCCGTTCCATTGTAGTTCTTTTGTGCTTTTTCTATTGCAAAATATTATGCAGTGTTTTCTCCCGGTTCCCACCGCCTGTTGCCCTCTCTTCACCCGCCTCCCATAGAGTTCCTACTCAGTCCTGCCCCTGAAATGAATTTTCAGCAATATTTTCTGGCGTTTCAGTCACTGTATTGAAACGTGATCTTTAATTTCCAGAACTATCGTCGAGTTAGGGTATAAATTACGTTTCCTTTGTAAGACGGTCACACATAACCCATTTTTTGTTCTGTTTTAGTTAGTGGTGTAATAGTAAAGTTTGAAAAATTAATGTGAATTTTCTTGAAAATTTATGATTAAGCCCCCCTCTCTAATAAGCCCCCCCCCCCCCCCTTCTTGAGGCCTGAAATTAAATAAGCCCCCCGGGGGCTTAACAGAGCTTTTATGGTATTCATAGACTTCATACTCTTTTGCGGTGCTCGAGGATGACCGTTCGCTGTTTGTAGTGACTGTGAGCTCAGTAGTCAGCTCCCAGTAACAGAATCCCCAAATATTACAGTGAAACGCACCCTACCGTTGCCACTGGAGAAAGTTTTTGATTAAATTTTTACATCTTTTTGACAACTTTCTGATGGCTTTCAGGGACTGCAATAATTATCAGGAGGGGGTTAGAAAATGGGCTTCATATCTGAAAATATTAGGTAATAACCCCCCACCTAAAGGAGTGAATTTAGTTGTTGCCACCCCCCCCCCCCCCCCACCCCTCTAATCAGTCAAAATTATGTACGACCCCCCTCACACTATACACACGCCTTTATACAAGTACCTGCATTTTTCCCGGGGGGGGGGGGGGGTATTCCCTTACATAAGCTATATAGGTATGTGCCGCCCCAAAGGGTATGGTTTTTGAGCCGTTTTGGTCTGAAATAGGGTATCGATTTTTACCATTTTGGTCTGAAATAGGGTATGTTTTGTGCACTCTAGTCTGGAATTTGGTTTGGCTTTTAGACGAAACTGTTTTTTTCCCATGTTTTTTTCAAATGTTTGCGCAAATGGAACCCATTACTTTTTTCCATGTTTTTTTCAAATGTTTGCGCAAATGGAACCCATTACTTGGGTAGCTGAAGTCATGTATTAGACACGTGTACTAATTTTATAAAATAGGGTATCGATTTTTGGGTCAGGTCCTGAAATAGGGTATCAAAAATCACATATTTTGGTCTGAATTAGGGTAAGAAGAAGAAGGGCCGCACACCCCCACCAAAAATTTTGGAGTACCCACCCCTCCCCTCCCCCCCCCCCCCCCCCCTTCCACTTCTTCCACTTTTTTTACATTTTCACATCAGCTACACCTTGTTGACTATTCAGTTGTAGAAAACTCAAGCTTGTAGTATAATATTATTATTGTTAATAATTGTTATTACATATAATTAGACAATAATTCCATTGTTTTCTTTTAATTTTTGACAACTAGACTACCAACCTAATATAAATATTTTGTTTCTTGGGTTTTGTGAAATCACTCTCATTACTAAAACAGAGTATTGTAATTATTACATTTATTTTTATTATAAAATTAGAATTATTAGCAAATAGCTCCAAAATTAGTCATGCTTCTATAGCACATACATGTAGGAACAAGGAGTGAATTGTTATAAATTGTTAATAGTTCTGTTGGAAAATGTTGAAACTATATATAATTATATATAATGCAATCAATATTTTATTTTGTTTAATAGTACAGGTGATTTTATTACTTACCCATAGTTTATTTTTTATTCTTGATTTACAATGACAAAATAATTTGTAAGAAGTAAATGTAAATAGATGATTAAGTAAACAATATTTTGATGATAAAGTTATCTTGAAACTGTTATAACAAGAATTTATTGTTTTAAGTGAACTAACAGTAGAATCCCAATAACTCGAAACCTCAAGGGAAATGGAAACAGTTCTAGAGTTGTAAGGAGTTCAAATAAATCGAAAGTGGCATCAAAAAATGGAAAGATATTGTTCATCCAGTACCATATAATAGTGACAAGTAATTGCTGTGTCAAATTGTTTCTGCGTCTTTACTTTCAAACTGAAGGCAACACAATGGTATTACATTGAAATATATCAATCTCTTGCAGCAACATTGTTGTAGAGAACATGAAACTGCTAATGACGAGACTTGAAGATTGACACTGCATACTGCTTCAAGAAGTTTGAGATTAAGCTGTCCTGTTCACATTTTAAACAATTCCAAAGTTCCGTTTTCTGGCATTTCAGCTCATTAAAATATGGCCATGCACTGAGTTAGCGAAGGTGAAAGCTGTGATGGATGTGATGGGATCCAGAATTTAGTTAGAGTTATTGAAAAATTAGAGTTATTGGAGTTCAGGTTATGTTGGGTAAAATTTCTGTACTAGATCTTGAGTGAAGCAAATCCAAGGGAAATGACCTTGAGTTTGACCGAAACGTTTGAGTTACTGTTAATGGGATTCTACTGTATCTATATAGCTAACTTTGATTGAGGAATTCTTACTTTATATCATTTTATTTAATTATTATATTGGTACATATTGAGTCTGCCTGAGGTCATGTTTTCTGTTTGATTAGTTTTCTATTTGAAATAACTACTCATTGACCTGCATAATTTATTACTAGACATGACTAATAATAATTAATAAAATTAATGATTTATTATTTGGAGAGCTTGGGAAAGAGAAGCATACAGTATGCAATTTTTTCAAATGTTGATTTTTTTTTGCTTTTTGCACAGAATCACATTATTTGTGGCGAACGGATTTGTTTTTATGTGCCAAGGATGCTGCATATTTGTTTTGTCGTCAAAACCTATCATTCAGGAAGGATTTGGCCATCACTGTTATGGCCACTTCTTTACATAGCAACTGAAGTGAAGCTTGATTTTTTGTTACCAAGCATCAGCTCCAAGCATCAGTTGCTTGAGCACTACACCGCATTGCTAGGTGCGTGAAAGCAAATTCATTTATGCCACAATCAGTGAAGTGATTCTGAACAGAAGTAAAATATTAACAAAATAATCACACTTTACCCAAACCCTTCAATTGGTACTTAATGCATTACTGATATATAACTGTAACAAAGATCTTAAAATTGATATTTTTATTAATAAAATGATACTTTTTTGTTTAAAACAAAATTGTGTTTGATTTGTCACTTTCAAATGAAATAGTTTGAGATCACAATATTCATCGTACCTTGTTACCTAGCCTGCGAGAAGGCTCTCATTCGCGCGTTGAGCGCGGAGCGCGATCGTGATGGGAAGCGAATTCCCACATCCACTCTGTGACCCCCTTCCGCGGTATGTTTCCATTTTGTCAGCGGTCGCCCTTCGTCATCAATAACTAACAGGAGTCTGCCAGCAGTCAACCAACGGTAATTAATTAAACAGTGCAATGGAAAAAGTTTTGAATAAAACATTAAATATTTCAGATCACATTTGCGTGTTTGAGGCTATCCAGATAAACTGGTCAACAAAGTCCTCGCAGAAGTCGTATTTATAAATAGAAAGTCAGCACTTCTACAGAAACAAAAAGTGCAAAAGATAAAATGCCATTTGTCACACAATACAACCAATGTATAGCCTGCGTGGCAGGCGTAGAAAGGGGCCCGAATTCCCTCCTCCCTCCCTTTCTACGCCTGTCACGCAGGCTAACACATGCATGGCCATCAGTGTATTTTAATGAGCAAGTAGTGGCACGGGGAGGGGGGGGGGGGTACTTGACCCATGTTTGGGTATAGGGGTGCCGCTGAGGGTTCGAAAACCTGACCCTGTTTAGGACAAAAAAAATAAAAAACCCTAAAATACCTACCCTGTGTTGGACAACATCCTCTATTTTATGACCCTATCTAGTTGCAATTTAGCAAATCACGTTTGACTGCTGATACGCGGCAAACGTCTCCGATCTCTAAATACTATAAACCATATTTTTACGACAACAATCGTGCAACCATACCCTGTTTAGGACAGGTTCAGACCCTGTTTAGGACAGACTCGCATGAAATTATATACCCTGTTCAGGGCAGAGAGGCCAAAAACCATACCCTGTCCAGCGGCACGTCCCCGTATAGGCCACATAAGGGAGTATCCCGCCCCCCCCCCCCCCCCCGTCAACATGTAGCCTGTGAGCTGAGAGCATCCGGTTTTCTTGCTCTTGTTTCACCCACCGAGAAGCGGAAAAAAAACCACCTCTCATCTCCTGCAGAAGAGGAAAATCTCTAAAAAGACACTCTTGCCGTGTCGTAGGCTCCGAGGTGTTATGCTCCTGCATTAGATCATTAGTGTAACTTGAACGTGCCGCTTAGAGAGTACTTAAATACAGATTTAAGACAACTTTATTGTATTTAATGGCTCCGTCAATTCCAAGCCCGACCATCCCCCCCCCCCGGGCATTTGTCGGGCATTTTACAACTTTTCCATTCCTAGGGTGGGGCATTTGCTATAACCGGGCAGCCCGGGGGTGGGGCATTGTCAAGGCAACGCGATCTTTCGTATTTTAAAAGACGTACACGTTTTGTTGTTTATTTGAAATTTCCTGATTGCCCCCGATAGAAAAATATAAAAACCGAGTTGATATTAAACCTTGTTTGAGTCCCGCACTTTTCAAGTGTACCGTAGCCCCACCCCCACCCCACATGTGCAAACATTTGCAACGTTGCTTTCCACGTGCGAACCAAAGATCTGAAAGATGGCGGAACGAAGCTTCGACATCAACACCTTTGCAGTTGTAATGAAAAAAATGTTCCAAAAATCATGATTACAGGTATAAATAAAGAGCTATGTATTTGTGAACAATTATAGTGTCCATCATTAATAGTTCTGCTTGGAATTTAGATTTTTAAATTCCTCGATCCTCTCAAAAAAGTTTTTGAACTTGTCACGTGGGTCGGGCATTTGCACTGCTCCTGAAGTCCCACCGTGGGGATTTTGTGCATGTAAGCTGACCCCACCGTGGGGCATTTTCAACCTTCTGACAAAAAATGACAAATGCCCGACAAATGCCCGGGGGGGGGGGGAGGGGGGGGGGGGGGATGAGCGGGCTTGGAATTGACGGAGCCATAAACCCCACTAACATTTATACTTTACATCTTACATCTTACGCAACGTTATCTACGTAGAATAAATGGGGTGAAATGGTACAAATATAGTGTTGTAGTTTACGCAAACAGAGCTTGTATATTCCGGGATGCCTGGTTTATATTGAAGTCAAATATATAATCATTAAAAAAAGTATAATATTTAGCGCGGTATTATTACCGCTCATTCTTACTTATTAATAAAGTGGGACGACCGCTGACACAATAGAAAACATACCGCGGAAGGGGTCACAGAGTGGATGTGGGAATTCGCTCCCGAAAACCCGATCGTGATCCTTAGCAACCTCGTTCCCAGGGTCTACTCCGTTTTCTTCTCCGCGCCCAGCCGCCATCTTGAAAACGGAGTAGACCCTGGGAACGAGGTTGGATCCTTAGTATTGCGTGACGTTCGAGCGCGGAGCGAGAGGGAGTGGGACGAGAAATAAGACCTCATTTCTCGTCCCACTCCCTCGCGCTCCGCGCTCGAACGTCACGCAATACTAAGGATCACGATCGCGCTCCGCGCTCATCGCGCGAATGAGAGCCTGCTCGCAGGCTACTTGCTACCTTCAGTTCCTGCCCGTTCCATTGTAGTTCTTTGTGCTTTTTCTATTGCAAAATATTATGCAGTGTTTCTCCCGGTTCCCACCGCCTTGGAAATCCCGTTGTTGCCCTCTCTTCACCCGCCTCCCATAGAGTTCCTACTCAGGTTCCTGCCCCTGAAATGAATTTTCAGCAATATTTTCTGGCGTTTCAGTCACTGTATTGAAACGTGATCTTTAATTTCCAGAACTATCGTCGAGTTAGGGTATAAATTACGTTTCCTTTGTAAGACGGTCACACATAACCCATTTTTTGTTCTGTTTTAGTTAGTGGTGTAATAGTAAAGTTTGAAAAATTAATGTGAATTTTCTTGAAAATTTATGATTAAGCCCCCTTCTCTAATAAGCCCCCCCCCCCCTTCTTGAGGCCTGAAATTAAATAAGCCCCCCGGGGGCTTAACAGAGCTTTTATGGTATTCATAGACTTCATACTCTTTTGCGGTGCTCGAGGATGACCGTTCGCTGTTTGTAGTGACTGTGAGCTCAGTAGTCAGCTCCCAGTAACAGAATCCCCAAATATTACAGTGAAACGCACCCTACCGTTGCCACTGGAGAAAGTTTTTGATTAAATTTTTACATCTTTTTGACAACTTTCTGATGGCTTTCAGGGACTGCAATAATTATCAGGAGGGGGGTTAGAAAATGGGCTTCATATAGGAAAATATTAGGTAATAACCCCCACCTAAAGGTGTGAATTTAGTTGTTGCCACCCCCCCCCCCCTCTAATCAGTCAAAATTATGTACGACCCCCCTCACACTATACACACGCCTTTATACAAGTACCTGCATTTTTTCCCGGGGGGGGGGGGGTATTCCCTTACATAAGCTATATAGGTATGTGCCGCCCCAAAGGGTATGGTTTTTGAGCCGTTTTGGTCTGAAATAGGGTATCGATTTTTACCATTTTGGTCTGAAATAGGGTATGTTTTGTGCACTCTAGTCTGGAATTTGGTTTGGCTTTTAGACGAAACTGTTTTTTTTCCCATTAACATCGGGGAATTTGAAGCCCTTTTCAAATGTTTGCGCAAATGGAACCCATTACTTGGGTAGCTGAAGTCATGTATTAGACACGTGTACTAATTTTATAAAATAGGGTATCGATTTTTGGGTCAGGTCTGAAATAGGGTATCAAAAATCACATATTTTGGTCTGAATTAGGGTAAGAAGAAGAAGGGCCGCACACCCCCACCAAAAATTTTGGGAGTACCCCCCCCCCCCCCCCCCGGGGCATTTTCTCTACACGAACCTGTGGATTAAAATCTTATAACAGAAAGAAGAGCTCCTACTACATGTTTAATTGTTGGACATCCGCGTCTGGAACAAACATCACCTCCGTAGCAATGTACAACAGAGCCATAGCAGAAGGAAAAGAGCATGTGTGTTATTTTCAGGTCCGGTGAAGGTCCGAAGGGCCGGAAACTTTTTCGGTCCCCACCTTATAAATAGGTATGGATTCACCAATGTAATATGTACTTGAAATAAAATGTTAAGCCCCCCCTCTCTTGAGTGACTTATTTTACCTTGAGCCCCCCTATCCTTGCTTTGATTTTACTTTATGCCACCCCCCTCTGGTTTTCCAACCCCCCACCCTTCCTGGTAATTATTGCACAGTCCCTGGACATTTCCACCGGCCAATCAAATGCAGAAACTATGAGAGGCGGAGTTGTCATGCTCCACGATCGCGTTCTGAAACCTCCCACAAAGGCACAAATCCACGATTCTTGCAATTTGATTTGCTAGTTTAAATAGAAGCCATCAGAAAGTTGTCAAAAATTAATCAAAATTAAAAACTTTGTCGAGTGGCAACGGTAGGGTGCGTTTCACTGTAAAAACAAGGAAGCTGTATTCGTGAAATACTACTCCGTAACTACGTGAATTATTGCGTGACATGGAAGTTGGAGCTGTTGAATCACAACACTGAAGTCAAGATTTGAACATTAAAAAAAATATTTGTACATAAACGCCTTGTGGAACAAGGAAGCAATATCGACAACCTGTATCGACGAGCGACAAACCCTTACGTATTATATACTAAGAAAGAAAATAAATGCCAAAAAAAGTTACATATTAGAGCTTTTAGTAGCCTGCGAGCAAGCTCTCTTGGCGTTTTTTGGGGGAAAAGAGAAAGAGCGGGGAAAGAGAGCTTACACTGATGTCTCAGAATTTTGAATGCCGCCCCTCAAAACCCCCCGCCTTTCACTTTCCCGCCTCCCCACCCCCACCCCCCCAAAAAACCCCAGAGAGCTTGCTCGCAGGCTAAGCTTTTAGAAAATGTTCAGTTGCATGCATAATCCGACCTTCTGAAAGATGAGATTTTATCATGGAGTAGTTGTATCACCAGTTAGCCTCCTACGCAGGACGCTGCAGACGCTCTTTGAGCTCGTCACGCAATCTCCCCCCCCCCCCCCCCCCCCCCATGACGAGCCCAAATATTGTCTGCGTAGGAGTAGGAGGCTATTGTATCACGAACGTGAATTCAATCTTTAACATCAACTCTATTTTGTCTGGGTGGTTTGCTTGTAACTTCTCCATGCTATTGTAGCCTTCCCTTTCCGAGAGCGCGACAGGCGTACGCGTGTGAAGGCATGGAGCGCGAAAAGAGCGGGGGGAAACTGGGACGGGTGAGGAACGGAAGGAAACGCCTGCAACGGACCGCAGATATTTTGCCGAAAGCCCCTCCCGGACCCCCCTCCCAGTTTTTGTTTTCACTCTTTTCGCGCTCCATGTCTTCACGCACCTTCCGCGCTTCTGCAGGAAAGCGCCTTCTGGGCTTAGCCTCAACTCCGGGGTCTGGGGCAAAAAAGGGACACAAGAGCGGGCACTGGGGCCAAGGCGAGCGAAAAGCGGAGCAACCGAGCAAACCTCGTTCCCAGGGTCTCTCTTCTTCCCGCCAAACGCGATTGAATCGCGTTTGGCGGGAAGAAGAGAGACCCTGGGAACGAGGTTGAAAGCGGAGTTCCTTCTTTTTCCTCTCTTCCCGTCCCCTACCCCACTCAGTCACCTTTTTGTCCTCTGTACCAGCCGCGGAGGAGGCTATTCTCCGCTCTCGGAAAGGAAACGTACTGCCACGAAGGCTATCTCCATGCAGCCCAAGGGGACGCACTGAAGAATGTTAGTTGGAAAAATGTAAAATACAGAGATGTGCAGAACACACAAATAGCCTTTTGATTGAAATGTTGGTGAAAATGTCAGTTTTGTCAGACAAAAATATATCAAAAAGAAAAACTTTGTTAAAGTTATAAAGGAAGCCTCAAAAGGTCAAATAGGGTACATTTGACCACTTTTGACATTGCCATGGCAACAATGTTGACGCCATATGTGTCTGATTCTGTTTATTGATAAAATGCCAGCCTACAGAGGTCTGCATCATTGGGCTAGCTGTTGTAGAATGCTGAAGACGGGAAAGTCTAAAGTTGTGTGCTCATGTTAGATAGATGTTGTTATATGACATTATGTTGAGAAATAATTGGTGGGCAAAAACCCCGGGCAAGTACCCGGCCTCCCTCAAGCATATTCAGTACACTGCAGGACAGATCTGAAGAAAGAAAGGAAACTTCTGGGATCTATTCAGTTCACTAGCGACGCAAGCACAAGCGAAAGCAACATACGCAGACGCAGTAACGCGTTGATTTGTCGTAAACAAAAGGCTCTGATGATCAACGCGTTACTGCGTCTGCGTATGTTGCTTGCGCTTGTGCTTCCGTCGCTAGTGAACTTTTACAATCATGCTCAGGTCACAAGATCCCCCTCTAAAAATAGCCTGTAATGTTTACAGTCACGTCCGACAATTACGTCATATAATGGTGGTAATTACCGCTGACCAGACTCGAAATATATTTTTGATTTTGCAGTCTGACATTTTGCAGTCGATTTTGCACGAATTTTGGAAAGTGGTATTGCTCTGGTAAGCTTATATATTTCGCTCCTCAAGAACTGAACGAATCTTTATCGTATTCCTCCCCAACATGGGAGCTGTTTTCGGTGTATGTTCGGCTGCCACTTGTGCTGCAAATTTAGCTTGCTGTTGCGGTACAGCTGCCTGTGGTTTGTGCTGCAAAGCTTGTCCGACTTGCAAGAACTCAACTTCGACGAGAATTGTCTACTCGTTATTTCTTCTCTTTGGTCTGATATCGTCATGTATCGTGCTGATACCTGGAATACGACAAGAGATCGATAAAATACCGAAGTTTTGCGAGGTAAGAATTATTTTATGATTTTTTTAAAGCTTTTAATTTGTAGATACAGCTGGTGCCCTTCCTTGTTGTTTGGATCTTTCTAATTTCAATGAACAAACCCGGAACAAACTGACGCCGTTCTTCTATAAGCTTTTTTAGCCAGTTTTAGTACGTTTTTAAGCATTGCTCATGGCAAACTTTCGATATATTTCTTCAAAGTAGAGAACAAAAACACTCGCAGTCACTTGCATGTTCGTCTCTTCTTGGTCCTACTAGTATAGCTCAGCGTGTCACTCACTTGGAAAAAATTACGCTCACTCATTTTGGAAAAAAAAATCTAGTTCTATCGTAAGCTCAATATGAGTTCGGGGACGTACGCATGTATTCAACGCGAAAATGTTGAGGGCTACCATTCAATTTTTTAGGAGATACGAGTATAAGCTTACTATTTGTAAAGTCATCAGTATTTTTACTTCGACTTTTCAATCAACTAATTAGTTTCCAGTGGCCCTTAAACTTATGTGTAAATTAAATTTGTGGTTATTACCTGTGGGTAATAAATAAATATTTAAAAAATAGCTCATTATAATTAAAACAAGCCAGAGCATAAAGTGTCACCAGCCTCGCATTTTATTGAAAAAGATCTCACAGTTTTCTTTTAGGGGTGGCGAATGGTAAATCCGAGACTTACCGAGACGCCGAGACCCTAGTTTAAAAATCCGAGCCCGAGACTTAGCGCTTCAAAAATCCGAGCCCGAGACGCAGTGATCCAAAACTCCTAGAAAATAGAGCATACAAGAAGCTGCATTTGCGAGATTCAAAATTCGAGACTCCGAGATCGTCCTATTTCTGGCGAGCCCGAGATTCCGAGACGCTTTTTTTAAGCGCCAAGATTCCGAGACTCGGCTTAAATTTGCTGAGATTAGTTATTTATGATAGACCATTCGCCACCCCTTCTTTTCCATCTTAAAACATTTTTTTACGTTCACAGGGCCTATCATATATCTGCACAGATAGATAAAACAGGAATTGTCTTTGATAAAATCAAAGGACAAATTTTGTCCGCACTAAAAATATACAATTCTGTCAACACCCATAATACATGTAGCATCTCCTTGTTTTCAAGTCACTCTTGTTTTTTGGCCTATAGATCAACGAGAAAAGTCTGCTGCTCACTTGTCCATTTGTCATAAGAAGCTTTTCCTTTCCCTTTGCTTTGAGTCACTGAAGCTTGTGTGACCTCTTCTGATTGAAAACATAACTGGAAAATGCATGGCTAAAATGGTTGTCCTAAAGCGGGACATTCCAGCCTCTTTCGGATTTGATCTGCTCATAAGCCGAGGAAGGCGGGCAAAGTTTGCCATTGGATATAAATAAAAATTGATATTGATTCACTGGAAAGTTTTAAAATTCAGTTTCACAACAAGAGATATTTGTTACCTGAGATGCTAATGGAAAGAGTAATAGCTTTTCTGACAAGTGATTGACAAGTTTAACACAATTTTGTTATCTAGTCGATTTTGTCTAGTTTTTATTGCAAATTTTGTGGGCAGCATGTTTGAGGATTAAGTGGAAGCTGTATCCATGTTTTACGAAGAGGGAAGACCACCTCACAGAAAATGTGACCAGCTTCAAATTCTGAAGAATTTGATGCAGTTGATTGTTGTTTTGATCCAGGCTAAAACATTTTAAGACGGTTTCCGCTGGACGTTTGAGCAAAAAGTGCAAAAAATTAAGTTACCAAAAAATACTAATAGCACGGTAACATTTTGAATAAGTTAAGAAGAAATTATCGATAAATTAGCTCCCAAGCTGACCCTGTGAGAGAATTCATTACATATTTTAATTAAAAAGACGCTTCATCCTGTTCATGTCAGTTCAAAACAAAATGGCGTGCATTTTTATAATTTTTTACGAGGTTTGACATTAATTTTCTCGAGAATGCTTGAGAATTTAATTGCGGGGTCACTTGGGGAAGTGAATTAAAGTGATATGTTTCAAATAGTATTCAAAATGTTACCATGCTATGAGTAGTTTTTTAGTAATTAATTTTTGCACTTAGGGACTTGTCACTAATTAGCAGGGGGAGGGGGGGTGGAGATTTTAAATTGATCATTGAAAATTATGTGACCCTCCCTAGCAATGGGAATGAAATTTCCTGACCCTCCCCTTGGGCTTGGCCTAAAATTTAAATTTATGCGACCCTCCCCTTTTTCGCTGCCTATTTTTTCATGACCCTCCCTTTTTAGGGTTCAAAAAGTTATGACCCTCCTCCATTTTCCACCCCTCCCCCCCCCCCCCCCCTCCCCCCTGCTAATTTGTGACAAGTCCCTTATTGCTCGAACGTTGAGCGGAATCCGTCTTAAAATATACAAACTCAAAGTGATGCACTTATTTAATCATTTTGATTGACAGAAAGAAGGCGACATTTGTGATAATGTTGTTGGCTACTTGGCAGTGTATCGTATCTGCTTTGCCATGGCGGCATTCTTCTTCTTTTTCTGCCTCATCATGTATGGTGTTCAGAGCAGTAAAGATCCCCGGTCTGGAATACAAAATGGCTTCTGGGGTATCAAGGTCCTTATATTTGTGGGTCTCATAGTGGGAGCATTTTTCATCCCAAGTGGAACATTCATAGAAGGCAAGTGTCCACAACTACTTGTATATAATGACTCCATCTTGAATAATACTTCATTTATTATATATAATAATAATAATAATTAATACGTACTAGCTGCACTGACCTTTCAGTTTCAGTTTCCGTGAGGGTATTGTCTGCCATTTATAAATTTAATGAACTCCATTTACACTAGTGTAGATTGTAAGAACTGCAATTAACCATAATAAATAACCTATAGTGAATATCTACAGTGCTCGTCAAAAGTCCTTGGGTCACTCAGTTGCAAAGTAATTTGAAGTGAGAAGTCATTATTCAATAATCCAAACCCCCTCCTCCCGGTTGGATGGATAAAACTCAGTATTGTGTTGGGGGTGGGGAGGGGGAGATGAAGAGATCTGAAGACAAAGACCATTTGTAGGCAAATGGTGAAGTGTCCCAAGACGTTTGACAAGCATAATTGTTAGTTTTCTATTTTGATCAAAGTAGTTCAATATTAACTGGTCTTATCTTTCCTTAGTGTGGATGTACGTTGGTCTCATTGGGGCATTCCTGTTTATCCTGATCCAACTGATTCTTCTTGTGGACTTTGCTCATTCTTGGAACAGCTCATGGGTTGAAAAAATGGAAGAGACTGGTTCTAAAGTCTGGGCAGGGCTACTTCTTTTCTTCACATTCTTGATGTACGGCATTGCTGTTGCAGGATTTGTGTGCCTGTACATCTATTTCACTCACGGTCTAGATAGTGCACCAGAAAAGAAATGTCACACCAATAAGTTCTTCATCAGTTTCAATTTGATCCTATGTGTGATTGCATCAGTTTTAGCTATTCATCCTAAGATACAGGAGAACCAGCCCAGATCTGGTAAGTACTGCAAATTACTAGTCTTACAGTCAAAATACTCGGCATGTTCCACCTAAATAATGGCCAATGCTTTCATTAATCCAATTTTGTGTTGATTTTCTAATTGAAGATTCGAAACTTCAACTGAATATGCAATCATTCAACCATAGCTTAATACATTCGAATATCAAATGTTGATTGGATTGGATTAAGCATCTCTGTCTATCCCTGTGAGAGAGGTGGTAGTAAATCTGGAAAACAACGCAGAAATTTGAGTGATTTGATATAAAAAAATGTTTGCTTCCATGACTGTGACAGCTTTTCCCCAGACCGTTGACTGACATTTGCATATTTTACTGCTGTATTTGCACTGATTGGAGGAGCATGCACAAAAGAATGTCTGCTGCAAATTCGCAAATTTTAGGTTTTTTTAGATCACTTTACAGCAAATTTCTCAAATTTCCACTTTGTTTTGCAGCTTTGTCAGAAATAACTACAGGAAAAAGAAATAGACAACAAGGAAAAAGTCCACCTACTATCCCGCAGTTTGTTCAGTAGCTGTCAAATATGAAAATTTCAGTCAATGGTCTGGTTGTAATGAAAGCTGTTGCAGTCATGGAAGCAAACATTTTTTTAATCAAATCACTCAAATTTCAGCCTCTCTTCTTCTTCTTCTTCTTCTTCTTCTTCTTCTTCTTCTTCTTCTTCTTCTTCTTCTTCTTCTTCTTCTTGCAAAAAAATGCCCAAGATGACAAAAAAACACCACATATGACTCAATTAACATTTATTGTAAACTTTATTGAACCATACAGATCAAGTTGACTCTTAAATCAGCACTTAATTGGACCAAATCTTAACCATCACAGTAACTCTATAGTTCGTCACCACTGACCACTCAAACATAGGATGGTTTGCCTGTGATGAAAGCATATTGGCCATTATTTATTTATTTATTGGCAGAACGTGCTGAGTATTTTGACTGTAATAATAATAATTATTATTACAGTCAAAATACTCAGCGCATTCCACCTATGTAAATAATGACCAATGTGCTTTCATCACAGGCAAACCATCCTGTGTTTGAGTGGTCAGTGTTTATACTATTGAGGTCACAAACTACAGTGCAAACTACCCTTCATTATTATTACTGAAAACCACCAAAACGTTTGCTATCTTGTTAGGTAGTGTATAAAAAGAATAATTAAGATACAAAGTGCCTTTAATTTTTTTTGATGGAGTTCTTCTGACTGTTTTTGTGCATAAAATTACTTGTGGAATTGTTCAGAGAGTATAAAACTGTTCAAAAGGTTAATACTTTGTCAGGACTTAAGGTGGCCCGCGGTTATTTATTGGAGCGGAGGTTCCCTTTTTTAAAACTACTTTTCGGCAGGAAAGCGTCAACCGATTTCTGTAATTTTTGGTATTCAAAATAAGGAATCTTTATATTTTAGAAGGCTTTTAATTTTAGGGCAAACGAAATTTACGATTTAGAGATACAAGCACTACTAGAAAACCTTGATTTTTACGAAATTGCGAAAATTTTCATAAAACAAAGATAGATTTTTTTCTAATTACGTTCAATAAGTTCCAAGACTTCATTGTTTACTGTGAGCAAGTTTCCACAAAATCGGCTGCATAGAAATTGCTGCACAGTTCACTGCTGAATTTTAGCTTCAAAATAATATGCTCGTGTATTTGCTTCATCTGTTGCAAGAACGCTTCAATAATGCTAAGATCGCACTTATTGTTAGAAAGCTTGATACCACCTAAACCTTTGCTGAATAATCGGAAAAGATTGGAAATTCCCAGTAAAAGTTATAAGCAAATGAAGAACAAGATGTTTATAGTGCGTAATTTGTGAATTTCAAAATATTCACATTTGTTCGACTTGTGAAAAAACTACCGATTTGTTTTCCGTAATTTTTAAGTATGATAAAATCCAGCATATATAAAAACGACCTTGCCTAGTTTTGGGCGTGTAGCCTCGACCAAGCTCGGCGAATTAAGTCGTCAAGTTAGCTACTTCATGTCCTCCATTTTACCAATGCTTTGAAAACCCCTGGTCTTCCATAAGTTATTCAAATTTGCCACGTTGTGGGAATTATTTTGCACTTGGGAATTTTACGGATCATCGAAAATTTAAATGATAATGAGTGATCAATGACATTCCAAGGAAATTTTCGATGATCCGTAATTCCCAAGTGAAAAATAAATCCCACAACGTGGCAAATTTGAATAATTTACGGAAGACCAGGGGTTTTCAAATTAAGCATTGGTAAAATGGAGGACATGAAGTAGCTAACTTGACGACTTAATTCGCCGAGCTTCGTCGAGGCTACACGCCCAAAAACTAGGCGAGGTCGTTTTTATATATGCTGGATTTTATCATACTTAAAAATTACGGAAAACAAATCGGTAGTTTTTTCACAAGTCGAACAAACGGGAATATTTTGAAATTCACAAATTACGCACTATAAACATCTTGTTCTTCATTTGCTTATAACTTTTACTGGGAATTTCCGATCTTTTCCGATTATTCAGCAAAGGTTTAGGAGGTATCAAGCTTTTTAACAATAGGTGCGATCTTAGCATTATTGAAGCGTTCTTGCAACAGATGAAGCAAATACACGAGCATATTATTTTGAAGCTAAAATTCAGCAGTGAACTGTGCAGCAATTTCTATGCAGCCGATTTTGTGGAAACTTGCTCACAGTAAACATTGAAGTCTTGAAACTTATTGAACGTAATTAGAAAAAAATCTATCTTCGTTTTATGAAAATATTCGCGATTTCGTAAAAAAACAAGGTTTTCTAATAGCGCTTGTATCTCTAAATCTTAAATTTCGTTCGCCCTAAAATTAAAAGCCTTCTAAAATTTAAAGATTCCTTATTTTGAATACCAAAAATTACAGAAATAGGTTGACGCTTTCCTGCCGAAAAGTAGTTTTTAAAAAGGGAACCTCCGCTCCAATAAATAACCGCGGGCCACCTTAATTGGAAACAAATGTATTTTACAGCACAATTTTTGCTTATTTTCAATTTTTTTTCTTTTAGGTTTGCTTCAATCTGCAGTTATTACACTGTATACTGTTTACTTAACATGGTCTGCTCTGCTGTATGACCCTGGTAAGTCCGACACTATTAACTTTCTTGAGATATAATTATCTATCTTCATTTTGAACTATATTCAGATTCACCGGCAATAAAAATCATGTCCAAACTAGTGTGAATCTGACTGGTCTAAGTTGGTGAGCCATGTTGGTATGAGATATTTTTCCATGAAATCACAAACTGACTTAGCTGAGTCATACTCAGGTCTCATGTAGTAATGATTTGTTACTGTATTTCTTTGAATAAGCACCTGGGGTTGAAAGAGTTTTGCATTTTGGGGGGTTACCTGCGATGCACTAGCAGCCCATACAGATCTGCCGCACTTGTACCGGCCTGAGTGTGTGCCCCTTCAACGTCTTAATACCAAATAATTATATAATTTATATATTTAGCATGTACTTTGTAACTTCAGATCCTTCATGTAACCCCTTTGTGGAGTCTGATCCAGCGGTGAAGAGTGTTGACAATCAAGCCATCATTGGCATTGTGGTGATGTTTCTCATGGTTGTATATGCAAGCATGAGAACTGCAAGCAGCTCACAAGTGGGAAAACTTGGCATGACGACTAAATCCAGTTCATCGAGCACCACAGAAGCGACAACACTCCACGGTGAGGAGGGCGGGGCCAGTGATGTAAACCTGATGGAAGAGGGGAGCGGACAGCAGGTGTACGACGACGAACAAGACCACGTGTCTTATAGCTACTCCTTTTACCACTTCATGTTGTTTTTGGCTGCTCTTTACATTATGATGACCTTGACCAACTGGTACAAGTAAGTGATATTTTGATGAGCTTTGCAATCAAGGGCAAGTTATGAAGTTTCAAAGAAGTTGTGTTCCACAGGGTGTACTCCAGGATAAAAGAGATGGGGGAGGTGTGAAGGTTTTTTTGGGAGTGTGAAATTGGCAAAAAACATTTTGGGGGAGATGTATACATTTTTGTTATTTTTTAGGGGGGGGGGTAGAAGTGGGGTAATTGTATTCTTGGGATCAAATTTAAGATTAAACTCTTATAGGATGCTTCATGTGGGGTAGGTTTGGGGATTTTAAAAAGTTTGGGGTTTGTATGTTGAGTATTTTTTGGTGTTAAATCACAACTACACAGCTCTGACCTCTTTGTTTTCTTAAACCATAAATTTACTGTTTCATATGATTCAAGACAGAACTGTTCACCGCATTAATTTGGCTGTAAACAGCATAATCCTATTAACACAAGTTGTATTTCACTTCAGACCTGAAGCCAGTAACATCCATAACCTGACAAACAGTGACGCAGCAGTGTGGATCAAGGTTACTTCCAGTTGGATGGGACTGTTGCTCTTCATTTGGACCTTAATTGCCCCTGTCCTGTTTCCAGATAGGGATTTTGATTAGATGCGACCACGCCCACCTGGCAGCTGGGCACAGTGACACTGCGCATCACAGAGATAGAACTGAGGAGTTAACCTCTAAATAAATAATTATTAAAATCGATATTGTACAAGTCAGTTAGTTGTGTGTCACGCTATTTTAGGTGACTCTGTCACATTCTAGCTGATATGAAATGATGAGAACACAAACAAAATAATCAGGAATAACATGCATTCCTTTGGAAATGGAAACATTTTTGCTGATGATGATTTGATTACATTAGAACCCAAATTAGACTAGCAGTAAGCAGTCGAAACATCATGATCTACATCCAAGTGATACAAACGATAATATACTAACAGTAATGTAGTTGTATACTTTGACATAGCCTGGGAGCAGCTAACTTGGACATAATTTTTTTAAACCAGGAAATTGCACATGTTTAATATAAAAATATCGACACTCGGAAATATGTGCTGCTCTTTTGTTGTTAGTTGCCTTTGAGTTTATAAGGTAAATAATAAGTTAATAATCTCTGCCCTCTTTATGGAAAATGCTGTGACTTTTCCGTTCCAAGTCATTTGGTTTGGTTTGTCACGGTCACAGACCCAGGAGCAAGACCAAGTTTGAACGCCCGGGAAAATTTAAAAATAAAATGTACAGAGAAAAGAGCTCCCAGAGACTACTTTTCGTATTTTTCTTTTAATTTTGCATGTTTGGATTTTGTGACTTCCTAAATATGGTTTGGCAGTAAGACTGCTCCAATGGAATTTTCTCTCGCAACAGGAGATACTTTCACAGTAAAGATTACCGTAAAAGCTCTATTAAGCCCCCCCCGGGAGGCTTATTTAATTTAAGGCCTCAAGAAGGGGGGCTTATTAGAGAGGGGGCTTAATAGAGAGGGGGGGGGGGGGGGGGAGGGCTAAATAGAGCTTTTACGGTATGTTTATAGTTAAAGAAATTACAAAGTATGTTACATTTCCCAAGTAATAACACTTATTTTTATTTTTACTTGTTGATTTGAAGTGTGCGTAGTTTTGTTTCACGTTAATTGCATGTTCTTGTACGTTTTCAAACTTTTATTGGTAACGAGCCAATTTATGGCTTAGTAAAGTTAAGCCTTTATGGGAGCCTGATGGCTCAAGAGACCGCTACACAACTCTAGTTCTATTAGGAGTATTGCTACTCCCCCTGGATTTGACGCTAATCCATCGCAGTTTACCCCAGCGTTTTTGTCAGGTTGCCCCAACAACTCGCTGGTACGTACCCATTTAATTATACTCTTGCTGGAGAGAGGCACTGTGAGAGTATATGAGTGTTTTGCCCAAGAACACAACACAAGTACCCCGGCCAGCGCTCGAACCCAGACCTCTGATGCGGATCCAACGCACTGGCTATTAGGCCACCGTGTCTCGCACGTATATTTATGACTTGCCTAATTACTGATCAGGGAGAAGGTGTTGTCCAGGACCCGAGTGCTGCCTGGGCTAGTGTCGGCGAGTGGCATATTAGACCGTGTGTGAACTGAGCACAGTGTATACCTATGCCAAGCTCTCAGAAGGTTGCAACAGCAAGGGGAAGTGGACGTCACCACCGTTTCTCACCCAAGCTATAAAGGCAACCCAGGCATCGCTTCAGTGTGGGACTGAAGGGTTGGCGCCAGCAACACTTATCCCCATGGTTCTGGAACAGAGCCCTCCCACACTGAGGCTGCTAAGAGAGCTGTTTGAACAGCAAAATAGTTCTCCCACCCAGAATGGTGCAGAGCAGCATTCTGTTAGTAGTCTCAGACAGGACTCCATGACTCAAGAGAATATTAGGGACAGAGAAGGACACGCCCAGTCCAGGCCTTGGGATATCTGAATTTCACTAAAGTAATTTTTAACCCACGCAAACCGGAAGTTGGTCTGTTTCCCCTAACGTCCGCACGCGCTGCACACGCCAGGCGGGTGAGCGCGAAATCTCAAAGCAATGGCGGTCCGCGCGGAGATAAGTTTCATCGACGAAAGCGACTTTCTAACCAAATGATAATGGTATTTCTGGAGGGATTATTATTAAGCGGCCGACGCCCATAGGGCGGCCACTTCAAGGAATGGACTTTTTTTTCTGTAGTAACTTTGTGACCGCGCTCGTAGTAGTAGGTGTTGAAAGATATATATGCGCATTAACCATTTTTAGCGTTACTATTAAGTGATGAAGTAACAGCAAAGGAACATGACACATCACAAGATGTGCTTTGATACCTCGGAAAATGATTTTCCGTTGTTATGCAACGTTGCGTCAGTGGCTAAAATTTTAATAGCCACCAGATAATTTGTTAAAAAAACCTATTATATGCACCTCGACCACAATATAGGATTTCTGTTTTGTTTTGGATTTTCAAATGTTTATTTTGCTTTAGTTGGCGGCATTTGGTTAGATATTACAGTTTCTACTCAAGCTAGCCAAAACAACAACAGGGTATGATGCAACCCTTGTTTTTTCGTAGTGACTAGCCTTAGACCCCCACTCGGCCGTGTCCGTCTGTTTGTTACAGGCATCGTTCCCAAGGCTGTACGAGCTGAAATATTTCCTGAAGTTTATCAGCGTACATGTATTGCGTTCATTACAGGAATCGCATTGAAAAAAGCAAAGACAGATGTCCCACAGCAGTGAACAGCAGTGTTGTTGCAAAATGTGCTAAATTTGGCGGTGTGCACCTTTGCGCGTTATTCGATTCCAGCGGGGAATCGGCTTCCGGTTTCACGCAAACTGCGGACTTTGGCGAGACTGGCGTGACCAGACTCGTCCCCAGTCGTCTCTCTTGTCTCCTATTAATATTTAACCTTTCCAGCATCCCCCAGTCCCCAGGACGCTCGCATATAATAATTAATAGGAGACTGAGAGACGGCTGGGGACGAGTCAGTGGCGTTTCAATTCTAGAGGGGTTTTCCCATTACATGGTAAACATGACAGCCCAGTATACGCTCTTCGTATCTAGCGATCATAGCGTGGGCAGAGTTGTAAAAGTGCGTATTATCCTGTATAGGTTTTGAACACTTTATTAGTGGGTGTTAAGACATCTATTCTTGGTAAAAGTAGGTGTTCAAATGTTTATTTGGCTTTTAGTTGATAACCTGAGTATCAGGAAAATTTTTCCGCGCTCTCTTTTACTCTTCGTCTTTACGTGGTCGCGCTGAAAAATTAACGCCTGACACAATTCCTTAACGAAATGCCTTCCGCCCCCTTTTCGTGATGGATTGACATTGATTGACATGACTTCTAAATAGCCAATCAAAATTACTTCCGATACGCGATACTCGCGAGAATGCCGGATTTCCACGCGTGGAACGAAACAGCTTTGGACGCCATTTTTGTTGTGAATGTTTCGTCGTTGTGTAAGCAAATTGGGTGTTTTTCGAAGAGAAAACGTTTGAAATCAAATCTTCCCAGTATTCATATCTACATGGGAGATTTCACCATTCGAATAAGGAAGGACTATTAGATATTCTGCGAGTAAACAACACGGTAAGCGAAGGAATTATTAAGCTTAAATGTGTTCGATCGATCATTTTATAAAGTCGACCAGGTAAACTTGTTATAAGCTTAATATTTTTTTATCATCGACTATAGCGTGACGGCATGCGAATTTAAAGCTTATTTTAAATTTTATATTACTGACATTGGCTACTTTTCATCTGATCAGTGATGTTTATTATAGTCAGTGAAAAGTCAGGCAACCACGGTTTGCTAAATTGTCATGTTATTAAAATACGTTTAATAAGCTTACAACATTTATGAGGTTCATGTATGCCGTCGCTTAAATTGTACTAACTTTGTGCGAATGACAACTTGCAATTGAGGATCGAAGTTCAAAGGCGTTCTGTTATGCGTACAATCAACAGTTTTAAGCTAATATAAGTAGAAGACTGCTTCCATGCAGTTGAACGATCGCGATCGAGTCATGTTTATAATTATTGTGGTAATTTTATTATAACGCAAATGCAAAATAAACTCACTTGAATAAAATATATACTGTTTTCTGTCCTTTGTCCCAAATAGCGGCTTCCAGACCATTCTCCCAAAGTCAAAAATACGAAGAGTTTTCTGCTCTTTCCAACACTCTTTCCAACATGGCGGATTTCGCTTGACTCTCCACGCAACGCGCGTTGCTTTTACTTCCGGCGAAGTCTATTGTTGAATCAGCCAATCAGATTCATTAAAATCACGTCCAAAATCTGGACGTGATTTGTAATTGGCAGGCAATCTGTAGAAGAATTGTGTCAGGCCCATTTTTAGCGTGAGACCCGTAAAGAGAATGTAAGGAGCGCGAAAAATTGGCCTGATCGCAGGTTATTAGTTGACGGCAGATATTACAGTTTCTACGCAGTGAGTTTAATATAAAGATTACATCACGCAGTCACGTTTTTCGTCACGCAGGTTCGTACTGTTGACTCTTATTTGGGGGTGCACCCAGAGTCCAGTGTCCAAGGGGGAGGAGAGGTGGATTATTGCCCCCCCCCCCCCCCCCCCCCCCCAAGGTGATATCGGCCGCTTGTTAACTCCTTTAGGAGTTCTTGTTTTCTCTTGATCAAGTATATTATTATTCAACAAATTGTAACACTGTCCAAATATGGTCATGATGCACTCAATATCTGTCGACCGTACTCAACAGATATCCTGCGTTATAATCCGTCAAATATTTTTCTCGCGCGCGATTGGTCTAAAACACGTCACGTGAGGCAGTCAAAACTGGGGAATATCCGGTGATATTCCCCAGTTTTCAAAGTTTACGTTTTACGTTCGCAAGTTCAGTGTTCGTCTCAAATAAATTGCTAAGTTTAATAGAACTGATTGTTTTGAACAGACTAGAAACATTTTTGGACGCCAACATAATTAGTTTTATGTTTAACAGCTTGGCCGAGATCTTCCACGGCAAACCGATGAGAGCGGCCTTGTGAAAAAATATTTAAAGGATAATAACTACAATAGCCTCCATTTAGCTTCAAAAATATGCTCGGATATTTGTCCTTGGACATTATCTGTTCCTCGAAGCTCACAGTTTTCCTCGAAAACTGTTCGCTTCTCGGAACAGATAATGTCCAAGGACAAATATCCGAGCATATTTTCTCGCCAAATGGAGGCTATTGTTTATATATATGTAATTTCGTATGCGCGCGGTAAAATGTTCAAGTCAGTTCTTGAAATAAGAGTGGAAGAGTATTTTTTTACTTGTGTTATCAATTTGTTGAATAATAAAACAATTATCCTGCTCAATCTTGCGGAATATCGCCTGATTTTAGCCAACTCGACCTACGGCCTTGTCGGCTAAGTACCAGGCGATATTCCGCAAGATTGAGCAGGATAATTGTTAAATATTACAAGACAGTCTCTTATTACTTAAGTTTAAACTAGAAAGGTTCGTAACCTCAGGTTCAGGCTTTAAAGCCTGACCAGGGAAGTTCAAAGTTATGTACGATAGTGGAACAGTTAACCCGCAGACAGTGTATGTTAACTGAGTCCTTTTCATTTCCATGGATCGAATGTTCTGTGTAGGAGTGAGGTCCTGCTGGTAGGCAGCCATTGTAGCTGGTACTTGAAGTGTAGTAGCTTGAGAGAGAGAGAGAGAGGTGGATGTACCTTCGTAGGAATCAGAACGCCAGCCAATTTTATGAGGCAGGGTGTGCCAGCAGCAGCGGCTGTTGTTGCCGTTACAATTCTGAAGCTGCGAGTGTTTGTAATGATCAGAGTGCAGGCCACATATGTCCAGAAGTGTGTGTAAGTTTGAGGCCAGTGTACGGGCCACTTACAAGTTCATTGCTGTTTGTACTTTTCATTTTCAGCTTCAAAGAGGTAGTAAAAAATAAGTTCTCGACTTTTCCGCGAGACTGAGCGGAATGTGGAGATTCGCCGTGAGCGATGTACTTAGGCATTAACGTGATAAGCCTTCCACAAGCTGATTGGCTGGCGGGTCACCTGCACGTGCTCAGCCGAATGTAATTGGCCGCTGAGAATAGGTGTGAGAAAAAGTAGCGTGCTAGAGATATACAAAGTACGCTAAATCACTTAAGGTAGTAGACCTGACTTTAACAAGTCCATTTTGGAACCAAATAACTCTAATTTATCCATATTTACTCAGGAACGATTACCATAGACTTGTAGAACAGAAGTTGAACTTTCAAAAAATTGATGTCTGAGGTGACAATTTTCACACCTAAGGTGACAAATCCCATTTGAATCGCGGGCTCAAAAAAGGACTTTGGCGTTTTACTGCGCTACCTTCAAAGATATCTTTAAAAACAATACGGGAGCTTATTCCTATCCAGAAAAGGAAAATTCTAGGGCAGCCCGGAGCGAATTTGTTTTTTCTTCTTGAGATATCAGTTTTTTAATTAAAAAACATGTGTCGTTTTTTAAGTGCCCATAATATCGAGTAGAAATATGTTTTTGCTCCGGGCTGCCGTACAAAGTTTCGTATATATCAATAGAATAAACTGTGCAAATTTCATTCAGATACGATAGTTCAACGTCTTTATTCTTAAAATACCTTTCAGTGTGGTCTGTGCACTCTGTCACGGCCGCAAAATGAATGAATGAAATCAGCAAAATACGCGCTCGAAGCTTTGTTTTTAGCGACGCCATATTGAATTCTCATGAGTACACCGCTGATCAACATCATCAAGGAAGCATTGATCCGATTGTAGCACGAAATATGCACGAAATAAGACGGAGATTCTCGATCACTGTCGGGAAAAAACATGGCGCGTAAACAATTGCGTAATGCATAGCAACGCCAGACTTCGGCTAATGCAACCTCGATTCCAGGCTCTCTCTCCGTTGCTAATGCGTTACGCATCTCACGCTGAGTTCGCAAAGGTCAGATATCAAGGCCATGGATTCAAAAAGGGACTTCGAATCCATTTTGGAGACGTAGCATAAACGAATATCACTGTCTTTTTCTACAATTTCGCTTAAACTGTTGCCATAAGATCGCAAGTCGGAATGTGAATTGATGTGAAATTGCTGTCAACACGGGAACATATCAGCTCGGATTGCGTAGCTCTAATTATTAACTTTGCAAAATAGCGCTCGTGGCAACCAACTTCGGCCTTTATTTTCTCGGCTCGTAGCTTGAAAGAAGCCCTCATCTCTTGTATTTGTCTTAACCTTTGTATTATCTTTCAAATTGTTGAACTTTTTGGCATATTTAATTTTGAGCTAAAGTCAGGTCTACCACCTTAACGGGGAAAAACGTTAGCAACCACGTGGTACAATCAAGGGTAAATTGAGCTAAACATTAACTCCAGTTTATGCTCGAGCAGAAACAGCCATTTTCTCAGGCCTAGTGCGCGAGGTTTATGATTTTGTCTGCCAAAGAGAGCTCAGGCGGGATCAAGTTACGGTCATTTGATTCGGCCTGCGGCCTCATCAACCGGCTCTAAATCCTCCAACGAAACGTCGGAGAAAAGAGGAGAAACCGACGCATTTTGTAGACGACCTCCAGCCACTAGTTCATAGCCAATTAGATTGCCGCATTTGCATTAGTACAGGGTCGCCCAACGGTCGTTTCGGTGAAATATCTGTTCGGAAGGCCTATAAACACCTCGGATATTCTTTAGAGAAATATCATCTCGAACTTTCTTAATATGGGTAAATTAATGCCTATTATTTTCGGAGAGATAAAAATTTCGTTTTTGCTACAAAAAAAGGTCAGCTAGGATTTTCGGTTGGGAAAAAAAGGCCAGCTAGGATTTTCGGAAAGGAAAAATCAACAAGGAAGAGCTGAGGTTTTCGGGAAATGACTAAAAAAATCCCTAATAAATTCGTAAAGTCTAAAGTTCCCCTAGAATGACCGAACAGATATAAATTTTATAGCGCAGCTAAGAATTTATTTGTAGATCTTTAAAAGCACACCAGACAGCCTAAAATAGCGTTTTAAAGCATTTGGGAGAAAACCGTCGCTGGGTGCCCCTTGGTGTTCCAAAAATCATTTTCTTTCTTCTATCCCTTCTTTAAACCTCTTAAAATTTCATTGAAATTTAGGTTAAGTCCCGCCTTAATAGGGGTTCGACTGTAGTAGCTTATAGCTTATCTAATTTCCCAAGAGGCCCAGTAACGCGGCTCAGCGCCTGCACATCACTATCTTGGAAAAAGCTCGCGCAAAGAATCTGTTCATAGTACCATAGCATAATGGATGAATGGCGCCTGGCAAACACGTCAGAATATAAAAATACTTGCGTATCATTGCTTGATAACGAAACTGCCACTGGTTGTTTGTCGCTGTTGAGTATTCCCACAAAAACAAGATCTGGTAAGGAATGTAACAGAACACAAACGATACAATGATTACATAGATCATTCTCAACAAGTCGCATTCCAGCTCTGTGCTTGACTTGTTACCAGGCCTTGGGTTGCTGTTGGTAACTTCCAGATGGACTCTCGCAGGCCTATCTTGATGATGGTACAGAACCACTCGTCGGTCGTCGGAGTCCCTCCGTGATGTCATCGTGATCTCCGAAGATTCATCGACGTTTCTTCGGATATGACGCTTGAGTTTCAGAGCCACCGCCCCGTACGACCACATCATAACCAAATAAGGAAGTAGGAAGCAAAGAGTGAATCTGATAATGGTGTAGGTTTTGTAACTATCTCCTGGGAACTTTGACAGGCATACTTTGTGTCCCGTTGGCAACTCGACAAGAATTCGCGTAACAAACAAAGGAAGAGACACTGCCAGGGCCGCAAGCCATATTGCTCCAATGATTGCCGCCATTATTGGACCAGTGATTTTTTTCTTTAGTGGTATCGCCATTAGCTGGTAGCGGTAAACAGCGATGGCCGCCATGTCGCATGTAACCACAATAACAGCTAAGACTTGCAGTGGAATGAGCAGCTTGCACGTGAACTCACCAAAGATCCAACTGTACATTTCTTGGTAGGTCATAGTAAATGGCTGACACAAGGAACTAACAATCTCCGCAATAGCCAAGTTTGCCACCAAATAATACGTGAATGGCTTGCATCGGGTGGGGAGCTCAATCACCGCTTTTAAAACCAACGTATTCCCGATTAAACTCACAAATATGATAACAGAGAATATCAGCAAGCTTACGACTCGTAGTACATAGGGCTCTGTGTCAAAACTTGTACCATGAGGTGTGGCACTGTGCAATTGATAGGTCGAATAATTCGTTAGGTTGGATACGTTCATATTTCTTGCCAGACTCAGGTCGGTTTGTTTAGAGCAGTCCTGTCGTGAAAATGAAAGGAGAGGAGAGGATATTTATAAATCAGCCCTTCTGTGTTGTTTTGTATTTTTTTGTGTGTGTTTGTTCATTCAATGTACAGTACATTGTCCGCCTTCTAACAGCGAGCGAGCAAAAACCAAAGACCAGAAATGTTAGCGTGAGAAGATAGGGTCAACTGAACAGGACTGAGAGGATGTTTTGAAAGGTTGCTTCATTCCTGCAGGTTATAAAAAGAGCTGAAACTGAGTAGACCCAATAACAGTAACAATTTATGTTACCTTTTGTATAAATAAAGGATGTCTTTCAATAAACAAGGCTTTCAAAAAGTAGTAGGCGTTGTGAATAAGGCTGGACAGGTTTTAGTACGTACTTTAACGTTTACGAAAATTGCCTATTCTAATTTTTCACGTAAATTGAAACATATATATATTGCGAATATTTCACTGATCGAGGTTTGTTGGAAGCACTTATCAGTGCTTTGCCGGAAAGGACAATTTCAAATTATACAACATGTCTCAGGCAACGACTCACGGTTTTCTTGGCAGCTAAGACATCTGAAGAGGTTTATAAAACGCCCTAATTTTAATGCTTTTTATAATACCAGGTAAAATGTTTATTGCCGAGAGCTAACGTTTAATACGAAAATGATAATGTCGGTCCGTGGATCAAGGGACTCTTCGTATGTCACTGTTTTCACTACTAATTTACATTAATTTAGAGCTTTTATAACTACAAAATATTACAAAATCTCAATAATTTACAACATATACTATTAAAGAGGACTTACGTTCTTAGAACTCCGGCCGGCTCAAACGAAGTTGATTCTATCCGCGACAAGTTCTGGGTTCGACAAGAACAGTTTTATAATGTTTCCTGTTACAGACAAGAGAGATAGATCATCCTCTCTTGTTACAGATCAGTAGATCGAAGGATAGTGCCGAAGTCTCGTGTCTTTCCGTATTTTTCTTGTATTTCCCTTTTTAAAATCTAATTTTTGCCACATCGTAAAAGTACTTATTAAAATAATTAGTTTATAGCAAACCAATGAAAAGTGCTTTAGGGGCGCTGCTATTGGCCACAAAGAGACTGTCCATATGTTAATAATGTTATTCCGTGACTATACGCAGGTTTATACTAAAACAATACAACACTTCATTGATTGACGCAGTCAGAGTATAAAGCAACATATATTGAAGTAAGATCTATAAAGGTTTTTCAATATGAAAGAGTTCATGTTGCCACAAAAATAAAACTATCCATAACTAAGAAAAAGCTTCAACAGTGATCCTTTGTTATTATATAATATATTAGCGTACCTTGTACGAGTACAGTCCGCGAATGAAAGCCGTAAAAAGCTTTTTTTTTTCTGCAAAAAGTGCTCCCATAATTATGATAAAACTAATTAGAGAATGCCTCAACTGTACTTGTTATAAAGCACTTAGGAAGTGACGAGACACTCGTCCAAGGAAGAGAAAAAACACTCGCCTACGGTCTTGTTTTTTTCTCCTGTACACTAGCTTCCTTCGTGTTCTCGTGTGTGTTTGATAACAGGACACAGCCTGGAGAAGACTTTAATTTTTAATTTATATTCTAGTTTCGTGCGCTATTAAAATTTCTATTGGCGCTTTGTACGGCACATGACAACAAAAAAGACACTTAAGTCATTGAAAGTGTCTCGTGTCAGATCCTCAAATTGAATATTCAAGTATTGAATAACTCCGCAAGGAGGTTTACATTAAAATCAGAAAGCATCTATTTTGGCTAGATAAATTGACTTTCACGAGTGCGTCACTGATCAGAATACCCTTTTACGCTCTTAAAAGCATCTTAAGGCTAAATAACATTACTGAACACCACAAATGGCCTTTCCTTTCATATCGTTCATAGAAAGCGATGCCATTGTATGATAGAACATTTGAAGGGCATTGATCAGTGTTTTTCATGAACCACTGATCAACGAAAGCGAAGAATGTCAACATTCCTAGAAATGGGTTTAAAATGCAAAAAAAAAAACCGTGGTTAAAATTGACTTTATCGACAAAGAATACCGTTATAATGTGCAGCTCTCGGTTTATAAATTAATGTCTACCATTTGTATGGAATTTTCGGTCATAATTTTCCTACAAATGGTACTGGACTTTTCCTACTGAAGGAAACGGAACCGCGGGAATCAGCTGTACCATTTGATATTTTACCGAATTCCGGGAGGACCCGGGTAAATAAAACATGGGCAACAAACTGCGTGTTTCATCAAGAAGCAAATGGGACAGTGATATTTCGATCATTCCGGTAAAAACGAGAAAAGAAGGTATTCCTTTTTTTCCGAAAAATGTCCACTGGAAAAGACCGTTCCATTTGATTTCCCACCGGAACAACTGGTTTTTCCATACAAATGGTAAGCGCTCAGGTATTCCTCTTTTCTCGTTTTTACCGGAATGATCGAAACATCACTGTACCATTTGCTTCTTGATGAAACACGCAGTTTGTTGCCCATGTTTATTTACCCGGGCCCTCCTGGCATTCGGTAAAATATCAATGAATGGTACAGCTCATTCCCGTTCCGTTTCCTTCAGTAAGAAAAGTCCAGTACCATTTGTAGGAAAATCAGTTCTGACCGAAAATTCCATACAAATGGTAAGTGCTCCCTCTGAAGAGAAGGTATTTCTTTTTTCCCGAAAAATGTCCACTGGAAAGCACCGTTCCATTTGATTTCCCACCGGATCAACCAGTTTTTCCATACAAATGGTATTTTAAAAGCGCTCCAGTTTTACATCTGACTTGTCCATTTCCTTTATCCGCGCTATCTAGGGTTTATTTATTCTTATTACATCTGGACTTAGAAGAAGATTGCTCGACCAAGTAATCAAATATGAAAACGCATTATTTCTAAAAACGAAGCCGGATCTGCTCGACATAAAAATTCCCATGAAGACTATTGTCACTAGAATAAATTAAATTAAACTATGAGCAGCTGAATGTCGAATGTTGAAAGTAGTTTTGGTTTTAAAATTTTGATAACGTCAAATGAAAACCAGGTTTTAGTCTCACATTTTTCGCTCAAATGCTTGTTCAACTTCAAGACTAAAAGCGTTCAGTACATTGCGTGCTAACAGCATCAGTAACATTCTAACGACGGAAACGTATCAAAGAAAGAATAATATAAATCCTGATCAATAACATGAAATTAAAAAAAGAGGCCACGCATTTTCCTGATCCCGATTCCCAAAAACTACATCTTCCAAAGGCGAATATAATCAAGGATACCAGCCTTTATTTCACAACAGCTCTTACAATTGTCAGTAACTCCGACCCGTGAGTAATGGTAAAGGGGTTATGCGTGACGCGTGATTTGAGCAATAAAAAGCTCGTGACATGTGAAAAGAGCTCAAATCTGGCCGTGATCCGTGAATTGATAGCCTTTGAAAATACGTTATTTGTGAAATGCCATAAAATACACACGTGATTCGTGATTTGAGGAAAAATAGTCTCGTGACTTTGTGATTGGGACCCCCCTTTATACCACCCTGCGCAAATGAGTTGAAAGCCCGCGGGTGAAAGGCAGCTGAAAGATGACGCTGACTGTGTGAATGGGAACCGTTTCGCGCGTGAGCACCTAACTTGCACTACAGTTATCATGGTTGTAAACCCTGCATAAATTTTCGTATCATCCGTTAATACTTGTTTCTATTAGTTTTTTTCTTTTAATTTTCTGCCGGAAGGTGAGCGGAGATACATTCCACTTTCTAAAGAAAAGAGCAGGAAATAATATTGTCACTGATATCTAGAATATATTAACTCGAGAACAGATTAGTTTAGCGCTATGCACCTTTTGAACAACTGGGCCCAGAAGTTTAGGTTTTAGAATTGATACCGTCAAATGAAAACCATTGCAGTAAAAATGTTTTCACGGAAACTTATTAAAGAATAAATGCTGGATATTAGTAACATGAAATAAAAAATAAATCGAAATGTTATTTTAAAAGGCACTTTGTAAGTAATATTTAAAATCAAATAAAACAATAACATGTCCTCGTAACTATTCGAGATATTATAAATATAGTTTCCACGCTAAAATAATTTATATGTAAATGTCGAAAGGCTTTTGAAAACAGTGCTTTGATAAAAGTTGTTAAGAAAGTCGGAACCGTAAAGTGGTATGAGTAATAAATTTTTGAATTTGACAATTGAATTGTTTTCGTTGCGCGGTCAATAACGATTTTACATTTTTTCATGTAACATAAATTGGCGAAGCTTTCAGTGTTTAAACCTCACAATTACCGTCATAAGGAGTTAACTGAGCACTTGAAACTGTCTTTCAATTATTACTAAACACTTTTTCAAGATAAAGCTTTGGTAGTCAAAGTATTTACCATATCAACAACATATTTAACAATTATTCGCCGAAGGCGAAGTGAATATTGGTGAATATTCCCCTCGACGAATTATAATATATAAATCCCAGGAAAAGGTCAAATTTCTCCGAGGAAAATAGAAAGAAACGAAAATGTTCCGCCATTTTTTGCCCCAGACAAAAAAATTAAACTTCGCGGTATTTCCAAATAAGGTAGAGAGGGTATACTGCCTCTGAGACCATGGGCAGGGAACCAATCAAATTACTTGAAAATGCATTATCCTATGGTAAGTATATTATAAATATACCTCGTTATTGAACCAAAAATTTCGGGCCTTTACTGAACCATACCACATTCCTTGTGTTTCCGCATGCTGGAAACAGGTTTTCTATCGAAACATAGAGATAGAAAGGCGGCACTTTTCTTTGAGGACATAGCGGTGCCGGGAAACAGACCAACAGTGCGAATCGTGTGTCAATCAAGCCGTTGCTAAGAATGACGTCAACCAAAACTTCATTGTTTTCTAACCCGGCAAACTTTTTCAAGCTCGCAGCGTGGCCGTTACGCGTGTAGCCTGCAAACACAGTGCTGGCGGATTTTTAGCCTGATGTTCCACGCCGCCGAGAAAATATCTCGGCAGCGTGAAACAACAAGCGAAAAATCCGTCTGAGCTGCATTTACATGCTACAGCGAGAGTCTTAGCCTATGAATAGGCCCCGCGGTGGGGATGGGGTAAAAAAAAAAATGGCGTGCGAGCCGGATCCCCACCGCGGAGCCTATTCATAGGCTACGAGAGTCTTTCGGATACGGTCAGTAGTGCTACTACTGGAACGGGAAGCGAAGTCGGATGAAAATGTTTATCGTAATACACGAGGCGAAGCGAAATCAGACAACAACGAAAAGAACACGTCAAAAACAACCAAGGAAAAACACCTTTTTGTTATCATGCATACTAATTTTCGGTGTGAATTTCTTGCCTGACAAGCTTTTTTATTGTTGATAAGTTCCCGTGGGACAATCCTCTTAGCAACTAGTTGAGTGCTACTGCGCACACTCGGTTGCCCGGCACCACTATGTCCGTAATTATGCAAACCATTTATAAGGAGTTTCTATCCCCCCCTGCATGTTTCGACCCTATTTCGCAGATTTCAGTATAAATAGTGTCACGGCTTTTCAACAGCAGTAATTTTATTTCAACTCAGTAGTATCACACCAGTTTAGCCAAAATTTTATTTCACTCGTAATTGTTAACGGCAACTCAAAAGCGGGAACAAAATTCCCATTTACATTTCTCCATTGCATATTAGCATGCAAGCCAACCAGCTCATCAATTGACTATCAAACTAAATCTAACTTTTTTGTTTCACACTTGAGCCTTTTGAGAACCTAACCAACTAAAAGGGAAGAATTAGCTACTTATTAGGTATACTAGTTTTAATGTATTAAACCACGCCGGTCAGTAATGGTTTGGTAGTCAGTGTAACTACATTAACAGGTAAGAATTGAGAATGTTTTTTAAAACTTTCATGTAATCATGCATATTGCAAAAGATGGCCACCTCACGCAAGAGAATAAATTTGACGAGGCTTATAGGGTATAAATCAGAGCAACTCTCGCCATTCTAGTCAGTACTTGAAGAAGTATTTTGCCGTCGTAACCTGATCCGTCACAAGTTTCAAGGAAAAGGTAGGAATGTCAGTAAAGAAATTTATACACAACACATTTTTTGCAAATTTGGACGCTTTCATTGTTTAAGTGCTAAGTCACAATTGAGGCTAAAGGTAGTCAATCGATTTATTTTCTTAGCTTTGAGAAAGCCAGTTTTCCTTTCTCGACAAAATATTCAAGTTCTAAATTGACGAAAGTGAATATTTACCCACTGGATTTAAAGTGACGGGGAGGTGCGAAGGATTTTTTAGGGTTTGAAATTCACGATTTCGGAAATTTTTTTGGTAAGAAAATTTTGCAAATATTTTTTTGGCTAGTTTGATTTTAGTAGAGATTTTTTGGGGATACAAAGATTCGCAGTAAAAACATTGTTACCATATTTAGTGCTATCGTATTTAGTTTCTATGTAGCCACTCATACTCCTCCCCGTCACTTTAAATCCGGAGTACCCCCCTGGGATGTTTACAGCTATTTACTTTCCTAGCATCAGTAAGCTGACAGCGCCTCTAAAATACGAATCATTGTTATGTTAAACGTCTTTTGAGCTGAGCTTGCTTATTAATACTTTCTTTAAGCTGAAATATGGTCGTTATTTTTGCGTGAGCTCAGGATACACGTTGTTGTAGCTTGTCGGTATAGCAATGGGTTTTCATTCCTACACCGCATGGGTCAATGGCTTGTCCAACAGAACTTTGAAAATTTGTAGCTCGATCAACATATACAGAAATACGTTCAACTCAAAACAGCTAGAGTGAGTTACAGTGTAAAGGTAACATAAACATGTCGACTGTTTGTTTTTCTGTTGCAGTTCCAAGTTATGGATGCCAAGTTTCATTTGTGCCTGTTGTTGATTATGTTGGGGACCATTACCGTGCAAGGTGCACGCCCAGTGAACCCCATGCATGTTGACGCCAAGCGTTTTTGTGAGTGTTCCTGTACATTGAAATGAATCAAGGACGACCGTGCGTTGTAAGACTCTTGTGGACATGACAACTAAAATCAATTGCAAAAATATAGCTGCACGGTAGGAAATATTGATTTAAAAAGAAAACAAATGCGCAATGTCAAATTACACGCTGAAGGCTCGCAAATCACGCGTGGTTGCTTGATCATCGGATTGACGTTGATAAAGGTAATGTTCCCGTCCGAAAGACTTTGGAATCCTAGTATACAACTATATTTTTACCGCCATCTGGTTAGCTCAGTTGGTGGGTTACCAAACTGCAGAGCGGGACGTCGCGGGTTAAAATCCCGGCAGGGCCACTAACCAGGGTCTTACAATATCCTGGTCAGATCATGCTGGCCGTGCTCAACAAGAATTCCAATACATTTACTTCTAAACAAACATTTTAAAAAGGTCTTTTATTTATTTTCATAATTTATGCATGTTAGCTTCCGAGAAAATGCAAATGAACGAGTATACGCTCTCTTTTTTTGGTAAGAATATATATTTTTCATGCCAGGCTGAATTTTTTTTTTCTGTCTATTTTAGGCTGAAAATATTTTTAATACATTCTTAGATTACAGAGTATAGTATTTCAGTAAAATAACAGAAATAAACACGAATTGAGCTGTACACGTTTTTATCGTTTCGTTAACTCGTTTTGATTTAAGGTGGCCCGCGGTTATTTATTGGAGCGGAGGTTCCCTTTTTTAAAACTATTTTTCGGCAGGAAAGCGTCAACCGATTTCTGTAATTTTTGGTATTCAAAATAAGGAATCTTTAAATTTTAGAAGGCTTTTAATTTTAGGACAAACGAAATTTAAGATTTAGAGATACAAGCGCTATTAGAAAACCTTGTTTTTTACGAAATCGCGAATATTTTCATAAAACGAAGATAGATTTTTTTCTAATTACGTTCAATAAGTTCCAAGACTTCAATGTTTACTATGAGAAAGTTTCCACAAAAACGGCTGCATAGAAATTGCTGCACAGTTCACTGCTGAATTTTAGCTTCAAAATGATATGCTTGTATTTTCTTCAGCTGTTGCAAGAACGCTTGTATCTCTTAATTGTTTATTCCGATTGCCCTAAAATTAAAAGCTTTCTATAATTTGAAGATTCCTTGTTTAGATTACCAAATATTACAGAAATCGGTTAACGCTTTCATGCCGAAAATTAGTTTTAAAAAAGGGAGCCTCCGCTCCAATAATTAACCGCGGGCCACCTTTTAAGAAAAAGGAAAGAACTATACATGGTACATATACTTTTAAATGAAACGTCATGTGATTTTGTTGCAATTCATTTTCTATCAACATCAGGCAAAAACAATTCGTAACTAAATCTCAGCCTTGGGTATATTCTTAGCATATTCTTAAAATTTCGCCAATCTCAGCCTCAATATTCTTATAAAAACAATCTTACAAAATAAGATCGAGTTAGCTAGCTGTTGAGGACAAATATGCAAATGTGCACCGATCGATCGGTGAAGCAGCGCTGACTGACCTGACTGAGTCTTTCATCAACTAAACTCTGTTACACGAAATTGCCTAAAGAGGCTTTTGATTTTTTTTACCCTTCGAAGGCAGATAAGCCGAAAGCAAGCTCGATGTTTTAATTATTAAAACCTTTTAGGCAGAGAACGGTTTACATTTTTAATCGCTAAAATCAAATATACCTCTTCAGGTTTTGAATGAGGTATAAAATTTGTAGGCTAACAAGCGAACAATCTGTTTTTTTTTTAGCCCCCTGTGAAGACAATGGCGGCAGGTGTTTCCCGGGGGACTGGGGATGTCCACCGCAAACTGAGTCATGCAGCCATCTCGGGGAATGTGATCCCTATAATGAGGTCGTGTGTTGCTGCTCTGAGTAAGTACAAATTTAAGTCTTAGGAGAATAATTTACTGCAATAGTGGAACACAATTACAGACGATTGTCCATCAGTCATCCAGGGAATATACGCGTCTTATAGAGATTGTGCGAGGATTATCTCCCACACATTCTGTATCGCTCGCTTTTTCCTTTCAATTAATTTGCTAAATGAACACCACGCTACTTAGTTTTGTCGCCTTTTCATATAAATCACGTGATCAAACGCTTCGTTTAGATCGAAACTGAAACATCATTCAGCTGTTTTATAATTTAAAAAAGTCAATGAATTAATACTGAATTAAGCGCGCTTGTTGTGGGATATGGGATAATTACAACCTCACGTGAACTGAGTAATGTGTAGCCTTGGGTAATTTTTCTTTCTTTTCCAGTCCACAGTAATAGTGATGGCGGCAATGATGATGACAGAATGACAGCCGTAACTTAGTTGATCAATTGGGAAAATGCTGAAGTAATTGAATAAATGCGGGTATCAGTTTAAGTCAAGGCGCCTTGCTTGTAACCTAAACGAAACATTATTAAGGTGAATTTAATGTAAGCAGTGGGATAAATAAAGGCTGAGTCATCAAAAAATATGTATTTTGTCTCCACCCTTTTATTATCCTAAACTGAAATGCGGGAAAGAAAATAAAATCAAAGTCACCTGATGGGAATCTCATGGAAATTCATTGATTTCCAGAAGCAAAGCACAAATTCGAAAGCGAAAGTCAGATATACATTTGTAAGTGGATGTGAAAATTAAAACTAAGGATTAGGACAATTATTTTGTTCCATTCTATTGAGAAATCCACTAACCACTAAGAAATACCTCACTGTCCAGAGGGTTTTTTTTAACTCAAGAAAAATTGTTGTCATAATCTTGAATAAACCGGTACATAGTACTGCTGTAATGTCTGCTATAAATGCTACACTGATGTGTTCTGAATTTAGACATTGGCGCCGGGAAAACAAATCTATTGTAAACAAGTATTTTTAAACACGCATGGTTCCCCTGCTACATCATCCAAAGACAATTTTACAAGGGTTACAGCGTTTATTCAACAACATCGATATCTCTCGCCATTTTCAGTTGCTCCCAAGAAATGCATTTTTCCTAAATTTGTATACGTCGAGGAAGAACCAAATAACATAAACTTGGTGAAAAAGACGGTGATTATTTATTCGAAACAACGTTTCTCACAAAGTAACAAAAATTTGCTAAATTTAACGACAAATAAAAACAAATAAAATTCGCCCTCTAGCTCAATCTAAACTACATACATATTTTGGCTAGAGAGGGTGAATTGTGAATGAGATGTTTATACGAATTAAAAATTTTTCCGATGCTAGGTAAACTTGGATTGTAGTCTAAAACAAGCGGAAACACTTTCTTAGACTCCTTGGTGGTGGGGGCAAGCAAATTTTCCCTAGGAATTGATTTGACTCTGTCAAATTGTTGCAAAATATTCCCCAAGGGGTCCATCATCCCATCATTCAGAAGAACCAAAAACATTAAAGATATTCTAGCACGCCCTCGTCGCACTAATTACAATAACACAGATGTACAAGGTTGTTTTAAATGCAAAGGGAAATGTGATCTCTGTCGTAATTTTTTAGTAGAATCCGATCACTTCACTAGCGCTAGCACCAACAGAATCTATCCCATCACACAACATCTCCATTGCAAATCTAAGAACGTGATTTACCTAGTCACTTGTAATAAATGTAATGTTCAATATATAGGATCCACAAGCAACGAATTTAAAGTCAGATTTCGCAACCACAAATCGGCTATGAGTACAAAGAAAAACACTTGTGAGGTCGCGATACATTTTAACAAAGAAACTCATGTTTTGTCTGATTTTGATTTCGCTATCATTGAACAAGTTTTCAATTTCAGTGACAATAATAGCCTCGATCATCGCTTGTTAACAAGAGAAGCTTATTGGAGTGCACAACTTTGCACCCTTCAACCTTACGGTTTGAATAAAAGATCTGAGTTCAACTCCAAGAATAGAATAAGATATAATTAATACCACAAATTGCCGTTTAGTTTTTTCGAATACTTTTTGTTTCTACTGACCCACAGGTGTTCTTCTTACGTAATCATGGTTAAATTCAAAGAATATAATTATATAATCGTTCAAGGGCTTAATCAAGGAATTTGTTACAAGGCTGAGAGTATAGCCGCATACAATACCGGAGTTCAGGGGCTTAATTTTAGGATTTTGTTATCAATCATTCAAAGGCTTTTTATTCGGATCCTGTTACCCTGGAGTAATATTGTACACTAGAAAACGCTTTAGTTCAAGGACTTTGAGTTAGGAATTTGTTACGAACTATATTGTTTATTTATTTCCATTGTAATTTTCCTTGTAATTGCGTAATACTCTAGTGGTCCGGTACCTTTTAATTAGCACTTTCTCTAGGCCATTCATTTTTATTCACCAGTAATTAAGAATTTTATTGTTTGTAATTTTTAATATTTTTAATATTTGTTTGAATTGTATTCTCGCTTATATAAGACCCAATTTTTAAAAACATTTTTATTCCAAGTATTTTTAATCCTGTTATATGTACTGAAGAAGCCCGAACGGGCGAAACGTTTACATTAAAGTTTGGACATGGTAAGAAGTTCGCTGTTTGCTCCACTCCACACATACTAAAAATATTTGAGTGCAAGCGTGTAGTATCCATTGGATCCTTCTTCCAAGTGGCATCATTGTTGGAAAGCCAATCTTCACACAAATATATATATATATATATATATATATATATATATATATATATATATATATATATATATATATATATATATATATATTTTGTTATAATATGAAAAAATGGAGATTAAAAGTTTTAAAAATACCACTTTACAAAAGAAAAGAGAAGGAAAGAAATGTTTGAGGCCCAATTTATACGTCACATTTTAATAAGTCGCGTCGAATAGCGTCGAATGTAATTCAAGTCCCAGAAAACTCGCTGAAATCGCTTTAAATCAGCGCAATGCTGCGCAATGCATGCCTACAGCTACAGAAATAGCTAAGTAGAACACGGTGCTTCCATGGTGTATTGCAACGTAGTCGAATTAATTAATACCAGCGAGATTTCTGCGGCTTGAATAATATTCGACGCGACTGAAATGTGACGTATAAATTGGGCCTTAAAAAAAAAGAGTTTTAAAGCTTTATAATTTCCGAGATATTGTACATTTCATCAAGCGCATGCTACAAGTTGTCGATATTGAGGTTCTTTGGCAAATTCAAAAATAACAAGAATTTTCGAAGAAAATATAACCGGGCTTTCTTTATCAAGCAAGCAAGCCGTTTTACCTGCTTTCTTGCTTGAAATCTATCAGATTAGTCACGGCAGTCACGCTGAAGTCTGATGTTTGCGTATAGTGCCTACTGTCAATTTTCTTGCCTCTGAGCAGTCTTTGAAGATCATTCCTCAATATAAAGCCAAAGTTGAATAAGAGGAAAAAACACGACAACATAGGTACGAATCGGTGTTGAACCATCAATCGCAGACGTTCCGCGTTGCACCATCATCATTCGCAGCTATTCTAGTCACAGTTCGACAAATTGCGTGAGTCAAAATGTGATATTATAATGTAATGATTGTTATTTATAAATCTTCTGCATACAAGGAAGTGAATTGCTGCACCAACACGAAAAAGTAATGTATTTCACACTAAATAAACAGCAGAGTATTCATGTTCAAATCAAAAGTAATAGCTTGATATGAAATTTGACCTAACGGCGACCCTGGTTTATCACAGACGTTGCGAAATCTCGTCAAGTCACAGTTAGACGTGACTCATGTGACCCCATGACGTAATCGTCCTTATTTATAAATCTGCATTTCTCAGCAAGTTTCTGTTTTTCTCAGAAAATATACGGAAAAGATATGTATTTCACACAAAATGACAATTATTTAACAGGACAATATTCATAAAATATCATTTAGGCAAAGGATGACCCTGGCGAAATCTAACGTAACTTGATAAAAAAAATTGATCTAATGGCGCTTCCAGTGTATGTGATGTACGTACGCACCTCACAGAAATCTCTTCAAGTCACGATTCGACGTGACCCTATGACGTAATCGTCCAAATATAAATCTGCACGTCTCAGCAAATTTCTGTTTACATAAATCTGCGAGTCTGGGCAAGTTTCTGTTTTCCTTTTCGGAAAAGAAATGTATTTCACACAAAACAAACAGGACAATATTATGACCCTGGCGAAATGTAACGTAGCCTTGATAAAAAAATTGATCTAATGGCGCTCCTAGTGTGTCCACCTAGTAGTGAGTACAATGATTTAATATTTTGACGAGTCAAACTCACAGACGTTGCGAAATCTGTACGCCGCTCCGATGTGTTTACGTGGTCCTAAATTAATATTTATTTGGACCAGTCCAACTTTCACATTTTCCGCCGCACACACGATTTCCGCCGCTCTCTCGAGTCCGGGCTTCGTTCTTCCCCGAGAAAATCTTTCACAAGGCGAATACATTCATATATATTCATACTCACCCCTAGCTCTCCTCCTAGCACTTTGGCGGAGTAGAGGTATAGGTGAATCACGACAAAAAAAAACAGAAGCTATTTTACTAACCGGGCTGGGCCCCAGGCCCACGCCCGGTTAACAAGATTGTTTTGAAAGTAGAAAGTCGTACTCGTTTTCGTACTCGTACTCGTACCCCAATCTGAAGGTCCGTATTCACCGCGCTAGGTGGTGAATATAGGATTTCAAGGCGTGGCTGCTAAGCTAAGCCACATTTCTTGTGCTGGCAAGTAAAGATGGCGACTCGTTTTTGGTTGTTTCTGTAAATACCGGAGCACAGTATACGTCATCACGCTGGGAATGAATTAATTATGTGTAATTGCATCATTAGCGTAAATTATTTTTCAAACGCATAAAACGGCGAGCACTTGCGTGTTGTTTTTCATGTTTTAGCTCGTAATTTGTAGTTCTTTATATTCACCTTAGTAAATTATACTATATAATTCGCCGAAGGTGAAGTGAACATTGGTGAATATTTACCGAGACTTCATTCGACTTCATATTCACTTCGCCTTCGGCGAATAATTGTTAAATATACACTGCGAGATATCCACGACCATCAATAGCAATCAATGATAATCGATGACAATCCATAGCAATCGATGTAATTAAGGAAATTTTACTTGTGACTATCGGTTAGTCATCGACTTGCCAATACCAATCGATATCAATTAACTAAAAATTATTGATTGATATCGATTGATCGATTGATTTCCGATCATCGATTTTCATCGATCGGTCAGGCCGGGTCTATTAGAGTACAGACCCACGGCCAAATAGAATCTATTCGTTTTCTATAATTTCGGAGATATTCGCTTCGGATTTTCACTTGAATGTACGCTAAATAAGCCGATAAAAATTATGTGAACAGTTAAGGCCACAGTGTTTTCATGCACCCAAATAAAACTTTGTGAAAACTAAACGGCTTAAAATAAACTACAGTTCAACTCAACGAATGTTTCGAAAAACAGATATTTAGAAACTAACCTCTATTCCTTCCTGATATGAGGAAAAACAATCAGAATTATTTTTAATGCAAGTCACTTCAGCAGTTGAGGTATAGACTCCTATTGACTACTGCGTAACCCCTAATAAATGATACAAACATGGCTGCGAGAGGTCTTTGAATGTTCTTCACCAAAAATTTTCGCTCTGATGGCAAGTTCACGCTTCTTTGACTCAGCATCTGTACAGTTCTCTAGTGAGTATTGTGTGACCCTAATAAATAATTGCTGTCAGCGGTCTGTGAATGTTCTTCACCAAACAGTTTCAGTCTGATGTCAAGTGCACGCTCTGCTGACTCAGAAGCTGAGGTATAGTCTCCTAGTGAGAGTTGTGTAACCACTAATGAATGATAGCTGTCAGCGGTCTTTGAATGTTCTTCACCAAACAGTTTCAGTCTGATGTCAAGTGCACGCTTGGCTGACTCAGCAGCTGCTGTATAGTCCTCCAGTGATTGTTGTGTAATCCCTAATTCATGATAGCTGTCAGCGGTCTTTGAATGTTCTTCACCAAACAGTTTCAGTCTGATGTCAAGTGCACGCTTGGCTGACTCAGCAGCTGCTGTATAGTCCTCCAGTGATTGTTGTATAATCCCTAATTCATGATAGCTGTCAGCGGTCTTTGAATGTTCTTCACCAAACAGTTTCAGTCTGATGTCAAGTGCACGCTTCGCTGACTCAGCAGCTGCTGTATAGTCCTCCAGTGATTGTTGTGTAATCCCTAATGAATGATAGCTGTCGGCGGTGTTGGAATGTTCTTCACCAAACAGTTTCAGTCTGATGTCAAGTGCACGCTTCTTTGACTCAGCAGCTGCTGTATAGTCCTCCAGTGATTGTTGTGTGACCCTAATTCATGATAGCTGTCAGCGGTATTTGAATGTTCTTCACCAAACAGTTTCAGTCTGATGTCAAGTGCACGCTTCGCTGACTCAGTAGCTGCTGTATAGTCCTCTAGTGAGTATTGTGTGACCCCTAATAAACGATAGCTGTCAGCGGTGTTGGGATGTTCTTCACCAAACAGTTTCAGTCTGATGTCAAGTGCACGCTTGGCTGACTCAGCAGCTGCTGTATAGTCCTCCAGTGATTGTTGTGTAATCCCTAATGAATGATAGCTGTCGGCGGTGTTGGAATGTTCTTCACCAAACAGTTTCAGTCTGATGTCAAGTGCACGCTTCTTTGACTCAGCAGCTGCTGTATAGTCCTCCAGTGAGTGTTGTGTGACCCTAATTCATAATAGCTGTCAGCGGTATTTGAATGTTCTTCACCAAACAGTTTCAGTCTGATGTCAAGTGCACGCTTCGCTGACTCAGTAGCTGCTGTATAGTCCTCTAGTGAGTATTGTGTGACCCCTAATGAACGATAGCTGTCAGCGGTGTTGGGATGTTCTTCACCAAACAGTTTCAGTCTGATGTCAAGTGCACGCTTGGCTGACTCAGCAGCTGCTGTATAGTCCTCCAGTGATTGTTGTGTAATCCCTAATGAATGATAGCTGTGAGCGGTCTTTGAATGTTCTTCACCAAACAGTTTCAGTCTGATGTCAAGTGCACGCTTGGCTGACTCAGCAGCTGCTGTATAGTCCTCCAGTGAGTGTTGTATAATCTCTAATTCATGATAGCTGTCAGCGGTCTTTGAATGTTCTTCACCAAACAGTTTCAGTCTGATGTCAAGTGCACGCTTCGCTGACTCAGCAGCTGCTGTATAGTCCTCTAGTGAGTATTGTGTGACCCCTAATTCATGATAGCTGTCAGCGGTCTTTGAATGTTCTTCACCAAACAGTTTCAGTCTGATGTCAAGTGCACGCTTCTTTGACTCAGCAGCTGCTGTATAGTCCTCCAGTGATTGTTGTGTAATCCCTAATGAATGATAGCTGTCGGCGGTGTTGGGATGTTCTTCACCAAACAGTTTCAGTCTGATGTCAAGTGCACGCTTGGCTGACTCAGCAGCTGCTGTATAGTCCTCCAGTGAGTGTTGTATAATCCCTAATTCATGATAGCTGTCAGCGGTCTTTGAATGTTCTTCACCAAACAGTTTCAGTCTGATGTCAAGTGCACGCTTCTTTGACTCAGCAGCTGCTGTATAGTCCTCTAGTGAGTATTGTGTGACCCCTAATGAATGATAGCTGTCAGCGGTGTTGGGATGTTCTTCACTAAACAGTTTCAGTCTGATGTCAAGTGCACGCTTCTTTGACTCAGCAGCTGCTGTATAGTCCTCTAGTGAGTATTGTGTGACCCCTAATGAATGATAGCTGTCAGCGGTCTTTGAATGTTCTTCACCAAACAGTTTCAGTCTGATGTCAAGTGCACGCTTCTTTGACTCAGCAGCTGCTGTATAGTCCTCCAGTGATTGTTGTGTAATCCCTAATTCATGATAGCTGTCAGCGGTCTTTGAATGTTCTTCACCAAACAGTTTCAGTCTGATGTCAAGTGCACGCTTCGCTGACTCAGCAGCTGCTGTATAGTCCTCTAGTGAGTATTCTGTGACCCCTAATGAATGATAGCTGTGAGCGGTCTTTGAATGTTCTTCACCAAACAGTTTCAGTCTGATGTCAAGTGCACGCTTCGCTGACTCAGCAGCTGCTGTATAGTCCTCCAGTGATTGTTGTGTAATCCCTAATGAATGATAGCTGTCGGCGGTGTTGGGATGTTCTTCACCAAACAGTTTCAGTCTGATGTCAAGTGCACGCTTGGCTGACTCAGCAGCTGCTGTATAGTCCTCCAGTGATTGTTGTGTAATCCCTAATTCATGATAGCTGTCAGCGGTCTTTGAATGTTCTTCACCAAACAGTTTCAGTCTGATGTCAAGTGCACGCTTCGCTGACTCAGCAGCTGCTGTATAGTCCTCTAGTGAGTATTGTGTGACCCCTAATGAATGATAGCTGTCAGCGGTCTTTGAATGTTCTTCACCAAACAGTTTCAGTCTGATGTCAAGTGCACGCTTCTTTGACTCAGCAGCTGCTGTATAGTCCTCCAGTGATTGTTGTGTAATCCCTAATGAATGATAGCTGTCGGCGGTGTTGGGATGTTCTTCACCAAACAGTTTCAGTCTGATGTCAAGTGCACGCTTGGCTGACTCAGCAGCTGCTGTATAGTCCTCCAGTGAGTGTTGTATAATCCCTAATTCATGATAGCTGTCAGCGGTCTTTGAATGTTCTTCACCAAACAGTTTCAGTCTGATGTCAAGTGCACGCTTGGCTGACTCAGCAGCTGCTGTATAGTCCTCCAGTGAGTGTTGTATAATCCCTAATTCATGATAGCTGTGAGCGGTCTTTGAATGTTCTTCACCAAACAGTTTCAGTCTGATGTCAAGTGCACGCTTCTTTGACTCAGCAGCTGCTGTATAGTCCTCTAGTGAGTATTGTGTAATCCTAATTCATGATAGCTGTCAGCGGTATTTGAATGTTCTTCACCAAACAGTTTCAGTCTGATGTCAAGTGCACGCTTCGCTGACTCAGCAGCTGCTGTATAGTCCTCCAGTGATTGTTGTGTAATCCCTAATGAATGATAGCTGTCGGCGGTGTTGGAATGTTCTTCACCAAACAGTTTCAGTATGATGTCAAGTGTACGCTTGTTTGACTCAAGAGCTTCTGAGTAGTTGTCTTTGTTGTTTTGGAAGCCGGCCATGTTTCTTTCACTCAAGTTTCCCTGGATTTCTTTGCGTTGAAAACCAATTATTTCCTCAATATATATTGCAGAATGTTCACTATTGCTTAATTTGTTTCGCAAAAGTAGACCAGTGAGACGATAATTGAACCGAACCCGTTGTACCTGCTGGGAGTGCTGTCTCCGAGTCTTTTAGTATTCTGAGCAGGAAGTTACAAAACCATTGGTTAGTGTCAGTGGTAGAGAAATACGTAACCGCTTGGCTCACAATAAAGAGAACTTCAAGTTGAAGTGGCTGGTTTTGCGAATATTGATCATGAGTGTTGTGTTCGTCACCTTTCTTTACTGTTGCCTCTACCTTGGGGATGACTAGTAAGCCCGTTCCTCCTGCTGTTTTGCATTCCTGGAGTGCTTTCGTGTAGAAGTTAGACGAGCGCACTGAATTATTTTTCAAGTGAAAATAAAAGGCAAGAATTTGAAAAACAATAAGTTTTAGAATTGTGTGCTCTGGACTGGTACCCATTGAAGAAATGACTTTTTCTAAAAGTTTCACTCCGTCTTCAATTTGCCGATAACAAGGTGATATATTCCATAATAGCACAACTGTTTTCCTTTCTGCTCTTTATCACAGACGGAAGTAGACACTTGAATTTCCTTGGCTTCAGAAAACAGCTGCTTCGTTTCAGTTCCAATTGCGCCACAAGTCACCTCCCCAAAAGCCTTGGAATTAAGCAGTGGCTTGTAGAAACGATTTTCCCAAGGAGATTGGCCGCCATTATTGCTGAATCGTAAATCGTGTCAAATATAGCTCCTTCGCTCCAATAAAGTAAGCAGTGAAGAAACAACTCTGCTTTCACCAAAACATCACAAACTCTGTCGACTGTATTCGAATCTAAACAACCGTCAATCAGACTGAGAACAATATTTTGTTCATGTTCATGGAACTCGATGAAAGCCGACATGGAATCTCCTGTGAGAAAACGGTCCGTTTGATTCTCAAGTAAGGCAATGTAGAATTCATAGAAACGCGTTTTTGACTCTAGAACCGTTTCTTTCATCTCAAGTTCTCCCATTTCCCTTGCAAATGATCGAAGAAGCTTGTGAATGGAAAATTTCTCAGATTTTGAACTAGAATCAATAAGGGATTTTCTCTGAAGTCTTTGAATCATTTTTGCTGCTTCGCTTCTTTTCATCCCTAAAACAGCTGCGGCGATCTTTAAGTCAAATTGTTCCGGAAGAATACAAAAGGACACTAGAGCTTCTTTTTCTTGTGTAGAGAGTCTCTGGAAAGAGGCGTCAAAAAGGGATTTCAGTCTGAGATCGCTGGGGTAATCTTGGTTGTCTAACATTTCGACAATGTTATCTGTAGACTCCACGAACTCGTCAACACACTGAGAACAATCTTCAGAAATAGAGGAACACAACAGCTTCATGGCGAGTGGTACGTTTCCGCAGATCTGCGTAATCTTTTTACAGTCAGAAGTGCTTGCTTCTGAAAGCAATTCTTCAACTAGATGTCGAGAAGACTGCTCATCTAGCTCCCTAATTCTTACAGCTTGGTGTCCCGGGAAACGTAAATTGAGAAATCCAAAAGATTCCCTTGTAGTAAGAAGGAAGGTCACCTTGTCGCTGCGATTGAGAATGTCTCCAATTAGATTAATAACCTCCTCCTTCACGTTTGGCGCGCCACATTCAAATAGGTCATCGGCATTATCAAGAATAAAAACGCAGCGATCTGACAATTCGTCTAAAACTGAGCAAAGTTCGTCATCTGCTGATAAACGCGGTGCTAATAATTGTTCATTTTCAAGTGTTGCAGATTGTCGAAACAAGCCAAGAAATTTTGATGTTAGATCGCTTTTTGACTTCAGTCCTCGTAACGAGAGAAAGTAGACAGGCAGACCTTGTGATTGGAGTTCATGTCCCACAGTGATTGCAATGGACGTTTTTCCGAATCCTGGTGAGCCCCACACCGAGACGAGTCGAGTAGATTCTGAAGTCACGTGACCAACAATGTCGTCACATTCCTTCTTGCGTCCAGTGAAGTGGGGGACCTTTGGAGGAAGACACGATCTTGGTAGAAGGGGTTTTGATTCTACCAAAAAGGAAAATAACAAACCTTAGAGATTAATATAAGTACAGCTACGCAAATTTGACAAATGACAAACTTAGCAAAGACTGTTCACAGCCTTGCCTATTTTCTCAAATCATGTTGCGAGCGAGAAATTATCATACAAAGAAGTCATTTGAATAACGTATCCCCCAAGTTATGTACGATATTGTAAGTTTCGAAGCTTAACTGTTAGCAATCAGAAACGAGTATTAACAAATAAACGGTTGAAATATTTTGACGATTGTCCGGTCTCTTCATTAGAGAATTTAAGAGTTCCGGTTCCTCCTGATAATTAAACATCGGCCTCTATGCAAAGAAAAATTGTACCGTATTTTCTTGATTACACGCCGGATGCAAATAAACGCCGGGTCTACAAGGTCAGGGTTTTCTTAAATAAACGCCCCCGGCGTTTAATCGAGAAAATACGGTATATTAACTAAAACTAGTAATCTAGACTGCAAGCAGTCACTAGAGGGACTGCTTGCAGGCTATTACCAATAGAATATATGAGACTTTTCAGTTGTTACCTGATCTCTTATTCTTGAGTACGTCATCAAACTTCCGGTTCAACTCAGCAATATTCTCATTCATTTCTTGATTAGCTGCGGTTGTCGTCTCTATGTTTCTTTCCGCTGTTCTCCTTGACTCCAAAGTTTCTTCTTTCCATTCTTCTTGCTGTAGTTCCAACTGCTTCTTTAGCTCGTGAATCTCCTCCTTTGTTTCTGTCGCTGCTCGGTTTACAGAAAACAAAAATCAATTTCAAGGGTTCCGTTTAGTTCATCTTGATAAAAAAAACATCGCCCTCTATACAAAGAAAAAATATATACCGTAAAAGCTCTATTAAGCCTCAAGAAGGGGGAGAAGGGCTTATTACTAGTGGGGCTAAATAGCTACCAATAGACTATATGAGGCTTTTTAGTTGTTACCTGATCTCTTGTTGAGTACGTCATCAAACTTCCGGTTCAACTCGGCAATATTCTCATTCATTTCTTGAGTAGCTGCGGTTGTCGTCTCTATGTTTCTTTCCGCTGTTCTCTTTGACTCCAAAGTTTCCTTTTTCCATTCTTCTTGAAGTAATTCCAACTGCTTCTTTAGCTCGTGAATCTCCTCATTTCTTTCTGTCGCTGCTCGGTTTACAGAAAGAAAAAAGCAAGAATCAATTTTAAGAGTTCCGTTCAGTTCTGCTGATAAAATAACATCGACCTGGAGCTCTATGCAAATATATAATACCTAAAACTACCAATAGACTATATGAGACTTTTCAGTTATTACCTGATTTCTTATTCTTGAGTACGTCATCAAACTTCCGGTTCAACTCGACAATATTCTCATTCATTTCTTGATTAGCTGCGGTTGCCGTCTCTATGTTTCTTTCGGCTGTTCTTCTTGACTCCAAAGTTTCTTCTTTCCACTGCTTCTTTAGCTCGTGAATCTCCTCCTTTGTTTCTGTCGCTGCTCGGTTTACATCTTGTTGTCGTTCCTGGTTCGATTGCGCGATATCAGACCGTATGCCTATTAACTTATCCTTTACATCTTCTTTGAGAAATGTGTTTTCTGCCTGAAGCTCTTTTCTGATGTCATCCTCTAACCGACGAACCCTTTTAGTAGGAAAGTCTGCCTCAGTCAAACTTCCAACGGTGTCAACAGGACCTGACGTCAATCCAAGTGCTTTGATCGCGTCTTTAGTGTGTTGTATGTATCGGTCAAATGTTGGCTTGTCAATCTGGGAACTGGGTGAGTGACAAAACGCATTTCTTAAAAGTCGCAGTTGATCGATCGCCATTGCAAACGTTTCAGCATTGTTTCCACCCGGGCTCACCACAGAAGCATGGAAATGTCCATGAGGTAATTTAAGGGGCCTCACGTACAAGTCACTGAGTGTCCTGTGATGGCCTGAGCTGTCTGGTAAAGCGAAGGACTGCGCGAAGATAGTAGCCTGGAACAAGGCGGTACAATCCCATTCATCATAAGAGAGGTGTGTGGGAACTTTGGTTTTTCCACCCTCTGTAGCCCGGAACATATTCCGCACGGCAATGGAGTTATCCCAGGGCTGGAAACCAGGGAGATGTCCAATGCTGTTGTCCCACATTGTTGGAAGGTTTGACGTAAGGCCTTTGGGAATTCATCGAGCACAACAAAAGCAAATTTGAAGTAGTTCAACTGTTCGTTTGTAAACGGCTGTAGAGTCATTACTGCTTCCTTATAATGACGAAATCTCAGTGAATGTGTTTAGTTCAGATCTTCATCAGTGTTCCTGTGATAGAATAGTGTCAGCAGTTATTAAGAGCATAGACTGCACAGACCTTACTTGCAAGCAGAAATTTATTAATTATGCAAATCAACGGCAAAAGAAAGAGACTGCTCGTGGTCCATTCTCGTCTGCAGAGGCCACGATCCTTTTGGTCAGCACCAAGAATCGAGACCTCTGGTTTTTAACCTCTGGCTGGAACCAATTTGTTGAACATGCGCAGAGTACTCGTTCTATATTCTCAGCCAATCAGATTTGTCAGATTTGACGGTTAGTCCGCGATTCGCGGACTTCCGGTTTTGGAACCGGCCAGAGGTCTCGATTCTTGGTGCTGATCAAAAGGATCGTGGCTTCTGGGGACGAGAATGCTCGTGGTCAAGAGAGGATGATCTATAAAGAGAAGGATTTCCCCATACATGAGTCTCTTTCAATGATAATTTTTTATAATCTATTTTTAATTTTCAGTCCATAGTTGATCTATTTTAAGAGTGCTGCATGATCAGTCCAGCGCATTTCTTCTTTGGAAATGCGCTAAACAATAGCGTGACGTCACAACATGGCGGCTTTGAAATCTTCCCGTGTGGACTCCACTTGAGTTTGAAATTTTCATTTTATCGAGTCTAGTTATATGTACGATCGCTGCTGATTATGTGCTGAACGGATATGTACAAAAGTGACACAAGAGGATGTGAGGTTTCTTTGTTTGAGACAGAGTGCAAGGCTTTATGCATGTTTATAGACGTTGAAATCGGGAAGATCGGCGAAATCCACTCAGTCTGGATTTGCCACAAGTGAAAGAAACACTTCTCGATTTCGAGCTTCACAAAATCAGGAAAAAAGGAAAGTAAGAAACCCTTTGAATGGCTGCCACCTTTGAATTGTATTTGTGCTGATTGCCTGTGTGATTTTGTGACATTTGTGAGCGGCTGACCTGATCTGACTTTGAAAGCTTCTGCGGTTAGTGACACAGCTGAACTGCAACATAACATGACAATGAAGACCATATCTCTCGTATTTTTGAAAGAGATTGATCAGGCGTTTCCAACCTCGATTCCAGGCTCTCTCTCCCTTTTCCTCCCTTGTCGTTGAGTAGAGAGACCCTGGTTGCGGCTGGTCACGTGACCACCCAAATTCTGGGTGGTAAAAAAATATATTCGAAGGGAGGGGTGGTAGAGTGTTAGAGTTGTTGCTGTGACAAATCTACCATGAGAGGGTGAGAGCGTTGACTCTGAGTCGCAACTCGCAGACGCAGGAGGTCTTCAAACAACTCGCAAGAAAGAAAGCACCAAAAAAGTTTGTACATATGCTTACTGTGGTTATTCAAGCTTCTACAGGCTTTGCCAGGCCGTTTGCGAAGATCACTGCGATGATCTTTTCTCGGAAACTGCTTGCGTAATTCTCAGAACTGCACAACTACGACGATCGATCGGACGTTTTACAACGGAATTTTGTCCACGGAAGAAAGCCGATCATTTCAAGAATTAAGTTTACATGTAAGCTTGTATGTGGACAGCTTTAAGGTAACGAATTTAAGTGATCGTTAAATTGTATTCACTGCAAAACTGCCGATGAAAAAAATTCCTTCGTACAGTCCGTTTTGACATATTTCGTGCCGTACAAGGTTGTTGATTTTCAAGGAACCGCTTCGAGCGGTTGTTGTTGTAGATTTTTTGACACCAGAAAACTATATTATGGTCAAACTAACACAGAATCAGTTAGAGAAAATAGAAAGCTACTCTTTTATCCTAAATTTTGACTATTTCGCTCCAAATGAATTTGTAAATAAATGCCGTTGTGTTTTAATTTAGTGAGTTCGCAGGGTCAGCTTGTGAACGAGCTCGCCAAGCTTATTGTTGTTTCAAAGTTGGTTTGAGACCAAGGTGTCTGGTCTCTACAACCTAGTTTAGCTTACGATCATGAACCTGTCTACTTAGTGTAAAAGTGAATGAAGTCGATGGTTCATCGTTATATTAAATGAGCCGGTAGCTTTATATGTTCGCAAGGCGAATTTTCCATTCTCGTAATTTTCGCGCCGCTGCTTTTGTGGCTCGAAAATATCCGTCACGTATACATGTTCATGTCATGAAGTTGTAAAGAATAAAAACAAACGTTCCATACAAATAGCCTGTTTCACTTTTAACATAATCTTGCGTATCAAATGCTGTTCCATTTGAACCAAACTCGATTTGCCCCTTCGATCCCTTGGTTAGTAATTATTGTTCACCTTGACAAAACGGCCTCAAAGACCCACCCTCCTGCGGTATTGTTGTAACCGCATAGTCACGTGACCAGCCGCAACCAGGGTCTCTCTACTCAACGACAAGGGAGGAAAAGGAGAGAGAGCCTGGAATCGAGGTTGAGGCGTTTCTACATCCGTCAAGTGAGCGCCACAACTGGCAACAGAACTAGGATATCGACATCGTTTTCCTTGTTGTTGTATTAAAAGGTGACAGGACATTTGCTGCTCTATATTAAATTATGTCTTCTGACCTACTCAGTTGCTTCAGGTGTGTTTTTATTTTTATTTTAACGCAGTAAACGAGCATGTTGTATTATGTGGAGGATTTTCACGTAGAATAGAGCCTTCGAGTGTTCACTCTTGCAATTTTAAGAGTCACAGACCAGGCTAAGGATATGCGTGTATTGTTGCAGCGTTCGATTTTGATACAACAGCCGATTATAACCTAACCAATAGCTCTGTTTTGAACATAGCGCGCGACCAGAAGAGAAAATACAAGGGCTAGTCGCAACTCATTCCTGGGCTAAAGGATATCGAAGCCATGTTTCGCTTTCTGCAAGCAGTTATATATATCCCGGACAGTATACGTGTAAGCGTAAATAGATTATTTCTGAACCAAGACGGCTCGATCTGTTTTGAACATAGAGCGCGACGAGAAAGGCAAGTGCTCCTCCCAATATCCTGGTCAAATATATCACAGCCCTGTTTTCTCTTTCTACAAATTTTAGGAGGTCATGTTAGGCTTTGGATGCAAAATAACTCGATCGATGCGTGATTGTTGCGACTGTTGCAGCACGCCAGTTGTTCGTTCGCTGTTACTGTAACCTAAACCAAACTGTTCAGTTTTAGCTTGTTTTGAACATCATGATAGCGCGCGACCAGAATATAAATACAAGAACTAGTCGCAACTCATTGCTGGCTAAGGATATCAAAGCCATGTTGAAAGCGTATAGCTGCGGATTGTCGAAGGACGAAGGCGATCTCCGTTCTGAGCGCGACAAGAGCTCGATCTAGAGCGCGACAAGAAAGGCAAGCGCTCGTCACAACTTATTCCAGGCTAAAATATATCAAAGCCATGTTTCTCGTCCAGCAAGCAGCTAATCCCGGCCCAGAAATAAACGTAAATAGATTGTTTTCATTCAAAGCATCGCGTTAGATCGACTCAGAGCTTTCCAACTCGCGCGCGATCGCAATCGTGAAATTTCGCACCACGTGACTCCAAATTCGCGCTCTGATTGGATAATTGTTTGTTTTGGTCGGAGGATGAAAACATTTCCAAAAGAAGAAATGCGCTGGACTGATGATTGGTCCGTTCGAGTGGCGTCATGTCGGATCCTCAATTAGAAGAAAATAAAAATAACTTTCACAACATAGCCTGTGTAGCAAGCGTTCCTGTACGAACGAAGAGCTTTTTTCCGCGATCGAAGAGCTTTTTTTGCATTTTGGCCGCGCGAAAATTTGGGCGAGAGCAAAAAAGACGGAGAGTGGGGAGGGGGTAGGGAGGGGGTTGCCGCTGAGGGAACGCTTGCAAGCAGACCCCATGATTCTGAAAAACCCCGTTCGTGGACGAACGGGGTTTCTGATTGGTGCGGCGTGGTTTCGTTGATTGACAAGTTTGACAAGTAGTTGTCAATGTCAAATGTTCGCGCAAAAAGGTTTCCTCCTCGTGAGGAATTCTTGTTGTCACTTTTCCGGTACTACTTTAACTTTATAGTGTCCCATCAGTTGGTAAATCGTCGATGTTCAACTTCGATTCAACACAATCCTTTTGGGCATTTGCTGTGACTGTTCTGTTGTTGCAAATTGTACTGAAACTTCCGAGAAGCTTTTTGTGAGACGGGGAATAGACACGAACAGTTTTTGCGACACAGACTGCTGCCCGCCGGTGGCGTTTCGAGCAGCCGCTTGGAGACGTTATGATGATGCTCTGCTTCGGTGGAGTTTTGCAAGCAGCAGCCTGGCTACCTATCGAACTATGTGCGAGTTCGTAGTGTCCCCAAATTTAAATTTCTAATTTTGCGAGCGCATGGATTACTACACAACTTCAGTATCGGCAAGGATTTCTCCTTTTCTTTTTTGATGGTTTCATTGGTTTGAAAATATTTTCTGAACTGAAATATAACCAGGTTTTCCTGGCTGAGATGTAGTTCCAAATTTTACTTTAAATGACACCGACAAAATCTGCAGCGTTCCCTCAGCGCTAACCCCCACCCCCTCCCCCCCCCCCCCCCCCCACCCCCTACTTTTTTTGCTCTCGCCCCAATTTTCGCACGGCCAAAATGCAGAAAAAGCTCTTCGATCGCGGAAAAGCTCTTCGTTCGTACAGGAACGCTTGCTACGCAGGCTATTCACAACATGGCGCTATTAATACTATTAATAGATTTCAAAAAAATACCATGGGGCACGGGGAATCCTTCTCTTAGATCATCGTCTCTTGTCGTAGTCTATTGAGAATATAACAACCGATTCAAATTCGAGACGAGTAACTTTCTATAACTAGCCTATGTTCACACTTGGTGCCCGAGTACGATTCTCGCTGGGCACTAATGTGAACATACCTTTTTTTCAAGTACCCACGCCAGAATTTTGGCACGGTGCCCGTACCCGAGTACAAGGTCGAGACTTTGTACTCGGGTACGGCCAACATGACGATATCTTGGGTACCCAGTGTCTAAACACAGCACCCAGGCACTGGTGCTCGGGCACCAAGACGAGTATGTCTTCGGCTATATATGCTAGCGGGAGATAGTGAGCTCACATTCTCCTGTTCCCTCCCAGACTCCTCACCGGCGGCTATCGCCGCTCGCACCTTCCCCAAATTATGAGCCTGCGATCATGCTAGCAGGCTATGAAAGACCCGGGTGAAAGACCTGTTTCTTTCACCGGCTGTTTCATGCAGCCCCAAAAATATGCACCAACATTAAACGTTTGGAAGTTAGGATAATTTCAAATCTTTCGAACAGAAGTTAATTTACGAACTTTTACAGGGAAACATAATTAAATATGTGCTCTTTACTTTGCTCTTCTTCGGATTTTTCCAACGACCGATGGATCGAGCGAAGGCTGAATCAGTAGAATACAAAAATTATGTTTTCAAAAGATGTGGTAGTTCATCACGAGTTTGATAGATAGCTTTTTTTTTTTTTAAATCGTTTGTCACATGATATTGCCACTTTGGTTAGGATCGCGACGTTTTCAACCGCAATGCTGGTCTTCATCACGTAATAGGGTCGACTGGTTGTGCATTACTATTTGTAGCACTGAATTCGGGGGCGGGGGGTGGGGGGTGGCCGGGGAACTCCCTTATCTGGCCTTAACGGGGATGTGCGGCCCGATAGGGTATGGTTTTTTGTCTTGAACGGGGTATCGATTTATTACTTTTTTGCGGGATATCTTTACACGGGCTAATGTCAAGATAAGCATATACGGTTAATTTATAGAAACCTAAGCACAAGCCGAATTTTTACCATTGCTGGCGCATTTAGCGCAAACAGCTCAGTGACTCCATAAGCTGTAAAAACATTTGTAATCACTATTCTATTCTTGTGTTAATAAACAGGGTATGACTTTTAGTTTAAATGTCTTAGAAGGGATCTCAAAAATCGGAATTCTGTCTTATAAACAGGGTAGGAAAAATCAGAGATTTGTGTCTTAAACTGATATATAATCGGCCGTGCTGCACAAAGTTAAACCCCATATCATCTACATCTATCCGTTCATTTCAAGAGGTTTTACGTTTACCGCTATTTTAAGATGCCCGGGGCGTTTCTTTCTTTCTTTGGCGTTCATGGAGGCGTTTAATTGAGGGGAAGTGTATTTGAGTAAATACGGTTATAAGAAATAAATAATAGTTAGCCGCGTCTTTCTCACCTCTGGCAGAGGCTTCATGGGTCCCAGTCTTTAGTATGCAAGCACGACAAAGATAAAACGCGCAAAGAATGAAGAGAGGCAAATATAGACGAAGAGTCAATAATGCGCATGCACAATTTTACGCTTTTACAAAATGGCTACGATTGATTGGTCACTTGCCATTTCATGTAGGTAGTATACCACATTATTCAGTCTGCGTAGTTTTCCTAGAACCTTCGTGTCAGTTCAACCGAACTAACAGCCGCCATCTTGGAAAGCAACGCCGAGAGCAACCTGGGGACGAGGTTGCACTGTTGCACTCCAACTGTGAACCGGCCGAAAAGAAAGCATGGACAGTACGGGAGTACAACTTGGAACAGAGGAAAAACGAGCGGTACAGCTTTTTTGATGAAAGTCACTGAATGAACTTGCGAAGTCTGCAACAGCGCAGAAACAGAACAGGGTCAGGATTCATGAAGCCCTTCTATCAGTTCGGGCCATACCCAGTTCTGGAGACCTGGGACGTCATCAGTAATGGCGTCTTGGGTCCTTATGGAAAAACTCCATTCATCCCGCTTTCTAAACACCCAGCGTTTTTTGTCCCTTGTGCTTATCCCATAAGACTGGCGGGAGTATAAAGGGACATCTCAGCAACACGGTGAACTAAAGAAAGATGGCGTCCTTCGCGTTGGGGAGAAGATATTTGCGTTGAAAATCGATCAAACGTGTTAGTTTTCGAAGGCCGCGTTACAGTGTTTGTCGTTGGTTAAGTGAAAATTTAAGGTATGTAACAATTTTTTGGTTCTTAAAAAAAATATTGTGAGAAACAAGAGTAAATGTACTTCATTTTGGTCAAAACAGAAGTCATATGCACGATACTTTTGTTCATATGCACGGCCATTGAAAATCTGTGGTCTGTGTAATTTGGGCGCCATGTAATATGATCAAAGCGTAAGATTACGAGTTTCGACACCATCGACGTGGTCATGAAAAGTCGATCTAAATGAAAAATATAAAGTTAGAGAAGTCGTAGGGAATACTATTGGCCGTGTACAACATTTCTTGACCAAGGCAAAGTGAAATATGTTCACGGGTTTAGTGTACTTTAATTAAAAATACAATTAAAAATAAATAAATAATGGCAATTCCAGTGAAAATCCACTCTTCCACTCTTTCCAGATCGAATTGGAACTTTGAAATGTTGGTTTTTGTGGAGGGAGGAAAATCGTAGTATCCGGCAAAAAACCCTTGGCCAAGATATGATGTCGGGTCCGAGATTCGAACCCGGGTTCGCATTGGTGGGAGGCGAGTGCTCTCACCACTGCTGTGCCATCCCTGCTCCCCATAATTCCTTTAACACGGTCATGCTGATTGCATTCATTTGGCTTGTCAGACCCACAAGAAACAAATTAAGTCTACAATGTATACTCTATTAATTTCTAGCACTAGGAAAGGCTTATGATTTATGTTCCTGGTCTTTAACACACACTATCATGTTTTTATAATTTTTATTTTCAAATTACAGTCAAGGCTCTCATAAGCGACCACCTCAGGAATTCGAAAATGTGGTCGTAACTTGAGGTGTAGCACAACAAGTGGTCGCTTACGAGAGCTTAAAAAACAAAGGAAAAGACCAGTCGGTACATAAGTTCCTAAAAGTGGTTGTAACTACATGTAGAGCTTGGTCGCTTATGCAAGTGGTTGCAACGAGAGCTTTGACTGTATTTATCATAAATTATGCCACATTTTGATTGGGAGGTATTGTGAGTTTTGCATTGCTTCATGGTTAACCCAATGCTGACAGATTATCATATTTTTTTTAATTTATCAATTTATAAATTTGGTGGTATTCACTTATGGTTTCAAATTTTGCCCTGTGACTTTATAACATATGCATCACTGGTGATGCCAAAGCAGTTTTAATGCCAAATACCTCACCAAAGTGGCAAAAATAGGCAAGCAGGTGGTGGTGCAGTCTTTGCCATTTTTTGTTCCAGGGAACTTTATGTATAATTTTTCTCTCCAAAATCAAAATAGTACTCACAGCAATCACATGTACATGTAGTGCAAAAACATAATTAAAAAATTGAATTACAGCTTTCCCACACTCCAAGCAATTCTGTATGCTAGCTAAAGTTATACATCTCCAAAGGAATTAATAAACTGACCACTGTTATCTCTGTGTTGGATACTAGTTTACAGTATCAGTTCACATACATGTATCAGCCACCCAATTAGCCTGTCGGAGCCTGATCTCAGGCTACCACCCAATGAAATGGAGATGCAAAACAAATTCAGCAAAAATAATAATGGCACCTTTCCTCTCCTTACTAATACTGATATGAACAAAATTACCTTAAGCATGTTTCAGCCACTTGTAAAATTATATATACTACAACATCTACAACATATTTGAAATCAATACTGATTAAAACTGTAATATATTTGTTCCAGGTCCTTCAATCGACAAAGAAACTGCGACAGGAGTAAATAAACAAGCTTTCCCTGAGACGCACATATTTAATGTTAAAATTCTTAATCCTATTTGTACTGGTTGGGATACAAGGTCAAGTTTGTGTTAAAAATAAATTGAATTTTATTTTAATGGCTATGTTCTGTTACTTTTATTTGTGACACCTTGATGTATTGGAGTGTCTTAAGGTCTCTTAAGCCCCAGCTAAACAATCAATCATTGCTTCTCAAAAAAAAAATTGAATGAAAATGTTTCTAAACTTGAAAATTTAGCTGGTCCATCCAAGGGCCCTTGTTTACACCAGCAAAAAAAATGGTTTACTAGCCAACACAATGATTTACACAAACTTGCCTTTTCTGCTAGTTGGTTAAGGCTTTCATATTTTACTAGCGCGACTCGGCTCGCTTCGCTCGCAAATTTTCTTCAGGAGCCTGATCTCAAGCTAATATTTTACCTGAAAAAGGATTATCTGCAGGGCATCGAAATTGGCCAGACATAATACATGTACATGTATACTGTACAACAGGGAGAGATGTTTTGATTTGCCATGAAAATTAAACATAGCTAAATAATACAGATTTGATGATAATGCTTGCACACACATTTGCTATTCGAAAAATTAACACCAATAACCTATGAGATTGGTTTCCAACTGAATAGCTACCCGTAAATATATCTAATGCATGGAAGTACTTTGAAAAGACTGAGGGCACTTGGCATTCAAATCTGGCTAGTAAATTACAGATGAGTGGGACTCTCGAAGTCTGTCATGCCCTCTGAGCCTTCAGGTTTATTTACTTCGCTTTTCAAGGAGAACCTACTATAACTGCAAAGCCCAAATCAAGCCAAAAGTACAGTAAGAACAAGCAGGCCGGTGGCAGGGCATTCGTTTCACTCCTGTTTCACTCGGCCGCAAGAGCAACCGCGCGAGAGTTTGATATTCAACAAATTCGCGCGATTCAACCTGCGTGCGTAAAAGCTGATTAAATGTTCGTTGAATTTCTGTAATAACACCAGAAATTAATGGTATCTTCGACTGTTTGTAGTGAATTTTAGATCACTCGACGACCGCCGCATTACAACATGACCGCGACGGAGAAAATATATCCAAGACTTTACTAGTGCGCAGTTTCTCGCGGTCAAATTTGCTTTGTTTTGGTTTTGTCTCAGCCAATCACATCACAGGAAAACAGGTCTCCAGAACTGGGTATGGCCCGAACTGTCTATACTAAAGCCACGAACAAACGGTCTTAACATTCTCTCAACATTTGTTGAGAGCCCGGATGTTGAGGCTTTTTGACACCCTCTCTCAACAATGTTGAGAGGTGTTGAGACATAGATGTTATTGAACTAGCATGAGGTCCTATTGAGGAAATATTGGTCTAGTTATTTTTTTTTGCAAGTTTATGGACCGAAGTCCATAAACTTGCAAAAAAGAACGAGACCAATATTCCCCAATACGGACCAAACAAGCTTGTTCAATAAATTTTTTATTATAATGGCTTTTTGAAAACTTTACTGATAAATTAATTCAACAATTCTCGGCTTATGCGCGCGCGCCAAAGTTCAGTATATTTTTTGCATTTTTCAGGCCACTTTAGGAAAGGTTAACCAAAATTGTCCGCCAGACGTAAGGAAAAATGTTTCTACTTAATAGAAAACCGTTTTGGGTTGTTCGATGTTTCATAAAGGGAATTCGGCGAAATGAGTTCGTGAGCGGTCTATCTTAGCGGACCGTATTGCAAAATTCGGACCGCTCAGGGAACCAATCAGAATGCTCCTTTTCATGGTGAACCAGTTTGTCATTTAATAAATAGAGGTTATTCAGCGGAAAGTTGTGTAATATTGCTGGGTATTTTTACGAGTCAGTTTTTATTTTTTCGAGCCTTTAGGCGAGAAAAAATAAACACTGACGAGTAAAAATGCCCAGCCGTATTACACAACTTTCCGCTGAATAAATTGTTTATTATACGGACATAATTATTTCCAAAAATATAGGCTTTCAACAGTGTTTTCCGTAGCGCGCGGTCAGGGGGACTGAGACCCGTGTAATACGGTCTCATATTTGCTCTCGTCTTTTGTGCGTATTCGCACTCGAAAATGCCATGTCGTATAATAAAAGAGAATATTAATTTTTAAGAGCAGCATTCAGCAGACTGAATTAGTATTCACATTGTTTTGTTTTTGTTATGCACTTTCCATGTAACTTTACTGTGGATTGTATCTAAAAATTGGTTTACCATGAGTTTCTTGACAAGCAATCACTATCATTTAATTACCATAATACCGCCTTGGTTTGGAGTCATTCATGGAACAGTAAACGTAAAACAGTAAACTAATATTTTCATACATTTCACTTCCGGCCGCCATTTTCGAAATTAAATTACAGAGTTTGGGGAAGTTTATTCAAACTCAATTGGCTAAAATCTTTTGCCAGCTATCTTGGTTTTCCGAGTTGTAAGTCGTTGATAAATTATATTCTCGTGGAAATATTTCACATTGGATTTGCCTATATCCGACAACTGAATATGGCCGTCTAAACCACAACAAGGTCTATTGGGTTTTGTCGACAGAGGTAGATCAGCGTGGATTTTACTTATTTATAGGCAATAAATGCTGACAACGAACTCCTAAAAAAAAACAGTGTGGAAACAGTGCAGAAATACATGTATGGCATGACCGGAGAGACTGCAGCGAGCGGTTAGGGCGAATTGAAGCGAATTCTTCCTTTGTTTTTTTTTGTGTGGGCGTACACACTATGCCTTCGTCTTGTTTGTTTATGGCTGGTTGGCTGGCTGGGTTTATGTGCCCCGGACCCCACTCGGCCAACCGTGCACTGAAGCCTGTTCGTAAGAGAACTCATTTCCCTAGGCTGTACGAGCTGAAATATTTCCCGAGGTTTATCAGCGTATTGAGCTTATTACAGGAATTGCATCGAAAATTTGATATTTTGGAAAGCAAAGACGAATGCAAGAAACATCCTTGTTGCAAAACTGTGCTAAATATATCTGGCTGTGACCTATGATAGCGGGCTATTTCGATCCCTACCAAGATTGGCTCCGTGAATTCACGCAAACCTCAGATATTCATGTCGTTATTCGATCTCTTTTAACTTTACAAGGGTGTAACGCAATACAGTCAACTCTTGCCTTGCGGACACCCGCTATTACGAACAAAATCCAGCCCTCCACCCGGCAAAAGCATAGAGGTTTGACTGAAAATCACTCACGCTATTACAGACTCCAAGCAACGTCCTGAGGGTGGGCCGCTATAACGAGAGATGACTGTACGTGCATAAAATGAAATAAAATGAAATAAAAATAAATTAAAAATTAAAAATAAGATAAAAATAAAATAAATAAATAAATTAAAAATAAAATAAATTAAATTAAAAATTAAAAATTTAAATTAGAAAATTTAAAAAAATAAAATAAAAATAAATAAATAAATAAAAAATAAGATTAAAAAAATAAACTAAAAAATGAAAATAAAATCAACAAGAACCCCTGAAGGGATTACAAGCGGCCGATTTCCAGGGTGGGGGGGGGGGGGGGGGGGGGGGGGGGGGGGGGGGGGGGGGGGGGGGGGGGGGCAAACTCCCTTATTTTTCGCTATATAGGAACGTGCAGCTGGACAGGGTATGGTTTTTGAGGCATTTTGGTCTGGAACAGGGTATACCAAAAGGCATTTTTTGGGTATCAGGGTATCAGTTTTCCCAGGAGTTGGCACGAAGATCGGTAATTGATACTCTGGCATAGGGTAGATGAAGTAGTCAGACGAAAGGAAAACGCGTAGGAGTGTTAAAAAAGCTTTACAACTACAACTCGCAGTGCTGCTTAGTAGTTTAGCCTTTTGGGTTAGAAAGAAAATCGTTTAAGAATCGTCCGGAATAGGGTATCTTTTTTCAACATTTAGTTTTACATGGAGGGAGGGTGGTACCCGGGTCACCCACCCTCCATGTAAACAGTAGCCTGCGAGCGCAGACGTATTTTCCGGCTCGAGTTTCCCCCGCCGGAAATACGTCCTGCGCTCGCCAGGCTATGTAAACAGGCCCTTAGTCTGGAACAGGTTCGCAAAATTAGGGTTGTTATAGCCCAGCGGGCACACCCCCACCCAAATATTTTGGGAGAACCCCCCCCCCCCCCCCCCGGGCCAATTTTCACCTTGAGGGGAGAAAGAACAATGCACCCCTCCACCCCCTCGGTCAGTTTTACTCTGAGGTTTCTCCCGCCAAAATCTAAGAGTCAACTTCGAACCTGCGTGACGAAAAACGTGACTGGGTGATGCAATATTTTTGGCTAGCGTAAGTTTGAGCTTAGGTCAAGTTTACTGTGTAGAAAATTTTAGCTAATGTCAATTGCATCATAATCAACAAGGGCACAGATGTGTTTTGCACTCAACGTGAAAATAATTGTGAATGACATATATGCTGTGATTGTGTATAAAGAAAAACTGTTATGTTTTTTGGGACCGAGTTTTATCGTTCGTTTAATGAGGTGCATGTATTAAACAGAACATAAATTATCTAGTGGCTTATTTATTTGCATGTCTCCTGGCTTACGTTTACAATGTAATGGGTAAAACCCCTCACAATGCAATGCAATGTCAACTGGGGAAAGTGCAGTGAAAAAAACAAGTAGTCACGCCAGTCTCGCTAAAGTCCGCAGTTTGCGTGAACCGGAAGCCGATTCCCCGCTGGGATCGAATAACGCGCAAAGGTCACACTGCTCAAAGATGCTCAGCTTCACAGATTAGTATTAAAAATAATCACTTTTCTTATGCACACATTTTTGATTTCTAGACAGAAAGTATTTGAATTATTCATCTCTTGTAGGAAAGTGTGAATGTTAAAACCTTTCACGACAAACGATTAATAAGCTTATTCCAGACTTCATAGGTTAAATTTAAGATTACTGTGTAGAAACTGAAATCTAAAATGCCATCAACTAATGACAAATAGTTCATTTGAAAACATACCTTAATTTATCTTAAAGTGCCTATAACCCCAAAAACTTTTTTTGTTCTAAAAAATCTATACATTTTTCTGAGCAGAACGCCGAAAAGAAAAATCTTTTGGTTGAAAAACCGCGATTTTTTATGAATTTTCAAAGTCTCGGAAAATCGCATTATTTAAAAACATGAACGAGTAGCAGAACCATCTGAAATTACTGGATCTAGCCAATTCGTGACGTCATTCCAGGCCATCAATCGATCGCTCGCGAACCTTGAGTCAGTGTCTTCGTTCTGAGCTAGAAATGCGTGCAAAATTGAGCCGAGCCGTTCTTTGCCGTTGCCGTTGCTCTTAGCACTTCAGAGATCAAGATTTCATCGTCAAGTTTTCTGGGTTGATCGATCGGCGAGTCTGCAGCGAAGATTGAGTAAAGATGAAATTAGAGTTTCTGTCTTTGTACAAATTATTATAAGGCTTATAAGGACAGGACTTCAATTTGCTTCGTTCGGGTTCCAGAATTTTCGTAGAATTCAAGGTAATAATTTATTCTTGCTGAACCAAAATATTATCTTTGTTAAGATGCATTAAGCGATTCTAGTACAGTGAGCACGGCTGATTTAATTCAGACTAATTTGCTCAGTCTGTTTTATACAGTGTTTATACTACGCGAACAATCCGGCGACACATTTCATTTGTTTATACTTTACTGATCTGGCGACATCAAAGGAGGACAGATTCTCACCGAAAAAATTCGACATCTTCGGGCTTTAGCATTATTTCATGAAACTGCTAAGCTAAATCATTTAAAAGCAAAGTAAGATATTCCCAATTGAATCGTAACTTCGAACAGAAGCTTCAGAAGATTACTGTCTGAATAGCGCACGGCTTCCGTACGTATCCACTGCAAATAATTCATACAAGAGTCCAGACTTTCGTTCTAGAACTTCCATGCAAATACTTAAGCCAATTCAGTATTTTCCATCGTTGTTTTAAACCTGTGAAGCGATTCTGTTCATTCAATTCAGCTGCGTGTGCCATGTGAATGTCATAATTTCCCTGTTGAGCGACAACCGCGTGGACTGGTGTTTATTTCGGCTCGCGGACGGTCTCTCAAGCAATTTACATGATAATCTTTCCCTACCTAATTCATAATATTATATTTTTAACACAAGTTGTAAGAAATTATTTTTCAAGTATTCAAGCTACTTTAGTCTCGTGTTTGTAGAAGTGTCTTTGGGTTGCGTGACATTTCTGTGAGTTCGGCTCGATACAAAGCGTATAGACATAGCGAATTCATAGTCCGAATCAATTCCACAGCTCTCGTAAAAAATAGCGTAATGCATTAAACAAACGTATAAATATTTCAGGTTACCCAGAAAAAGTTATTACATTGACATTCTACGAAAATTCTGTAATACCCATCAAGATCAATTCCTCTGCTTTCCAGTTCAAAACTGGCGCCAATGGCCTGGAATGACGTCACTAGTCTCAGTCTCCCTTTGACTCGGCCATGGGGAAAATAACCCTCACTTTGACGGCCCATAGAAAATTGCCGTTTTAACCAAAACAAAAAAATTTTACGGAATTTTGCTTAGTATGATATAAACATTCATTGGGGGCAAAAATAATTTTTGGGGTTATAGGCACTTTAATACCACTAATCCAAGGACACTAATCACGTTTACAAAAACATATACCACGGGTATCGTAACTGCGATCAGGAAGAGAAATCCCAATGCGGATTGCTTCATGCTCATAGCACAATACCTCTCAGTATTGCATCATCTTTACATGACCAGAGATTGCGTCATGTCAACCGTGGGATCGAATAACGAGAAAAGGTCACACAACACAATTTAGCACATTTTGCAACAACACTGCTGTTCGCTGCTGTGGGACATTTGTCTTTGCTTTTTCCAATGCGATTACTGTAATAAACTAAATACATCTACGCACTTACACGACACTACAGAAAGAATGTGGAAGAGTAATTCTCTACTGGCTAATTTTAGATCGAGATGCGATAACATCATGTCAACCGTGAAGAGGACTAAGGCTAGCGACATGGAAAAAAAAGTGCATTTCTTGAAGCGGCTCGATGCCCATGATGCATCGGCCCGCTTAATAAAAACAAATAAAATAATTTATTTTTTTCTCAGTGCGCGAGCGGGCGGTATCCTGCGAATCCTGCAATCTGATTGGTTCCGGGAGCGGGCGGTATTCTCCTATCTCTGACCACGGTCACGGTAACCGAGGCTTCACGGACCATTTCTGCAACGCGCGAAGGTAGAAAATTTCGCTTAGCTTTTTAAAACTGCCAGAATGCGTTTAATACTGAAAGACCAACAAAAACATATTAATCAAGCCAATATTGGTCCCTGGGAGCGGGAAAAATTGCCCGTGAACCCGGCGGAGACCCGCGGAATCGTAGCGTAGGCATGCGCTACAAGCGAAAACATTTTAATTCAGCAAAAAAGGCGCGTGAAGGTCGATGCGAAGAAGCTTTTTACTGAATTTCTCGCATTATTTTGACTCTCTTATCGTTGTCAAGTGAATGGAGAACTACGCAGTGGAATTAAAGAGCTTGCATTTCTTCAAAAAGGCGAGTAGTCATTTGATTTTAACCGACAGAATTTAGTTTTAGTCAAGTTTGTTGTTCGTTTTTGGAAATCAGTTTCACGTTCAAACTTGCGGGTTTTAAATTACAATTCACCGTATTTAGACTCAATTCCTTCGTTTTAATTGTTTGCTTTTCGTTTCTCTGTTTTCCTAAACAAACCTTCCGTTAATTTTCATTCAAGAAATAACTTTGTGGCTACCGGTATTCCCATTTGTAATTCTCGGCACGTATCAATTTTATGCCGTCGGCTTTGAAAGAGCTAATGCAGGCGAAGTTTGTCACGGTTTCGCATAAATGAAAACTGCAAATTGCCACCGAATGGCAAAAATCAGATTTAACATGTGAAATAAAATTGTAGTATACTTAAAGACTGTAACTGGGAACAATTTTGCTCGAAAAATGCTTTTCATGATATTTGTTTACGGCAAGAGTATAAATGTATGGAAGATTGCCGAAGATTGTCGTAGAATTTGACGGCGGCTTTGAATGGTTTTTGTGAAAATGGAAATAGCTTCTCGTTTCAGCTGCTTTGTGATGAAATACCGCTCTAGTCTCCATTTCTGTAATTACATATTTGTGGTGTAAAAATTAATCGTCTGAGTTTCTTGTTACTTGGGTTATTTCTTCGGTAGTCTTCTGCTGAGCTACATGTACTAGCGCGCGTGATAAACAGATTTTGCAAAACAAGCCTGAGATTTCAATATTTCTTTATCAAATTCAAACGAAGTACGAAAAAAATAAAAAGGTTATTGGTCGGCCTAGGTCGGTCCGTATTGAGAAAAACTGTGCCCTTGGTCTTGAGTGCGGCCCTCGGCCTAACGGCCTCGGGCCGCACTCAAGACCACGGGCACAGTTTTTCCAGAGGTCTATAACTAGAGGTTTCCATCTCTGGTATTGGGCCTTGGCCCATCTAGTCCAGTCCCTGAACTCTCTCTTACCCCGCCCATAGGGACTGGAACCCGGCGGGAAAAGAGAGAGTCCAGCACCACTTGCATGCGCATGCGCCATTTTTTTTCCCCCAAATCTTTTGGTAGTCTCTGATTTGCTTATAGCGGCTTTCAGATATATAATGGCGGCCAGCAACCTCGTTCCCAGGGTCTACTCCGTTTTCCGCGCCCAGCCGCCATCTTGAAAACGGAGTAGACCCTGGGAACGAGGTTGTGGCGGCCAGCTCGATGAAACCAGGGGGGGCCGAATACTGCTGAAATTTTAAATGTAAGATCTTTATATTGGGCCTTGTAATGATTCAGAAGAGTCCTTCCCTTCGCAAAAGGCGGTAGCGGAGTGGGAAAGTAGAAGGCCTTTCTTGTACTTTAATCGAGCGTGCACGCCGGATTGACAAAAGCCATATTAGGTACGCCGTGTTTTTGCTATGCCACCGGATTTTGGTTTCGATTGGAGTTCGCTCGTCTCCCGATATCTGTAATAAATTGTAGCGCTAGCTCTTGTACTGTTTTCCCCACTTTTCCGTCCGAATGATCTGAAACCACCTCGCTTTTGTAGGTAAAATCTTCTTCGCAATATCGGATCGGCGAATTATTTTCAGACACAAGTCTTCACGTCTACAATGAAAACTAAGCCATATGTTGATCGTACTTTGAGAAATTCCTGAGTCGTCTTTCCTTTCCTGTTGTTGATAACAGATTTAATAAAGCCGGTTTTTTTTTTCACAAATGACCCGTATATAAATTCGTTCGATAAACAAACTTGGAGTAAAAATTGTTATTCTTCAGCAGCCGTTCCTGTTTCTACATTTACGTGTACTAAGATTACGTCGAAGTCAATGTTGTTAAGCAAAGAAAAGGGGGTTAAAAAAAAGAACGGCCTGGATTCGGCCTGGATTTCAACTCCGGTTGAAAAATGGCGAGCGATACCACAGGTCACCAAAGCGTATTATGAGAGTTTGTATGGAGCTGAAATTCGATCGAAAATAATTTTCACTTTTCACTTTTCACCTGTTGTCTTTTCCGGTGTTTTTATCGCTTCTGGAAGCTGCTATGGGCGAATTTCGACCTTCGGTCGAATCTGCCACTGGTGTGGGGTACACAACAGTGGCAGATTCGACCGAAGGTCGAAATTCGCCCATAGCAGCTTCCAGAAGCGATAAAAACACCGGAAAAGACAACAGGTGAGGTTTTTAAACCTTATTTCACATTATTTACAACTTTTCGAAGGAAAAGTGAAAATTATTTTCGATCGAATTTCAGCTCCATACAACTCTCATAATACGCTTTGGTGACCTGTGGCGATACATTCGTGAAATTCACTGAAGTCGACATGAAATCGTTCACTGAGGAGTAGGAAAATGTTAACACGAAGAAGAAAACTTCATATGACTTAAATTATTCAAGGAGTTTCTTGCAAGTGAAGACGAAAGGAGAGAAATTCGGAAAAGTCCAGCCACCGAGCTGCAAGAGTTCGCGATAAAGTTTGTGCTTTTGTCGTTTGTCTATATAATAAAAAGAAAATTATACGGTGGCTTGAATATATGAATTTTATTTTCGAGTGGTAAAAACAATATTTTACGAACGAGCGCAGCGAGTTAGTAAAATATTGTTTTTACCACTCGAAAATAAAATTCATATCTTCGCGCCGCCGTGTAATATCCTCTATCAAGAGAATATTCTCTTGCCTCTATATATTGGTCTCGTTCTTTTTTCCAAGTTTATGGACCTCGCCTTCGGCTCGGTCCATAAACTTGCAAAAAAAGAACTCGACCAATATTTCCCAATACGGACCTCGCGCTAGTTCAATAACATCTATATATGAAATGAAATAACATAAATTAAAAAATTAAAATTAAATTAAAAATAATATAAAATTAAATTAAAATAAAGTTAAAAATAAAATATAAAATAAATTAAATTAAATTAAATTTAAATTAAATTTAAAATTAAATTTAAATTTAAAATAAAATAAAAATGAAACGAAATGAAATGAAATGCAATACAAAAATAAAATAAAATGGATTATTGTTACACAACATGGCCTAAGCCCTTAGGGGCCCCTAGTTAAACCTTGATTTTTGTATTGATTGTATACCAAAATGTACTAGTTGAACTCGCAATAAGAAATCAAAACAATTTGAAAAGTAACACTTTCGCCATTGATTCAACAATAATATTAAGCCTAATCTAAATACTACTGACACGTATACAGTAAGCCCACACATGTACGCTGTGCGGACCTATTTTTATTACGTGTTCAGTTCACTTTCTGGTTCGCTTAGTATACAGACCCGGATACAGAGTCAATAGGACATGTAGATAGTTCATCTTTTGATTCTGGAGTTTCTTTCCTTCAGTTCGTCTTTCAGTTCTGGTAGCATATTACATTATAACGTCCTGAATTGAGAGTGCGACAAAGTATACCGAACAAAAGGTCCAAAAGGTATCAGTCTACGGAAGAGCGAAATTAATCTAAAGCTTGTGGTTCTGTTTCAAACATATACTATATAACCTACACATTGTAATGTAGCCACTTACCTTCGATATGTTGGGCATTCCTTTGGAGAAAAAATAAATATGTGCGATTTTGAACAAGTCAATTACCTGAAAAGTATACAGAATACAGAATAGTTTTAAATTGCGAGATCACGCATAACTCATGAACAGCTTCTGGGAAATAAATCCAATATCATGACGAAAGCCTAAAACATCCGAGGAATTGGGGTCAAAAAGTCATTCTCGTGACTCAAAAGTGGGTGTTCCTAAACGGAACTTTTTTCCGTCACACTTGGTGCCAAGTCACGCGATGCAATGAAAAGCTGATTTGTTATGTGAGGTTATTTCATTGCTGCCTTGTTTCTTTATTTCATTGCTGCCTTGCGAGCGAGCGCAGGCAGCTCTCTAAATAATTGGCGCTTCTCGCGCGCTCGCCCGCTCGATCCCTGAGAAAAATGAGGGACTACTCGTAGTCTAGCACAACTTAGAACAGAGGAAAATGAGCGGTACAGCTTTAGATGAAAATCCAATGAACTTGCGAAGTCTGCAACAGCGCAGAAACACAACAGGGACCTGATTCACGACGCCCTTTTAAAGGCTAAGATGTATTCTAAGTGATTAACATTTACAAGAGAATATTAATTTTTAAGAGCATCATGCAGCAGACTGAATTATTCACGTTGTTATTTGATTTTTATGCACTTTCCATGTAACTTTACTGTGGATTGTATCTAAAAATTGGTTTTACCATGAGTTCTTGACAAGCAATCACTATCATTTAATTACCATAATACCGCCTTGGTTGGAAGTCATTCATGGAACATTGGGTTGAAAGCAAACGTAAACTAATATTTTCATACATTTCACTTCCGTGATGCCATTTTCGAAATTAAATTACAGAGTTTGTGGGAAGTTTACATTATTCAAACTCACTTGGCTAAAATCTTTCGCCAGCTATCTTGGTTTTCCGAGTTGTAAGTCGTTGAGAAATTATAATATTCTCATGGAAATATTTCACATTGGATTTGCCTATATCCGACAACTGAATATGGCCGTCTAAACCACGACAAGGTCTATTGGGTTTTGTCGACAGAGGTAGTTCAGCATGGATTTTACTGATTTATAAGCAATAAATGCTAACAAAGAACTCTATAAGTTCCCCAAACGTGGAAACAGTGAAGAAATACATGTATGGCATGACCAGAGAGACTGCAGCGAGCGGTTAGGGAGAATTGAAGCGAATTCTTCCTTTGTTTATTACTTGTAATCACTTGCTGGCCCGGGGGGGGGGGGGGGTACTCCCTTATGTAAGCTATATAGGTATGTGCGGCCCCAAAGGGTATGGTTTTTGAGCCGTTTTGGTCTGAAATAGGGTATAGATTTTGACCATTTTGGCCTGAAATGGGGTATGTTTTGTGCACTCTGGCCTGGAATTTGGTTTGGCTTTTAGACGATTTTTTTCCATTAACATCGAGGAATTTGACGCCCTTTTCAAATGTTTGCGCAAATGGAACCCGTTCCTGGGTAGCTGAAGTCATGTATTGTACACGTACTAATTTTATAGGCCTGAAATAGGATATCGATTTTTGGGTCAGGTCTGCAATAGGGTATGGAAAATCGCATATTTTCGGCTGAAATAGGGTAAGGGTTTCAAGAACCAGGCCGCACACCCCCAACAAACATTTCAGGGAGTACCCCCCCCCCCCCCCCCCCCCCCCGGGCTTGCTGGTTCGCTTAGGACATGTAGATGGTTCAGCGTTTGATTCTGGTGTTTCTTTCTTTCTTTCAGTTCTGCTAGCATATTAAACTGTCCTGAATTGAGAGTGCGACATAGCATACCGACCAAAAGGTCGAAAGATATCAGTCTACGAAGAGTGAAATGACCGAAATTAATCTAAAGCTTGTTGTTCTGTTTCAAACATGTTAGAACCAACACATTACAATGTAGTCACTTACCTTCGATACGTTGGGCATTCCTTTGGAGAAAAAAGAAATCTGTGCGATTTTGAACAAGTCAAATACCTGAAATAGTATACAGAATACAGAATAGTATTGCGAGATCACGCATAACTCGTGAACAGCTTCTGGGAAATAAATCCGATATCATGACGAAAGCCTAAAACACCCGAGAATAGTGAACAATAGTGTGGTCAAAAGGTCGTTCTCGTGACTGAGTCTTTTGTTCGCTTAAGTAAAAGGATATGAACTGAATCGAAAGCCGTGAGTGGGTGTTCCTAAACGCACTGGATCGTACCAAGCCTTGTTGCTATGTGACGTCAGGTTGGAGTCATACAATTTCTGTTGTTATAAGGGAATTTTATTGAATGAGACTATGAATAAGTATTGTATTTTTCCCGAACGTTATGGGGTTTTTTGCCAAAGGTCACCATTCGATGTATAAAGAGAGAGTTTTGAACAGTTGCAGAAACTTCATTACACTTGGTGCCAAATCATGCGATGTAATGAAAAGCTTATGTTATGTGACGCTATTGCTGCCTAGCGAGCGAGCGCATGCTGCTCTCTAATACCCACTTTTCTTGCAAACGCAAAGGATTGTGGTAGGCGGTAAATCAAAAACGCAAAGCATTGTGGTTATTCGTGAAGAAGACTAGATGCGCAAAACTCACGATACAACCTGTATTCCCACAACGCGCTGTCTTTCCATTTGCATTCTCTCCTGCTAGCTGTGGACTAGTTGACCGAAATGGTTGAGAAGAAGAAAGATGTAAACATCGTTTCGCGTGACATTGTAGCTGGGGAAGCAAGATGAGAACTGTTCTTTAATGGGTTCTTGTGTAAGAATTCGTCGTTTATTTAATATTTCAATGAGTTCGCGACGTGTTAAGATCGATGGTTTTTGCCACTGTCTATCATTTAACAATTATTGGACGAGGTTGAGCAAAATATCGTGATTAATTTGCCAGTGGCGAGCCCGGGGGGGTACTTCCTTATGTGGCCTATACGGAGACGTGCCGCTGGACAGGGTTTTTGGCCTCTCTGTCCTGAGCAGGATATATAATTTCATGCGAGTCTGTCCTAAACAGGGTCTGAACCTGTCCCCAAATTAGTATGGGAATTGTGTCCCCAAATTAGTATGGGATTTTCCCAGGCTATAAGGCATTGACACGTTTAAAATAAAGTTTTCTATCTATCTATCCTAAACAGGGTATGGTTGCACGATTGTTGTCGTAAAAATATGGTTTATACAGTATTTAGAGATCGGAGACGTTTGCCGCGTATCGGTCAAACGGGATTCGCTAAATTGCAACCTAAACAGGGTCCTAAAATAGAGGATGTTGTCCTACACAGCCGGGGTAGGTATTTTAGGGTTTTTATTGTTTTTTTGTCCTAAACAGGGGAAGCGCGCGCTGCTTTGCTGAAGAAATCGCAGAAGGCGGTATTCCTTCTCAGTTAAATAATTTAAAACAAACGTTGGAACTTTACAATATCTGAGAAGGAACAATGTGTTTTCGCATTTCAAGTGATGATCTGCTTCATTTGGACAATTGTAGCTAATTGTACCCGAATTAGTGCAGTCGGCATGGTCGGGAGAACAAACACCAGTTGATGACGAAATCCCGCCTCCGAGACGGGACTGAGCCCGCGTTTTTCGTCCCCGAAGTTGCTAAGCAATACTGGACGTATTTGCTGGCGCGATTGCTTTCCGGGTACTCGAGAGTGCTCGCGCTAGTTTCTAATTGGATAAAAATATTCGGAAACTCTTGGAATGCTTCCACGAAGATTTACCAAAACCGGCACTTGTCCCGCCGACTGATCATGAGTAAGCCGTGTGTTTTGAATACGTTAATTTATATCAGGCACCTGCTGATGAGCCACCTGACTCCTGTGATCCATTGGCCGGGATTAGAAGAGACTTTTTACACTGTAACCTTGCTTCCAATAATCTGACCAATAAGTAAAGTCATTTGTCTTTATACGTAACGCGTATAGCTGTTATTACGATTGCCTTCATAGCAGCTATGGATGAGTTGTAGCAAGGTTTGCTACGCAACAGACATTAAGGTATTTATGATGTTTTCCCTTAGAGTGACTCTGGACGATACACTTTTCCTGAATCAATGGCATTTCTTATTAATAGCGTGGGCTTCAACCTCTTTCAGTTCCAACTTCTTATCTTGTATTTCTTGCGATGTTTAAAAACAGGCAAATAAAATGAGCAACTCACAAACCACATTTAATAGCGTTATAAAACACCTTTTTAATGATATTTTTGAGTGTATCACGCAGATTACAAACCTATATACTTATAAAATAACAAGCAATCGCAACTTTACATTACACTGCGTTTCCACGGCTTGTCCTTAGTTATGTTACAGCAACTCAACAACGGGAGAAACGACTTCAGTAGATTATAACATTTGAATTCTTGATATAACGCTATTTACATGTACAAACCCGAAAATGATATGTACTATCTCATTCAAATTTTTTGAAACACTTTTCCTTACCATGCGAGCAGCAGCGAATAAAAAAATTATAAGATTCCACAATTCGCGAAATAAAAAGTTACAAAACGCTTAAGGTCATTCCTCAGTATTGCACTGCGCATCCTTTCTGCGCATAATTTCGCGCGTAATTAGCGCGCGCACATTAAAAACATGGTGGCTTTTTCATTATGGCTATGCTCGCCAGAGAGGCAAATGATCGTTTTCTCGTAAACGAGCGTGGTGACCTATCATTTTTTCCCCGCATATTTAAGTCTAGTAATCATCTTCTTTCTATACAAGGAGTATAGACCAATTCTCAGTGCAGACAAATTAATAATCACTGAAAACGTGAAAAAAATACGTGTTTTTGGTTGATTTTGTAAGGAATTATGAGGTATTTTAGTCGATTATATCTCTTTCGCGGGGCTGGTGACCTATTCTTTTTATTCTATATTTTGAAACATTACATCACAATGTTCAACTAGGGAAAGTTTCAGAAACTTCCCAGTGTAACTTCTATTTCGATGGAATAACCTTAAGAGTTTTCTCCAAAATGATGAAATTGTGTTTTAAATGTATAATAATCGGTTTTCGCCTGATAGCGAAATTATCAAGGCCTCGGTTTGAGTTATCCGCTTGAGCCTTCAGCTTCTGCAAAATTACACAAACCTCGTGCTTTCAAACTCAAAATGCTCCAATTATTGTAGACTATGTCTCGGTTTATACATACACCTTATTCGATGGTTTAACATATAATACGCGCGGATATTTTGCGAGTTTGCGTAGTATTTTTCCGAACCTCGTAGGGGCGAGGAAAAATGCGAGCAATGAGCAAAATGTCTGCTCGTATTATATGTTAAACCATCGAAATAAGGGATTTATTATTCTACTGCAAAAATTCCCGACTATTATGCTATTTTCTGTATTCGCTCTGTTCAACTAGTCAATACCGTGGCATATTTTACGTGTTCTCGTGACCTTATATGGTGAAATGACGTAATAGTAGAATAATAAATTGTATTAATGCTTACATTTAACGATTTAACTGTCAGTGGAAAACCTTTTATAAATGAAAATTGTTCATGTTCATGTTCATTTTCGTGCAAATCAAACTCACCAGGACTCGTTTGGAAGTAGAGGCAAAAGACAAATCGGAAATGGCCTACCGCGGTAAATCCTCGAATAAGCGCCCCGAGGCCCTTATTTCAAATTTGGCTTTCTTTATCAAGCAAGCAAGCCGTTTTACCTGCTTTCTTGCTTGAAATCTATCAGATTAGTCACGGCAGTCACGCTGAAGTCTGATGTTTGCGTATAGTGCCTACTGTCAATTTTCTTGCCTCTGAGCAGTCTTTGAAGATCATTCCTCAATATAAAGCCAAAGTTGAATAAGAGGAAAAAACACGACAACATAGGTACGAATCGGTGTTGAACCATCAATCGCAGACGTTCCGCGTTGCACCATCATCATTCGCAGCTATTCTAGTCACAGTTCGACAAATTGCGTGAGTCAAAATGTGATATTATAATGTAATGATTGTTATTTATAAATCTTCTGCATACAAGGAAGTGAATTGCTGCACCAACACGAAAAAGTAATGTATTTCACACTAAATAAACAGCAGGGTATTCATGTTCAAAATCAAAAGTAATAGCTTGATATGAAATTTGACCCTAACGGCGACCCTGGTTTATCACAGACGCTGCGAAATATCGTCAAGTCACAGTTAGACGTGACTCATGTGACCCATGACGTAATCGTCCTTATTTCTCAGCAAGTTTCTGTTTTTCTCAGAAAATATACGGAAAAGATATGTATTTCACACAAAATGACAATTATTTAACAGGACAATATTCATAAAATATCATTTAGGCAAGGATGACCCTGGCGAAATGTAACGTAGCCTTGATAAAAAAATTGATCTAATGGCGCTTCTAGTGTATGTGATGTACGTACGCACCTCACAGACAATCTCTTCAACTCACGATTCGACGTGACCCTATGACGTAATCGTCCAAATATAAATCTGCACGTCCCAGCAAGTTTCTGTTTTACATAAATCTGCGAGTCTGGGCAAGTTTCTGTTTTCCTTTTCGGAAAAGAAATGTATTTCACACAAAACAAACAGGACAATATTATGACCCTGGCGAAATGTAACGTAGCCTTGATAAAAAATTTGATCTAATGGCGCTTCTAGTGTATGTGATGTACGTACGCAACCTCACAGACAATCTCTTCAAGTCACGATTCGACGTGACCCTATGACGTAATCGTCCAAATATAAATCTGCACGTCCTCAGCAAGTTTCTGTTTACATAAATCTGCGAGTCTGGGCAAGTTTCTGTTTTCCTTTACGGAAAAGAAATGTATTTCACATAAAACAAACAGGACAATATTATGACCCTGGCGAAATGTAACGTAGCCTTGATAAAAATTTGATCTAATGGCGCTCCTAGTGTGTCCACCTAGTAGTGAGTACAATGATTTAATATTTTGACGAGTCAAACTCACCGACGTTGCGAAATCTGTACGCCGCTCCGATGTGTTTACGTGGTCCTAAATTAATATTTATTTTTGGACTGGTCCAAATAATTTGTACCAGTCCAACTTTCACATAGGCTCGATTTCCGCCGCTCTCTCGAGTCCGGGCTTCGTTCTTCCCCGAGAAAATCTTTCACAAGGCGAATACATTCATATATATTCATACTCACCCCTAGCTCTCCTCCTAGCACTTTGGCGGAGTAGAGGTATAGGTGATTCACGACAAAAAAAAAAACAGAAGCTATTTTACTAACCGGGCTGGGCCCCAGGCCCACGCCCGGTTAATAATTTGAAAACGATCAAATTCTTTCGAGTTTTAAGACATTTTTCATTTGGGACATGTGACACACCAAATATGGCATGGTTTGAAACATTTAAAGGAACGTGAATCGAACAAACACTACAAACGTGGATGCCCACTGGACTCCAGGAACCAAAGTTATGGAGGTTTGGAGATTTCCTTAGCAACAGCCTTGTGGTTGGTTCTCCCCCTTAACGCAATTAAGCGTATATCGAGTTATGGATGCACGCGGGAAGTTTGGAGAGCACGAGAGAAGCGTGCATCCATAACTCGATATACGCACGTTAAACCAATTCTTAATTATTGTTCAACAAATTGTAACACTGTCCAAATATGGTCATGATGCACTCAATATCTGTAGGCCGTACGCGACAGATATCCTGCGACATATGTAATTCAGTGGTAAAATGTTCAAGTCAGTTCTTTGTAGAAGAGTATTTTTTTTTAGCTGTGTTGTCAATTTTTTGAATAATAAAACAATTATCCTGCTCAATCTTGTGGAATATCGCCTGATTTTAGCCAACTCGTCGGCTAAGTATCAGTCGTTATAATCCATCAAATATTTTTCTCGCGCGCGATTGGTTTAAACACGTCACGTGACGCAGCCAAAACTGGGGAATATCCGGTGTTAGTATATGACCATTAATAACGTCACATTTTCACACGTACAAAGTTTCAAACGTTGTAGTGGTGGTTATTCACATCACATAAAGGGGTATGATTTTTATCCTTTACCATGAAACGAGATCTTTTCAAGACCATATTGGCAACAAAAAACGTGCAAATATTGAGCAATTTATAACACAATTGCCATGTAGCAAAATGTCGAAACATCAATTTCTATATCGTTAGCCAGCATGTTGCGTTTCTACACAAGCAATATGTTGCATTGTCAGTCATAAGGAGTATATGCTCCATATTCAACTTTAAGCTTTAACGTACCTTGCAAATTGTGCGACCATGCAACAGCAAACATATCCGTTTTTCTCGAAACGTTTACAACCTTGAAAGCAACTGAAGTGTCATTCAAATTAATATGGACTTGAACTATTTGATGTGATAAGAACCTTTTAGCGCCGATGTTGGTGCGGTGAGTAGTTCTGCTGCCAAAAGCGTAAATTAACTTTGGAGGGTTGTAATATTAATACTTATGTCTCCAAAAGCATCGAAGTAAAAGTTTGTGAAGTGACGTGATTTCAATTGCAGGAAACAGATTTCGGGTTGGAGACATTTCGTCTCTCTCTTGGCTTTTATTGATGTTCTTAGTTAGTTGCTTTTTAGGCAGTTTCTTTGGCTTCGCCTAATCAGGACTGTAGACTCGTCACTGAACCTTTAAAAAACAGGAAATCCTACCCTCAGCCATTTGAAAATCTTAGATAACGTTTGCTGTGGACTTAACAAAGAGTAGCGCCGGTGCTGGCAATAATTTAATTTCTTCGCAAAACAGGAATAGTTGGAAGTGTTTATCTGTAAACCAACGTAAAGGCCCAGCCAACCGTACGCAACATTTCAATGCAACATAGCGCAACATTGTTGTACACAACATGTTGCAAACGTTTGGTCACCCTGTTGGATGGTAATACTTACTTTAAAGCCGTGTAAATATGGTATTTTAAAAGCAACCGTAGTTAACTATTTGTTTTGAGCGGAAAAAAATGAAAACTTCGGCGTATAAATTCGTTAAGTTGAAAGCTGAGAGAAGAAAAAGCAATCTAAATATATTTAGATTCAGCCGTTGTAACAGAAAGTGGTGGGGAAAGGATTTGCTCTACTGGAATCATGGGATTGTGTCACGTGATTTAGGAACACACGTTCTCGATCGACTTTCGTCATGAGTCTCGTCACGTTTGTCCTTCGTCTAGCTTAGTTCTAAAATAGTTCTAAAATAGTGTCCCCAATTAGTAGATTTCATTCTGCTATATATGTTTATTGACACTTCATTCATTCAAGCCTGGTTTCCATATGATCGCAACGATCGCAGTCCAACGGTCGAGCGATCGTTGCGATCATATCTCTTGCGATCGTCGCGATCATATGGAAACCACTCTTGCGATCGTTGCGATCATATGGAAACCACTCTTGCGATCATTGCGATCATATGGAAACCAGGCTTTAGTGACAGCAGTTCAGAGTTATATTGATGTGTATTCGTTTCGTTCAATTAAAGTTGAGTTTACTACGGAGCTAATTTGAGGATGGGGGACAGGGATGTCTGAACCTCCCGCTTTTCATATATTTTCATTTTACTCCCGACACCCGCCTCTTTGTGCTTTTCGATTGCGAAAATTTCCCCCGTCTCTCCCGGTTCCTGCCACCTTGGGTTCTCGTAGACTTCCCACCCCTTTTATTTCCGTCCCTCTGTGCCCCAGCATGCAGCATAACCCAGTGGTTGCCTATCGGCAAACTCGCACTCTGATTGGCGACGCAGATACGCTTGTGCAGGTTGAAACAAAACCGTAAAAAAATCAGCCACTTAAGGACGGTGCCTCCTAATACCAAAGTATTTTTGCGCGGTTTATGACTATGCGAGAAAAGCAGATCTTAGGAAGGGCTATTGGATTCCAAAAAGAAAATTGGGGTTAACCACGCATTTTTCAGAGATAATCAAGCTTCAATCTGGAAAAAAATGCTGAAATAGCATTTTCTCGGAAAAAAAAGAAAAAAATATTTTTTCGCAGATTCCCTTTGAATTTGCCTTGAAATACACATAAAAAGCTTTAAAATACTTAACAAATGGTAATATAACAACTACTGTTTATGTAATTTTTAATTAAAAATCATCGCAACGTAGCCATTATCAACCCTGACAGCTCTCCTCTGGTATACCAAAAATACAGTCTAAATAACTTTTGCACACAACAAAAAATTAATCATATGTTTAATAGGCTTACCGCTTCCATTTTATAACATAAAAAGTAGGTGTCACCACGCGTTTTTGTAAGTTATAAGAAGAAAACGACCATATATTTCCCTGCCGAGCTTAGCCTGAAAGAGATTCCGCAATGTTCTGCATGTGCGCGCGCTAATGACGCGAGAAATTATGCGCAGAACGTATGCGCAGTAACAATAGGAGGCACCGTCCTTTTAAGGACGGTGCCTCCTAGTGTAATTAAAATTACACTAAAACAAATTGCTTTTTGCCTGTTTCAAAATAAGGCTTGATGCAAAACCTTTCAAATGAAAATGAGCTTTACTCATAATATGTTCAGGATTTTGCATCAGACCTGATTTTGAAACTGGCCTCGCTCCCAGTTTCTATTGACTATCAAACCTCTCGCCATCTATCAGCCGATAGCCTCGAGTTCGTAACTTTCAGATCGTGGCGAGCGTTTTTTTCCGTTGGCTATTGGATTATCGGGGAGCGAAATAAACCGCCCTGCAGCAGCCTTGGCTTATCACTACCTCCCCCTGGAAGGGACGAGAGTCCATCTCATGTTGTTTTTACGTACCCTTTTATGCCAGTTCACTGTCTTTCCCAAGAAATCAGCAAAATCGCGCACCTTTCGTTTTGAAAAGAAACACACGATGCAATACTTTATTCATTTTATACATTTTTTAGTTCGGTTTTTCTTACAACAGGATGTTTATATAGTTACAAAATCGCTCTCCGTGATAAAGCGCCATTACAATCACCAATATGTTACAAAAATATAGCACAGCAAGGTTGTAAGAATCAACACTCGATTACCAGTATGTGCAGTTAACTACTCCGGTAAAGTGCAGATTAAATGAAAGTTTTTTTTAAACGATGAAAATTTAAACGATCGCAGCTTTTTTAAATTTATATTTTGTTGGGGGGGGGGGAGTAAATATATGCACTGTGATTTAGGAAAGTGTATAGTAAAGCCAACAAACTCTTTACTTTATTTGGCCTCTCTAGTCTCGCGAACTACAATATTAATTTTAGCAACTAAACCATTTCAATTCCATGCTTTTTCAACGGTTCATCACAACAAACGTCCTTACACGAACATTGTTTTGTGAAAATTAATCCTTAATAAGTCCTTATGCTTCATGATAACCCTTTTAAAAATTTGATTTTAAGATAAAAAATATCAACGTGGCACCTTTCATCCACTTTGTTTGTTCGTGTTTTGTTGCTTTACATCAAAGAACCCCTTCAGTAGAGTAGTCAGTTTTGTACGCGCATATTTTGCTATAACAGTAATTAATCTGTATTAACAGCTAACAAATAGAGTGGTTTTCAATTGTGTCGAAAGCAATCACTGAATTGCTTTTGTTTTCTTTACTACACTCTGTGATTGGTTTAAAAAACTTGCGCCACCTATTCAACCAATCAGATGCAAAACCAAACGCGACTTGTCCACGCGCGTTTTCTCGCGCTTGGCTCCAGTTACGTGTATTTGATTTGAGTTCTCATTGGTTCATTGTGTTGTTTACGTTTGTTGTGATTGGCCACTGTAATTACTTTAGGTTTGGTTTTACTCTCACTCAATTGAAAACCGCTCTATAGCCTCTACAGTATACAATACAACGTTCATGACATTCTCCGCAGCATGCGTGATTTCCACTATGGAGTTTAACATTTGACTACCAGAATTGTTCAGGTTTTCTTATTCTCACTGGTATTAATAAAACTTAAATAATAAACGAAACCGCCTTTGGTAGTTGGCAGTCAAATGACGTATCTTTGTTGACGATTAGATCCAGAGAGCTACCGACTCTTGCTATTCTCGTTTCCAGTCGTCTTGCCGCCAGTGTATGTCTGCTGGTATCCGTAAGTGGTAGTTGGAGTCTGGGTTTGAGTTTGATCCTGGTGCTGCTGGTAGTAGCCGTACTGTGGAAATTGCTGGTATCCCTGTTGTGTCGGTGTCTGTTGTGTCGGGGTCTGTTGTGTCGGTGTTTGTTGTGTCGGGGTCTGCTGTGTCGGGGTCTGTTGTGTAGGCGTTTGCTGAAGCTGAGCCCGCTGCTTGTTTTGACGCTGTATATGCTGGGCTGCGGCCGCACCCCACTGCGCAGGCGTAAGCTGTGTGGTTGTTGTCTTCTTTTGCGACTCCTGTTGTTGCTGTTGCCTAGCAACTGCAGCAAGCGCCGAGTAAACCTTGGGGTCGGTGATTCCCCGAGGGAAATGCTGCTGAAGCTGGGGTAAAAGTCGGGCGGGGTCAACGTCAGAGTTAATGGAGGGGGTACCCCCTGGGGTGTAGGGAGTGTTGCTCTCCGACATGGCGACTGGCACTCTATGACGAGGAGTACCTGAAAAAAATACTTTAATTAGCAAAATGGCGCTTTGACAAACAAACAAACAAACAAACAAACAGACAGACAGACAGACAAAACTGAACATTTATTTATACTCGGAATTCTATCAATTTACATTGGTTTTCATGAAAGCTGAGTAGTTGATATTACAGACACAGACAGACAGACAGACAGAGACAGACAGACAGACAGACAGACAGACAGACAGACAGACAGACAGACAGACAGACAGACAGACAGACAATGTGTTGACGGAACACCTACCTGGTATGGGGTCCCTGAAGTGCTCCTTGAACCACCTGAACAGGCCATTTAACGTGGCGTGTACTCTTCCTCGATAACGGAATCCGTCCGGGGTCACACTGACGTACTCCACACGGGGCTTGACGCGGGGAAGATATCCCAGGAAGAACTTCCCAGGGAATTCCTTGGTCGTGCTCATAAGGTAAGGGATTCTCTGTGGTGCTTTCCTTTTCTCCACAAGAAGAATCTCTTCCAGCTTAGATCTGAGGCCGTCCACCGCTCTGTAGTTCTTGTGGTTGAGAATTTCTCGAGCAAATGAAGCCATTGGCTGAACATGTCGGGCAATGATCTCATCAAGATCTTCAAATTCCTGGAAAGTCAAAACAGATTATTGTGGTTATTACGCCGATACAGTCGAACTAGTATTTTGAAGGCAACGTTTCCACACTTTTTTGAGTGCTACTCGTCTCTACACAGATGAACGTTTAGAGTTTATTGTCTCTCCACAAACATAAATTGTAGATTTAACAGAAGTACCATAGACTGACAAACGAGTGGGGTTGTGCCATACAGTACCGACATGTACAAGTGAACAGCCTAGGCAAAGAGCAGATTTCCGTTATAAGGAGGAACGTTTGTCCATAACGTACAGAGTACAGAAAAGGCACTGTTTACTGGTCTTCTATATTAGTATGAGGACACAGGAGAAATGTAAAAAGCATGAGCCGAAGGCAAGTGTTTGCTATATTTCTCGTTGAGTGTTCTCAAATCTCAATCTCAAATAACTGCGGGCTATTTGAGAACGCTCGAGAGATGTAGAAACTTGTCTACGACTCGTGTTTTTTTACATTTCGGAGGGTTTTAACACAGTGCAATACAAAAATACAGCACAAAAGTGAGTGTGAGTGAAGGATAATACATGGCTTTGGCTGTTTTATATGCTGTGATATTATACTTAATGCGCAAAACTGTTTTTTTTTTTTAGCTAATCAAAGCATGCCGTGTAATCTAAAATGCGGTAATATTTGTATGATGCATTTTTGTTTCTCATACGCACCTCGCTGTCAATCCAAAGTGATCGGCCGAGACTGAACGCGTTCTCTTTTCCTTCCTCGCGTACATCCACGTGCTGGTAAACTCCGTCATCAACCTTCCACGTGACAGTCAGGTGATCAGCGCCCTGAAGGAAACAACACGCCTTATTAGGGTACTCTCCGTACGATTCATCAAAAGCTAGTAAGCAGCCAAAGAGCAATGGAAAAGAACTCTTTAAAGTCTGGTTTTCACTAGCGACATAAGCATAAACACAAGCATAAGCTAGTGAGGTGACAGCAGCGACATAAGCACAAGCATAAGAAGAATGAACGCAGTTGTTCTTCTCATGTTGCTCTCACTAGAAATCACCGCGGCATAAGCATAAGCACAAGCACAAGCAGAAGAAAAACAAACTTGTTCGTTCTTCTTGTGCTCAGTACACTGCTTATGCTTATACAGCGGTGATTCCTAGTGAGGACAACATGAGAAGGACAAGTGTGTTCGTTCTTCTTATGCCTATGCTTATGTCGCTAGTGAAAATTCCAAACAAGACAAGTAAGTTAAAATATATTATGAATTTCGTTGATGATATGAAATGTGGAATTCCTTGGACGTGCTCATAAGGTAAGGGATTGTTCGGTTTCTTTACCTTGCTGCTGGGCCTGACAATACATTCTCCCTGATCCATTTCAGCTAACAGCCTCTCGGCCTCCTTAAATGAGATGTTCTTGAACGCCGGATGTACGATCACACGTTTTACGTATTCTGAAAGACAAGTTACAAATTACCTGTCAACATTATCTTTCACCAGCAGATCACGAATCAGTTTATTCACACCGGTCCACAGGTGGAGTTCCTTTTAGTCAATCGAAATCCGGATTTTGCGATCGAATATCCGTGGTTCCAACACTGAACTAGACTGTTCACAGCCTCTCTATTTTCTCGACGCTAACAGGACTTAATTATTTTAATGCGACCGGGAGGACTCCCATATAAAAGTGACGGGATGCTCGTCGGAAATTGTGAGAAAACCCCCTAAAAGGTACCAGTATCCATGTTTTTTGGCGTGGTTCAAGTTGTTTTTTAGCCCTCAAGTTAGGCTCGATTACCAGCCGCTGTTCGGGAAAATGAGCCCACGCTCATCCCCTGACCAGCCAAGAGCTATTTCCTAGCGGATAAAAAGAAATGATTAAATGTCAATTTTCAATTCTTGACAACGATCCTGTTTATTTGAAATGGAACACCGTAGGCGGACTTGCTAAAAGGACTTGCATCCCCGTCAGTACCATGATATACGATATAGAGAGCTCACCCACCCTCATCCCCCCGAGTGAATCACTACTCACTTGGTCTGTTGGCTTTTTTCTTCGCCGCATCCTCGTCCTTCTTGTCTTTGTCTGACGCATCTTGGTCGTAATACAAATCTTTAGGAAGACTGCAAGAACAGTTTAAACGAATTAGACTTTGAACGTTTGAAGAAAGCAAAATCAATGATTGCCACAGACTGCGGGCTGTTTTATATTTATCGCAGCTGGCTAATTCCGCGTCCGTTCCGCTCAGTTTTGTTTAAAACGTTTATATGTTCAAGTCTGTTCCAGTCCAATAAATCGGAGAACCACGTGGCCCATAACTGCCGGCGCCTAACTCCGGTTTCTGTAGCATGAAGCGACTAGGAGTATTTAGATTGTGGCTCGCATATAGAAAGGACGATAAATAGCTTCCTTTTCAACGAGGCTTTTTAAACAAGCATGGGCCAGATAGTTTAGAGGTATGTAGCTAAAGGGTGAAAGAGCTTCGATGATGTACGGTACCTGAATTTTTCTTCTTTATCTGCGAGATCTGATGAGCGACATGTGAGGTCCAACTGAAATCGCTCCATGTTTACACGCGTCACGCGACAGTGAAGCGTCATTCCCGCCTGAAACAATAAATAAATAAATAAATAAATAAATAAATAAATAAATAAATAAATAAATAAATAAATAAATAAATAAATAAATAAATAAATAAATAAATAAATAAATAAATAAATAAATAAATAAATAAATAAATAAATAAATAAATAAATAAATAAATAAATAAATAAATAATAAATAAATAAATAAATAAATAAATAAATAAATAAATAAATAAATAAATAAATAAATAAATAAATAAATAAATAAATAAATAAATAAATAAATAAATAATAAAAATAATAAATAAATAAATAAATAAATAATTTTGCTAACACAAACCGGAGACCCGAGAGTCACCGTAAGTCACTCAATAACACAGTCAAATAGTTATGCATGTCAAGTAATGTACAATCAGAGAGTCACGCAAGTCACACAATGCAACAGTTGGTGACTACTCTCGATCTGATTTGCACCAGGCTCAGTCTGCTTCAGGCTTTTATGTCATGGTTAACAAACTAGCGTTGTGCGGGATTTTTATTACCACAGTCACTGCTTGGAGCCTTTACAAATTGTACAGTTTTGCTTTTCTTGAGTGGCCCCCTCTCCCCTTATCAATGTTGGAGCCCCACAATACAATCCTGTGAAATTAATGTTGCTAGAAGCTCAACATTATTGAAAAGGGGAGGGGAGGGGAGGTGGGGACAAAATTACTTACCTTATCTACACTTCTGTCTTGGGTTGCAGTTCTTAGCGGAAAATTATTTTACGGAAAATAGGAAGAAAGGTAATGTTCTTCTGAGTCAGGCAAACTTACCTTGACTCTCTCGTGAGGGCTACTGATGTGTTTGTCACTTATCATCTTGGTAGGAATAAACCCGGAAAGGCCAGTTTCCATTCTGGTGCGAACACCAACCGCCTGGCCAGCACAGCTTCCATTATCGAGATGTGTCCACACCTGTGCGCAAAATCGAGTTCATAAGGTAAATTCATCGCATTCAAGACTTAAACGGCTGGCGTTTTGAGGTTCAAGGTGCTGTTACACGAGGCAATTTTTCCTGCAACTTGTCTCGCAATTTTGTTGCGCCGTTGCCCCCAGGCAACGCAGAAAAAATTCCTTGCGATGTTGCCTCAATCGTTGTGAAAAGTAGAACTTGATTCTACTTCTCGCAACGCTTGCTGCAACGACAACGTTGCGAGACATGTTCATTTCAGGGGGTGTTATACTGGGCAATTTTTCGTGCAAATTGTGTCACAACAAAATCGCGAGACAAGTTGCAGGGAAAATTGCCACAGTGTAACAGCGCCTTAGCTCTTTAGTCGCAGCAAAAGAGGGCATTCAGTCAACTCCACGTAGCTGTGAGCAGTCGGTCTTTTTTCCTCAGATCCTTCGCGGAAATGTAATAATTATGCAAATTAAGGTTCAAAACGAGGAAGGTTGGGGATAATTTCTCTTTCCTCTTTCCGCGTGCCAGCGATTGTCGCGGCGAGCGGTGAAGCCGAGAGGTGCCGAGAATCACAGAGAGTCCTCACCCTCATCAATCTTACCTCGCTCAGATCAGGGAAGGTATCCTGTAAACAGAACGGACATTGCCACTGGCCAGTCTCGTCATTCCTAACAGGCTGGGCCTGGTCGATCATGTCACGCGGCGGTTTCCTGTTAGCGAAGCCAGTCACAGTGCAGACCACCATCTTGCCAACGTAAAGAGACTCATTGGTCTCACCTGTCAGCAGTCTGAAGCGTTCCTCTACCGTAAGTGAACGGTGCGGTGAGCGACGTTCCCGATACTGGCCAAACAGCTCATCTCGGATGTCGTACAATGTTATCCGCTTGTTTCCGAATCCCGTGCGTTCAAGCTCTTCGGCAAACGCGTCTAAATCCAAATCTTTTAACCTGTCAGGGGCCTCAAGAATTTCTTCTAAAGCAGAGGACGGGTTGGACTCCATGGTCGCCTGTAGGAGAGTGACAAGACAATAAATGACAAATTCATATTCCGTGTATCGTTATAAAAGAGTTATATTTAGACAGGGTAACTCCATCAACTGTGAGGTCTGCAATGTACTGTCTTTTTTTTTTCTTCTACAAAAAAGAATCGCGGCTATCATACTGAATAAAAGGCGCTGTTACACTAGGTAATGTTTCGTGCAACTTGTCTCGCAATTTTGTTGCGAGAAAAGTTGCAAGAAACGTTGCTTAGTGTAACACGCCTAGGCAATGCATCATAAAAATTCGTTGCAGCATTCATAACTGCGATCATCATTTATTCATTTAATTTGAATATTTTTAGCTGACAAACTGTATTACCTCGTCGTACTCGAGTGCGTCAACGGCCATCTTTTTAGCCCACTCGTAGGTCTCCGGATGAACTCGTGAGCCGTCGAGCACCTCGATGTAGTTCGTGGTCGTGTCACTGATGGCTGCTGTATCGATCTTAATAAAGCCTGCGCAGTTGAGAAACACCTGAGGACCCAGGCCACACACGGTCACAAGCTGAGAGCGGTTCTCGAGCCTGGTACACTGCTGACGTAGACTCTGAAAACAATGGAGTTTACAAAGTTAGTTGTTTATCGTGATGGCGACTGTAGACTGTAAACTTCTTGCAGTACTTTTTCTCTTATAATCCAAAAAGCGGTTGCACATACATGTTGCACTGAGAGAAGTATGTGCAGAGCTAGAGTGAAAATCAAAATTTTCCATACGATTACACTTGGACTTTTAGTTAAAAAAACAAGCCTAGTGGCTTATCAGTCCGATACTTAACTCCGGTTTCCAAAGCATGAAGTGGCACTTGAAAACTTTACAATGCCAAAAAAATGGTTTCCAAACATGGGTTACAAAACGTACGTTAAATTTGATTTGGCTTTCTTAACCATCTGTGCTTCTTTGTGTGTAGTTATTAAGCTCGGGCCAAACGAGAACAAGAGTTGCAGAGAGTTACAAAATGTAAGGGACGAGAGTTTTCTTAACTCTCATCGACTAACATCAAGCATGAACCAAACGAGAGAAAACTCTCGAAGACTCTGAAGAAAAATTTGAGCAGGTTCAAATTTGATGGGAGCACACGAGAGTCGTCGAGAGTGTCAGGCCAAATAAGAGCGAGAGTTTGAACTCTTGACAACTCCAAACTATTGTGCTCGTTTGACCCAGGCTTTAGTGACTTTGAGTATTCCTTTGTTCTGAAGATAATTTGTTTTGTTTGCCGTCTGTTCACTAAAAAATACCTTTAATAAGGAGGACGCTTTTCTAGGTCCCAGTCCACACACAAACTGCAACAGCGCCACTGTGTGTGGATGCTCCAAGAGACGGTTGGGGTCAACACCTACTTCATTTACAAGTGTCACGAATTCCTGATGGAGGTTCTTTACAAGACACTCTTTGGATACATGGTCCTGAAAAGCGAAGTACGTTTAAGAGTTGTGCTTTTACAAGAAAAGAACAGACATATTTAACCCTTCCAGTCTTAACAGAGACTAGCATGGATGAAGAATAAACAAAAAAATAACATTATGTGGAAATATGACAAAGATGTAAATCAGTCAGTGACACAAGCTACTCAAAAAATTTTCCGAGTTCTCCTAACAGGAGTCGAACCTATGACCTTCCGCACACCGGTTGGACGCTCTACCACTGAGCTACAGGAGACTCGTGGGAGCTTAGGCCATATAACTGGGTTCAAATGTGACAAAACTTCCCGCATACTGCTAGGATTAGATTTGTCGATGAGTTAGAATATATGGTTTATGTCACTGACTTATTAACATCTTTCTCAAATACACTATACTTGGCCTGGTCAACTGAGAAACTTTTATCAATACACACATGACGCAAACTTCACCAGCTTTATTTTGTATAATTAAGAACTTACCTGGAATGGATGCAGTCGTAAACAAAGAAGTTCATCTTCCTCAATACACAGAGCCGCAAACTCTGTAATCGGATCCTGAATCCTGCGGCCAAGAGACACTGCATGACGCAGGAGGGAAGGGTACTCACGAAACTCATTCTGGAACAGTAGCAATATTGAAGAACTTCTAATCAGCAATGCCATTGAAACCACAATTAAATTAAAGGGCACAATCTCACATGCGAATCTAGGGTCATCCGTTTGCCCGAGTCTACATTTGTCTATACAAGTCGTTTTTATCAACATTAGATGAAAGGAAAGGGAAAGTGTTCCAAAAAATGTGACACAAGAAGGTAGCACTAAAATCAAATTGGATGAAATAACGTACATGTAATGTCCTTTTTGTTTGTGAACTATAGCGCTTGGCCACAATATGTTTTTATAGGAGGTAGGGTAAAGGTGAAGCCGCACTTGGGCCAAAGTGGTCACCACTGCCAGAGCTTATCCCAGTTTCCATAGCATGAAGCGACTAGGAGTATTGCTACCCTCCCTAGATGGGATGCTAGTTCTCCCAGCAATTTGTCCGGTTGCCCCAACAGTTCGTCGGTACACATTTATACTCCTGGGTGGAGAGAGGCACTGTGAGAGCGAAGTGTCTGACCCAATCAAGTGCTTGACCCAGATTGTCGATTTTCTGTGACCCAGTGATTGTTTTAGTATTTGCTACATGTTCACAGCAAAGACCGCAGTATTGATGAGAATCCCGTCTGGAGAATTGTTGCTAAGTTACACATGATGTATCCTAATTGACAAGCTGACATCGATACTTTCAGTAAGTTTGTGTTATTTTCTGATTGAACAATAACAATCAGAAACTCTTGGAGTATTTATCTAGTAAGAACTTGTACTGTTATCAAGCATACCTCAGATCGAGGAGAAGACATGAACACACGAGCCACTTCACCATCCAGTGCTTCTACAGAGATGGATGGGATCTGATTCTCTTGCTCAAGCTCTGATATGCACATTTTCATGTCATCCACCACAGCAACAGCTTCGCGACATTCCGCCGCGACAACCACAACCTGAGGACGCTTCTTGAGTATAAACTGCTTCAATCTCTGCAGGTCCTTTTCCTGTTAAAAGGAGAAGTTAAAATAACAACCATGTTCACTCCAAAGAGAGAAGGTAGTTATAAGAAAGCTTGCGGAGTTGCTGTTGTTATTGTTGTAATTTGTTGCTGTTTCAACGTCAGTTAACATCTAATTAATTTACTTGTATTATCAAACACTAGAAAAAAATGTGAACTAAAGAGTCACCCATTTCAGGTTTTTTAGACATTTTCCTTGAACTATACTCTTATTGTGTCGAAAATGTTATTTTCTAGCAAAAAACTGTAGTCTTCTTTACAGCCATTGTTAGCTGCACGTGAGACTTGCAAAACTGCTGATTGTACATGTATATAATAATGGTATTGTAATGCATTAATTTATATTGCGCATTTTTGTGTTGTCAACACATTAGTTTATGTGGAGCTTTTGTCATGGGATCACTCTTTCCTAAGATGTTAACTTTTGGAAATTTTAAAGAAACGTATGGAAAATTAAATTACGAGATTTTGCTTCTAACATCCCTTCAAATACTACTCCAACAGCGCAAGGTATATATATTTTTCTTTTGTCTTGTGGTTTCCCTTATGGTACTTGTGCAAAAGACGCATGCGTGTAGCGCCCAAATTCGGAACATAATCACCAGAAGCTCTAATTATTGACCTGATTTCCTACAAGTCACTGACGCGATTTGCCCCAAATCAGGAAATTTTAGGGAAAAGGAAAATCTCTATGACGGAAAATGTATTGAAAACACGAGTAACTTAAATTACATTTATGCGCCAAAACTACAGTCACGAGTGCTTGTTTTCTACCAAAAAACAAAGGGCAGAGAATGCATTTGCCCTGCCTTTCAAGCTTAAAAAATCTGTTCAATACAGAAACCATTTCCCTAGACTGTACGAGCTGAAATCTATCCTGAAGTTTATCAGCGTATTGAGTTTATTACAGGAGTTTATTCCTAAAATATTATGTGCTAAAGCAGTGGTTGATTTAAGACTACAGCCAGAACAAGACAACATCAGAAAACCTTGAGAGTGATCGGGATGGAATTTCTCCTCACAGTATCAATACATAGTCATGAGAAAATGTTGTGAGAATTAAGTGATCACTAAAGAAGCTCTATTTATTGACATTTCCTACAAGTTGCCCCAAATCAGGACATTTTAGGGGAAAGGGCAATCTCTACGACTAAAAACTGAGCAAATATATTGAAAAAGCGAGTAACTTGAATTAAATGTATGCGCCAAAACCACAGTCATGAGTGCTTGTTTTCTCAGCTATAAACAAAGCAGAGAATCATTAGACATGCCTATCAAGCTTCAAAAATCTGTTCAATACAGAAACTATTTCCCTCGGCTGTACGAGCTGAAATATTTCCTGAAGTTTATCAGCGTATTTAGTTTATTACAGGAATCGCATCGAAAATTAAATATTCGGAAAGCAAAGACGAATATGTCAGAAGGCAAAATCACTGTTGCAAGTCTGTATAAACATGGCTGTGACCTTTAGCGCGTTATTCGATCACTTTAACTTTACACCATTATGATCATTTGTGTAACGTAATGCGTGCGTTATAACTCGACTATTTTTGGCCTATGATGTTAGCAAATTGAAATTTGAATCACATTTAATCGAATCGAATCAAATCAAATCGATTATCGTAACACAACATGGCCTAAGGGGCCCCTAGTCTATGTAGTATATCCAAATGCAATTTACAATTCAACTCAGGGGTGAGATCGGACGTCAGCTTGTAAAGGCACCTACAGCAGCCGCTATCAGTATCTGTGTATATTTTTAAACAATTATTCCATGAGCCCGCGTTGGATATGAGAGGATAAATAGCCAACGAGCGCGTAGCACGAGTTGGCTATAATCCTCTCATATCCAACAAGGGTGAATGGAATAATTGTTTTATTAAAAACCTCACTAAACTAAACTTCGGAATTACTTTATCAATAGACTGAGTGATTTTTCAGTTCAATCTAAATGAAGCATCATTTGCATGAAAACGGCGGCAAAAAGTCTGGCGCGGTCTGCCAGTTCAGTTTATAGCACAGTGAATGAAAAGAGAGCAAAGCAGAATTTTAATCTTCGCTCTGTGTCTTCTAAAGTTTCGTATATTCTGGGAAATTGTGCAAATGGTTTAGCTTAAAATGGAAAGATCAGAAATAATTGTGGCGCTGAACATTATATTCATTTTACAAGTTGAATGAACAGCTGAACGGATTGTTTACGGCGAGCAAATCGTGCACGACTACAAAATCAATTGTGTTGAAACCAGCGAAACTGAGCCAGTTAAAATCAAGTTCACTGAAGTAAAAAGCAATGGAAAGCGTCGATATCTACATGGATGGAGAGAAAAAGAGTGATCTTCGAAGATATTTTCACTGTGAAGTGATATTTGATTGTACTTTACCATCACGAACGCTCGACGAACTGTCGTATATGTTTCTTCTCCGATATTTAACTGAGATTGTGCTGATTTAAAAGCTTAGTCCAGCTGGAATTGACAAGCTTCTTCGAAACACAAGGTAACTACTGAATAGGCTAAGCTTAAACTTGTGTTGTAAACAGGTTTTCATTCATTTTGAACGAATTTGTGCAGATTTGTATTGCGGGTTTTCGAATTTTACCGTAAATTGCTTCAGGCTGCGCTTCCTTTAGTGTGCGTTCAGTTGCATTTGTTGTACATTAATTACAGGCATTTCCCATTAAATTTTTCGTTCAAAACTTTGCTGCATTTTCTATCAGTTCTGTTACTTCGTCTTCAGTCAATTCTGCCGCGAAACAATTTTCTCCGGCGGCCATTGCTCCTTGCGGAGAGGAAAACAAAAATCAGCTCTCTCTATCGCTGACGCGTTCATGTTTGTCGGAGCTGGTATATCAGCTGTTAGACTGTCTCCGTTTAACCAATCAAAAGGCTAGAAATCTAATATCCGTGGTCCAGTTTTTAATAAACACGTGTTATTCCACCTGAATCGTACCTGTACAGCAACTTGTTATGTTTTACCGCATGCACCCGATAAGAATACTAGGACCAGAGACTTAACACCATCGACTGACTAACACATTGCACTTGACTCTGAAGATGACTTCTGCTCAGGTTGTTGAAACGTCAGTCACCAACAACAGTCCTTTTCAGGACTACGCTCACCCGGATGATCACTATTCTCCTACGCAGCCGTTATTTGTGTCGTGTGATGACACAAATAACGGCTGCGCAGGAGACTAGATGATCACTGGGTTCAAACCATTTATTACAATAGAACAGAATGCTTGGTGCAGCGACCACATAGATCCTCTATTGCTGTACTCATTTTGGAATGTCAAGTTTTAAAAAGTCAAACAGAACACCAAGGTAAACTAAAGATGACTCAAATGACACCAATGCCTAACCTTGTCTTCTCGTTCTTTAGCTCTAGTTGTATTTCTTCTGTTCAGAAGATACTTCAACCGGAGATAGTCGTTTACTTGCCCTCCTCCGTCCAGCATGGCCAGGAAAGCTGGTGTGTCTGGACTGGCTGAAATAGAACACGCCAACACACGGAGCCCCTCAGAGTTAGTGTTGTCATCATAGTCTTGGTCGTCAACATGCTGCTCGGGTTGATATGGAGCAACTTCAATCCATGACCTCAATCGGCGACAACATGACTGTTGTTATAGTAAATAGGATAAACAAACAATAATAATAAACAAACAGCTCTATCATGTTAAGGGACACTGTCCTCATTTTTAGCATGATTTTGGATAGTTCAGAAACATATCTAGATCATAGGAAGTTGATCAATAATGGTTTGATTCTGTAGAATAGTACTCGACAAATGACAGGAACCTGTTAGGAAGTGAGGATGACTAACGACAGCGAGGATGGAAATGGATTACAATATGGATTTGTGAAAAAATGACAGGCTGTCAGTTTTTCAAAGTTTCAGGTTAGGCTCGGAAATCTTTGAAATTTTGCAAAAATGTTGTTTCAGTATGGAATTTCTTCAAAAAATTGCTTTTTATCATTTAGTTAGAGTTTATTAAGTTCTTATTCCATAAATTTATGGGACCATTTCGTGTATTTATAACAGTTTTGAGCAAATACGCTGGGACAGTGTCCCTTTAGTTCAATTTTTGTGTGTGCATTTTGTCGTTTTTGTCACGCCTTTTTTGTCACGCCTTTTTTGTTTCCTTTTGTAATCGGATTTCTTAAATATATTTGCATTTGTTATAGCTGTACAGAATTATTATAATTTTTTCTTTATTTTTTTATTTTCAAAATAAGCTGCCAACTTCTTGTGTGTCATGTTTCTCTTCGTGAGAGTCATGACTGTTATTGACAGATGCAACTTAAGCTTCTCTTGCAAGATGCAGTTCGTGTGTTGAGAGTTTAGAAGCTTTCAGAAACTGTGAGTAAGAATGCCTGATTTTTTAGCCTACTGTAACGTCAGTGTTCCAGATAAGAGAGGGGTCTCGTTGCAATTCCTCATTGACACATTGTCTTAAAAACTTAGCTGGAAACTCTGCGTAATGTGAAACACTGTGTAAGCTATCCTAAAGTGAGATGAGGTATTTAACATAGTTTTATTATCAGTATTACAACCACTGCACATTGACCTAACATCAACTTTCTTTCTTCAACGATCATCCCGTCACTTATATGTGAGTCCCCAACACAGTAACATCTTCAGAACAAGCACTTGAATAACATTGTACTGAATGCCCTCACCTTCACAACAAAATTCTTGGCTTCCTGAATGAGTTTGAGCTTAAGTTCTTTTTCAAGAAGTGGATACAGCATCTGGGTGAAGGCTCGTGACAAAGCATTCATTCTTTGTGTGTTCCATTCTTGAACTAGATGGCTAAACTCATCCTGTACAACGAAAAGTAGCATATCAAATACAATTAAGCACAAAAAACCCTCTGGCATCAAAGGCAAGTTTTATAGCTTTTCTAAGAGAAATGTGCATCATGTTTAGTTTGTTATTTTTGTTCCAGCTGTATTGTTGGGGAGTGAGCAATAGTTGTAATAGGTCTTAGTGAAGTTAGCCTCTTCAATATGCAGAGAAACATATTTCTGTTTAATATAAGTTCTACCAGTGAAGTTGCATGTGGCATGCCCTTGATATTATGGGCCCTGGTAATACATTTAGCAGCTGAGCGACAGTGGTGAAAGGCAAATGTTGGTGACTACGGGAAGGACAACCCTGACAGAAAAACCCTGGCCCTCCAGGCTGGGGGTTGGGGGTGGGACTAATCATCTCACCCCCATGAAACATCCGCTGATTATGGAAACTGCAATCTCGTTATTACAAGCTATGTCAGGCACAGCACAAATTTACAAGCAACCCAATTCTTTGGGAGAGATAGCTAATGATGATCACATACATGTATGTTGAAACCATTCCTGTGGTTATTGTTCCAGTTAACCAAACTGTGACATGTTAGATAACAAACTAATTAAAAACAATTTGAAATAACCTTTTAGCTAAACAGCAATATTGAGAAACTAACTTACCCTGTAATACAACTGCTTGACTTCATCAAAGTAAGTCTGGTATCTGAAATTAGAAAAGCATATACAGTCAAAGCTCCTGTAAGCGGACACCCTCGGGAAACAGAAAAAGTGTCCGCAACTGGAGCTGGCCGCTTACGGGAATGATTCTCGTAAGCGGCCACTAGCAGTATAAGGGATAGGTGGCCGCTTATGGGAGGTTGTACCGCTCACACTAAACAGTATTAATGCGAAAAATATGCAAAACAAAACAAAACAAATGACAAAACAAAAAAATATGAAGATTAACAGTGGTGTGAAGTTCATTGGTTAAAATAGGATTGTCATCAAGGTAGAGGTCTATAGTTATAGACCTCTGATTGAGGCTAATAGTCCTAATATAGGATTGTTCCACTGTGGTGTCCGCTTATGGGAGCTTGAAAACAACAGAAAAATCCAAATTGTACCCCTTGAAAGTGTCCGCGGCCGCTTACAGGAATGGCCGCTTACAATGTGTAAATACAGAGTTTGTATGAATAGAGCTGTCCGCTTACAGGAGTGAGAGTTACAGCATGTAGTTGTCATCATCATCTCAGGACACCAATAGTGCAAGAAAAGCATAGTAACTAAGACAAATGAATGGAGACCAGCAAGGAGAATTTGTATGTTGATACTTACCCTACACTATTGTCCAGGTCGATTCCAATGCTTATGGTGAGTAATCCATCCTCTTCTGCTTTACACATGCGCAGAAACTGATCTCCTTTAAGGTCGGTGACTGGTTTGTGTTTAATGTACTTTAACGTACTGCAGGGGTGAGACTCATCAATTTCCTTCAAGAGAACAACAATGGAAAAGGGGCTATTAACTTTTGGAGCAAGGGGGGTGGGGGGAGGCAAGAGGTAATGAAAAGAAGGCATGTATTCATTTATGTTTGGAGAAACTATAGAACAATATCTAGAACAAGGGCAATATTTACTACAACATTAAATAATTTTAGAATACTCACTCTCATTTTCAACAAGTGACAGTCAACTCGGCTATGTCTATTTTGCTTGCAAAAAATTCAAGCAAATGGTCTAATATTGCAAATAAGTTAAAGGACAAGGCCACTCTGTCACGTATTCCATTTATTATGACTTCCGGTTACAACTGTACATCATAGTCACGTGATTTCATGCATGAGTGCACGGACCATGCTTTCCGTTTTTGGTCTGGGAGAGACGCCATTAAAACTGTTTACAGACTTTTAATAGTGTTCTTCGTCTTTATACGCCTACTAGAGACGTTACATGGTGTCAGAAATATTACGGATCGTTTAAAGGCGACTTCCTTGAACACAACAGAGCTTCCTACGCCGTCTGTGTATTTCTTCCTCAAGAAATTTCAAGTTATTCAGCCGTAAACGACTCGAACCTCACAAACCAAACATGCCTGACGAGGAACCACAACCGCAGCCAGCCCTGCAGCCTCAAATTATTCACGTTGGGTCAAATTTGCCACTGCCATCGAAGCTCGAACTCAAAGGAAACACTGTTGTTAACTGGAAACGGTTCCGGCAAGTGTGGGACAACTACGAAATCGCTTCAAGACTCAAAACTGAGAGTAAAGAATTTCGTACGGCTACGCTTCTCACATGCATCGGGCAAGAAGCCTTGGAAATCTACGATGGATTAGCATTTGACGATGAGGCCCAGAAGAAAGACATAGATGTCGTTCTACAAAAACTAGAAGTGTTTTGTGTCGGTACTACTAATGAGATCTACGAACGTTACTTGTTCAATAAACGCGATCAAGCTGTGGGTGAATCGATTGATACCTACGTTGCTGCACTACGTTCACTCTCTAAAACATGCAACTATGGCGCTTTAACGGATAACCTTATCAGAGACCGCATGGTTGTTGGCATACTGGATAAAGGAATCCGAAAGAAACTTCTTCAAGAAAGCAAATTAACTCTCCAGAGCTGCATTGATATTTGTCGAGCGAACGAGTGTACGAAGCAGCAGTTGCAGACCATGGATCATACAGAGGATGTCCATTTCGTTGACAAGAAGAGCTCTACAGGTGATAAAAGGAATTCTAAAGGTGATCCGCCAGGTGGCAAGCAAGCCAAACAGATTGACTGCAAGTTTTGCGGAAAAAAACATCTGTGGAAAAAAGAAGAATGTCCTGCCTGGGGTAAGACATGTAGCAAGTGTGGCGAGAAAAATCACTTTGCTGGAATGTGTGGCAAAGCACCACCGCTGACTCGCAAGAAACCCAAAAAGAGTACCCCAAGAGGTCGCCGAACATCGAAAGTAAACATGGTTGAACAGTATGACGCTAGTGACAGTGATGATTACTGCCTTATGGTCGAATCCATTGATTCTGTGTATGACAAAGAGGCTCCTAAGAAGATATTCGCCAACTTGGTGTTAAAGGATACTTCAGTCAAGTTTCAGTTGGATAGCGGCGCGACCGTGAATATCTTACCAGTAGAGATGTATCAGGAGATTTCAAAGGATCCCGAACTAAAACATTTAACTAACACTGCAACCACCTTGGTTATGTTTAATAACTCGGAGCTCAGGCCACTAGGGAGTATCAAGTTGGAGACACGGAACCCCAAGAACAATGAGTCTCATCTTACCGAGTATACAGTGGTATCAAAGGGGTACAAGGCACTTCTGGGTGCGCAGTCCATACAGCAATTCAGCTTCATGTCAGTCAATGTAGACAACATCATGCTTGTATCTGATGAAACTCCTAACCTGTCAAGTGTCCTGAGAGACTACAGCGATGTTTTCTCTGGAGAAGGCAAGCTGGAACAGAAATTGCACCTCACGCTGGATAAATCAGTTCCCCATGTGGCTCTGCCTGTGAGGAAAGTTCCCATTGCTGTCAAGGAACCATTGAAGAAAGAGATTGATCGCTTGGTCAGTCAAGGAATTCTCAAGCCAGTCGATACTCCCACTGACTGGGTGTCATCAATGGTAGTTGTGTTGAAGAGCAATGGAAAGATACGCCTGTGCATAGATCCAAAGCCTCTGAACCAGGCGCTGAAGCGAAACCATTATCCACTACCGGTAATCGATGATCTGCTCCCAGAATTATCAAAGGCAAAGGTCTTCAGCGTAGTTGACGCTAAGAATGGATTCTGGCACATCCAGCTGGATACTGAAAGCAGTTTCCTAACCACCTTTGGTACCCCGTGGGGTAGATATCGATGGACCAGAATGCCCTTCGGTATTTCTCCTGCACCAGAAGAGTTTCAGCGGCGCCTTGACAACGCCTTAGGAGGTTTAAAAGGTGTTGTACCCATCTTTGATGACATCTTGATCTATGGAGTTGGAGAGACAGAAGCCGCAGCCATTGCAGACCATGACCAGCAGCTCATAGCTCTGTTAGAACGCTGTCGCAGTAAAGGCATCAAGCTAAACAAAGAGAAGTGCAAGTTTCGCCTTCCTGAAGTAACCTTTATGGGACATGTGATATCAGAAGCTGGTTTGAAAGCTGATCCTGCCAAAATCCAAGGGATTAAAGACATGCCTACCCCAACAAGCAAACAAGATGTGAAGAGACTCCTTGGTATGGTAAATTACCTCCAGAAATTTGCGCCTAATCTCTCTGCAACCACTGCCCCTATGAGAGAACTTCTCAAAGAGCAGAACCAGTTCTTGTGGGACAATGACGTTCAAGGTAGAAGTTTTGAACAGGTGAAGCAGGTCATCTCAGAGGCTCCAGTGCTGAAGTATTTCGACCCTAAAGCAGACACAGAATTACAGTGTGATGCATCTGACAAGGGTCTTGGTGCCTGCCTCATGCAAGAAGGCCAGCCAGTGGCTTATGCGTCCAGGGCCATGACCAATGCTGAAGTTAATTACGCACAAATCGAAAAAGAATTGCTTGCTATTGTGTTCGGGGTTGAACGGTTTGAGCAGTACGTCCATGGCCGGCCAGTCAAGATAGAAACTGACCACAAGCCCCTAGAGAGCATTTTCAAGAAGAGTTTGATCAGTGCTCCAAAGCGTCTACAACGCATGATGTTACGACTGCAAAAGTACAATCTCAGAGTAGTCTACAAAAAGGGATCAGAAATGTACCTTGCAGATACTCTCAGCAGAGCCTTCATCCAGCCATCAAGCAATGAAGACATCATGAGAGGAGAGGTGGAGAAAGATACAGAAAGTATCAACATGGTCCAGTACCTTCCTGTGTCCGAGACAACACAGAATACCATTCGCTCAGCAATGGAATCAGACCCAGCCATGACAGAACTGAAGTCTACAATCAGAGAAGGTTGGCCAGATACAAAGGACCACCTACCAGTCAAAATCAGAGATTACTTTCCCTTTAGAGAGGAGCTGACACTCCAAAATGGGTTGGTTTTCAAGGGCGAACGACTCGTTGTGCCTGAAAGTGCTAAGGAAGAAATGAAAGCCAAGATTCATGCAAGTCACATAGGGATCCAGGGCTGCCTCCGCCGTGCAAGAGAAGTTCTCTATTGGCCTGGCATGACCAAGGAGATCGAGCAGCATATCTCTCTCTGTGCAATCTGCAACAGCCACCCAGCTGAACAAGCGAAAGAACCGTTGATTTGCCATCCCATTCCTATCAGACCCTGGGAGAAGATTGCGGTTGACTTATTCGAGCTTGATGGAAAAGATTACATGGTTACTGTTGACTACTATTCAAGCTATTTTGAAGTTGACAGACTTAACACAAAAACTGGAAAGGAAGTTATCGGGAAACTAAAGATCCATTTAGCTAGACATGGGATTCCCGATGAGCTGATGTCTGATAATGGGCCACCATTCTCTTCTGCTGAATTCAATGCATTTGCCAGTCAGTACGGTTTCGAACTTGTCACCAGTTCGCCGGGATACCCTAAGTCAAATGGCAAAGTAGAAAATGCAGTGAAAGTATCGAAGAACCTCATGAGGAAAGCAATGGAGTCAAAGAGTGACCCCCATCTAGCTTTATTGGCCTGGAGGAACACCCCAAGTGAAGGGCTAGGAACCTCTCCAGCGCAAAGAATCTTTGGGAGGAGAACCAAGACCTTGCTTCCAACATCGAGCAGGCTCCTCAAACCCAAGATACCAGAAGATGTAGATCAGAAGCTGAAGCTGCGAAAGGCCAAGCAAAGCATGTACTACAACCAAGGTGCCAGAGAGCTAGATGAGCTACGCCCTGGAGACATAGTACGCTTACAGCCCCTTAGGTCCATAGGCAGAGACAAACAATGGGCCCAAGCAAGGGTGGAAGCCAAAGTAGACATCCGGTCATATCAAGTTAGGACAGAAGATGGGCGAGTGTTCCGACGCAACCGAAAACACCTAAGACGCACTCGTGAACAGCTGGAGCGTCCAGTAGTTCATCCACACCAAGAAGCAGCGGGGAACCCGATAGGGAACATGCCAGCCACCGCCCCTCAAAGCAACGCTGCTACTCTTCCTGTAGTGGAGCAGCCTGTTTCCAAATCAACACCTGCTAAGGAAACACCAAAGAAACCCGGACCAGACGACCAACAGAAGGAGAGGAAGCAAGACACAAGCACTCCTATGACCAGAACCCGCAGTGGGCGTGTCGTCAAGGCACCTTCCCGATTTAAGGACTAGGACAATGTCATGTGAGATTTATAAGGACAGAGACACTTAGTTCATGGATTTGTCGCGTTATATTTTAGTTATAAGGCTAGAGACTTTGATTCTCCATTTCCTTTGTTAGCGACCATTTCTTTATATCATTCTAAGGAGGGGAGATGTCACGTATTCCGTTTATTATGACTTCCGGTTACAACTGTACATCATAGTCACGTGATTTCATGCATGAGTGCACGGACCATGCTTTCCGTTTTTGGTCTGGGAGAGACGCCATTAAAACTGTTTACGGACTTTTAATAGTGTTCTTCGTCTTTATACGTCTACTAGAGACGTTACACACTCCAAAAAGTATGTGTTTTTTTAATCACCGATAAAAAGTTTACATTAAGTTACTGACCGTTTTTTGAGCCTCTAAAGTGCATTCGATCCTTATGAAATTTGTCTTCAAAGAAGCCCAGAATTCAACAAATTTCATAAGGATCGCTTGGTAGTTTAGAAGATCAGAAAACGGTATGTAGCTCAACTCAATGTTTATTTTTTATGGTGATTCTGGAGTGAACTTGTCCTTTAACAAATAAGGAGGCTAAAGCCATGGCCATTAAACACTGCTGCTATTTTTTTAAACTACAGTTATTTCCAACTCTCAAGGGAAACCATACCATTACCTTCTTTCCTTTCTTGGTAGGTTTTAACTTGAGTTTGCCCCTCTCATAGAATGTCTGCCTTACACACTGCCGAACTAATGGATCCCTTGCAATTTGCATGGCCACCATATGCCGTGCAGCCTCTAGAACTTGATCGACAGTTGCAAATGTACTGTGATGAAAACAGAATGTCACTGAGTGCACAGTACAGAGCTTACACTTGTTTTATTTTATTACAAGCAAAGCAGCTATAGCAAAGATAACAGTACATGGTTCAAACAGAAAAGTGAAACCTTTTTCAAGGACTTCTCAAGATCCAAATTCGGATTTTTTGAAGGCACAGGAGAGCGTGAATTCATCCGTTGTGTATGTCGTGTTTTTGATTAAATGTCAGCTAAAAAGTCATGTCAGTCAATAAACAAGTTTTAATCTTATTCCACATTTCTGCCACAGGCATTGATGACATTGTAGCGAAAAAGCAAAACGCATGGCCGCTGTATGTCTATCCAATGAAGTATATTTAGCTTTTAGATTGTAACAAGTTACAGTACATACAGTATTCTGTTTTGGGACAAATTCAAGGACTTTTCAAGGTCAAGGACTTTTAAAGGATTTTTTTAAGTTCAAGGACTTTTCAAGACTGTGTGTACCTTGCAGGATGCTTTGTTTTCACAACAGAATAAAGGTAACTCAAAAACTGTCAAGAAATTTTGACTATTTTACAAGTGTGACATGTTAAATAACTGTCTTTCTAAAAGTGTTTTCCTTCTTCTTCTTCCCTTAAAGACCCAACAATTTCTATAACGGAAACGATTCACTCCAATCATACATGTTAACTGTGAATGAAAGAATGAAAAATAATTTTCTTATTCCACAGTCGTAATTACATCTTATGTACATGACTGTATACTGAACTCAAACTTCACTTACCTACTGAGATAATTCTCTGCAGCGTCATCTGGTTCAATAGGATGCTGGTCTGTCTCATGCCGCTGGTAGTTGTCGCGTAAGTTCTCTCCAAGCTGATCAGGTGTTAAACCAAACTTTCTCGCCAAACCACTAACACCTTGATTGAAGAATGAACAAGCGTGTTTGGTGAAGCTTACAAGAACTTCACTAATAAGTTCATCACAGGAACAAGCTCTGCTATTACACTGATAGCGCAGTTTTTAATTCATGGGTGTAGTAAAACCAAAACCAAAGCAATTATTACAATGGCCAATCACAAAAGTGAACCAATGAGAACTCAAAGCAAATAAACGTAAATGGCACCATTGTTTTTTGGTTTTTGCATCTGATTGGTTTGAGTAGGTGGCATGATCATAGAGCGTAGTAAAGCAAAACCAAAGCAATTAATATTATTACTTTCGATACTCATTGAAAATCGCTCTGATACAATGTACACCAAATCATGATCATGTGTATAAGAGTCATTAAATGCATCTAACCTGCTTGTCTACATATGGTATAGAGATCACGTTTTGCTGGCATTTTCTGTTTTTGCGGGGTAACATGTGATTCATCATCAGCCTCTTCGCTGTTTGCTGATTGGCTCTTTTTTCTCTTAGCTTCCCACATGGCAGGGATGTCGTTTTTGTAGTACAACATAAAATGGCTGTACACATCTTTCAGCTGTTCCATGGTCTCAACTCCATCCAGCCTAAAAACAGTATTATCAACCTTTCAGCCAACACCAACATACAAATTCTCCTAACTGGTATCAGTGGTGGATCCAGGGGAGGGTCCAGGGGGTTACGGTCCCCCAATACCTCAGCTCTGGTTTGCCTTATTTTTACAGATTTCCAAGTACAGTAATTAAAACAGTCTTAAAACTAAAATTCTTACAACTGAAGGATCGTAATTGAATATGACTATTATCTGTTGTTTTAAAATTAAATTTGTGTGTACAAAAAATAATTTTGTATTTCAACTGTTGTCTCGTAAATACGTACAAAATAATAAATAAATAATTTACTGTAATAGCTTTTCTCCTCAACCTTGAAGCGCTTCACGTCCATTTATTGTTTTGCAGTACTCTCGGTTCGCAAATTTTTCCTTTGTAAACATTTCTTTTTCGCGCTTTTTTAAAACTGAAATCCATGCAGGAGAGTAAATTCTCACTAACTGTTAAATTTATTCTTTCAACTGTAGGCCCAAAACTACACAAAACGGGTGTTTTTCATTCATGCGGGCACTATCAATCCGGAGTTTTGTGTCTGACAGGCACTATTATAACAATAGAGTGTTTCTGTCGAGGAACTATCGGCTGATAGTTGCCCGCGGAAATTTTATGTTCTAAAAAACAAATATTAGCCCGAGAACGAAGTTCGAGGGCTAATATGCTAGTTTTTTAGAACATAAAATTTCCAAGGGCAACTATCAGACCGATAGTTCCGAGACAAAAACACTCTATTGTCGTTATTGTTCACCACTAAATTTTCCGTGCGGCGGCCTAAAAACTGAAAACCTCATGAATTTATTTATTTCGATTTCTAACACGCTTGGAGCTTCAAAAATAGTTTTGCATTTCAACTTTTGTCTCGTAAATACGTACAAAACTTTAGGTTAAACTTCGGTATTACTTTTTCAAAAGTTATAAATCGACTGAGTGATTTTTCAGTTCCATCTAAATGAAGTATGATTTGTATGAAAAACGGCGGCAAAACCTGGCGCGGGTTCCGCCAAGTCAGTTGAATGAAAAGAAAGCAGGACAAAAAGTTTTCTTCGGATTATTTCTTCGCTCAATCTCTTCTAAAGTTTCATATATTCTGGAAAATTGTGCAATTTATTTAGCTCAAAATGGGAAGATCTGAAATGATTGTGGAGCTGAACATTATATTCATTTTACAAGTCAAACGGACAACTGAACGGAGTCGAAGGTTTCACTGCGGGCAAACGCTTGACGAACTGCCGTATTTAAGCTTCGTAACCGATATTTATTGTGCTGATTCAAGCTGGAATTGACAAGCCTCTTGGAAATACAAGGTAACAATACCGAATAGGCTGAGCTTAAACTTGTGGTGTAAACAGGCTGTCATTTTTGGACGAATTTGTGTCGGTTTACCGATCTTTCCGTAAATTGTTTAGTGCTCTTTCATTTGCATTTGTTGTATACATTTACAGGAATTTGCCATTAAATATTTCGTTCCAAACTTCGTGCATGCCCATATGTTATGAAAGAATTGATAGAGAGTAAATTCTCGTTATTTTTTAATTTATTCTTTCAACTGTTGAGCTCAAAACTGCACAAAACAGTTGTTTTTCGCTCAGGCGGGCACTATCAATCCGAGGTTTTTTGCCCGACGGGCACTATCACCTGACAGTGTCTCTCCGCGGATGAACACTATCACGTCACGTGTTCGATTTAAGCCAATCAGAATCAAAGAAAATTTAGTGGTGAACTATAACGCCCGACAGAGTCTCTCCGCGGATGAACACTATCACGTCACATGATCGATTTAAGCCAATCAGAATCACAGAAAATTTAGTGGTGAACTATAATGGCCAATAGTATACAAGTAGCTCAGCCAAATTGTCTCATTTGCATTTAGTATACTAGTACATTTTAACTACCGTAAACACCGGCGTATAAGCCGCACTCGCAGATAAGCCGCACCCCGAGTTTAGAAGCTCAAATTTTGGAAAAAAAATAAAACTAAAAAAGTTCACAGTTGAGTCTTAAAAAAAACTTTGCTTCAATAAACATATTAAAGTTAATAAAGATGAATGCTATCAATCGTATCGAGTGTTCAAAGTTTGTATCAATCGTTCGTGTCGATCACATTTTAATAGTTTCTTTTACACATAATTTCAACTCTGTTATTATGTGAAGGGCATGAACACCTACTGGCCGGCACATGATTGTTCTCTCCATGGGAGTTTTTTGTCATCATTTCTCCATTCAAGTTTTTTGAGGGAAGTTTCCGTGTCAACACAAAAGCATGCTTCATTACGTCAAGAGCTTGGTAACCGGGCATTTCATCGGCACCTTGCGGTGTCATTTCTGGGGCGAGGAAAATCAATATTATGGTTTACAGTGCCTTGTTTGTGTTCGTTCGCTTGTCAAATGGAGAAGTTTGAGTTCTCTTCGGCTGTTCGTGGTTATCACCCATTCACGTCTACAAAGATGTCTGGAAGCCATCCATAGGAGACAATTACTCATTGCTCAAAGGGAGTTTGAGAACAAGTTCGACAAATTTGCCATTATACATCCTCGGCAACACTGTAAACAACCAGTGTCGCTCTCTTATAATATTGTTTTGTGTTGTAAGCTTATTGTTTTGGTGTAAAAAGTGTTGATTGGGAAAATTTACAGAACCTTTTATAGATGTTCTCGCAGATAAGCCGCACCCTCGATTTGGAATGAAATTTCTGGGAAAAAAGGTGCGGCTTATACGCCGGTGTTTACGGTAATGATAATTATTGCAAGAAGAAACAAGATGCCCTTCACTATACTGTTAGGCTGGAAATGGTTTAGGAGGTATTCAATCATCAAGAGATGTTATTCAGAAAGGATTACCTCTCAATATCTTCTGCCTGTAAAATTCTTGTATCATCGTCAAGAGGTTGGTCACCACTTTCTTGAATCTTGTTAAACTGGTAATCCTGCATTTCTTGAAACAGACGATGAAGATTCTCCTTACGAGTGCGTAGCTGGCACCACTAACAAGAAAATAACAAGAATTATGTGGAGCTCATGGTAACCCAAGCTGTACCTAACACTGGAAAGTTGAGCTTATAGAATTTTAACTGAAGTTGACTGTTACCGGTAACCAAGGAAAAGTTTTTGTGCAATAACCATGGCAATCAGTAAATGTTGGTTACCATTGTTTAGCCTATGAACAGTCTTTCTTGTTTGGCTTTTGCTCAGATCAAGTGACAAGCAGGCAAACAAAGTGAGCTGGTGAGGAGATTATTCTTTTATTTTCACCAGCTCATAACTTGTACCTTCCCACTCGCATGAAATCCCAACAAGAGAGCCTGCTTGCAGGCTAACCATTATTTTAAACATTATTGACATCAGCTAAAAAAGCTCAATGTTTGAATTTTTCAGTTCACATAACAGAAAATTAATTTCACAAGTCAGAATGCTCTTTCGCTAGTAAGAAAATTTCACATTGTGACAGACATACATGTATACAAGCCACATTTTCTTTGTTTTATTTTCAGTTTTGGATGTAATATTAATATCAAACATGAGAGACATTGTTTCATCAGGATATCCAAACACTGAGAAAAGAAAATACGATGCACAGCAGAGTATTTTTGATGAAAATCTAGGTGTTTGGATAGCTGATAAAACACTGTCTTGAGTGTTTGATAATTATATCATCTTCTCAATCGAAACAAAAACTAAGCAGTAAATGGCGAAATAAAATCGTAAATATCTATGCTAATTAAAGACCGGGTATCCAACCCTTGACACAGTTTATTTGATATCCTTTGTTTGATGAATTATTTGAATTTGAGAAGTTATTACTTGTGACTTACAATAGCCCAAGAGAATGTGAGAGTTTGGACAACTTAAATAAAAGAAACATACCTTTTCATCCCATTCCCAGATTTTCCACAGGTCTTCAATATTTAGTTCAGGTTCAATGTACTCTTTTCTGTAGTTGGCAATGAACGGCACCTGCAAGAGTGATCAACACTGTATTTCTCCTTACAATATTAATATTCGTTTTTGTTGTTCTTTTGCTCAGATTTGCCTGATGTTTTGCAAATGGAAGGTTTTTTTCATAGTCACTTGCCCCGGACATCCGGTTGTGAATACCACACGATTAATATGACGCAATAGACATTGGCTAAAATTAGCCACTAGAGAATTTCTCTTCCACAGGCATTCTGGAGAATTTCTTCCTACTTTTAGAGAAAATTTCGATTTTCGTGTCATGTAAGTGCTCTTTTCATGCTTCTTTAAAAGAAACAATCGCAATATTTAACGAGATAGGGGAAAATAACTGTAATAGTCATCTGCTTTCAGTTTCAATTCTAGAGGGGTTTTCCTATTACATGTACACGGTAAACATGATGTATAGCTGTTGTAGTTTAAAATGATTAATTTTTAAGTTAAAATGATTTCAAACTAGTTTGATTTTGATTTTTCTTTGTCTTAGGATTATGGTAATAAATCTGGAACAAAGGAAAATAAAAATTAAACTAGTTTGAGATCATTTTGACCTAAAATTCATTTTAATCTACTAATATTCGATGAATCAAAAAAGATTTAAGATTCCAGGTGGCTGGATCGTTCGTGAGAGAAATAAACTTCATCAAAACGCTCTTGTCCAGAATTAGAAGTAACATGACACGCATCGCTTCGATGTTTATTATGTTATGCAAATTTAGATCCGAGAAGCTCGGCGATCGCGACTTGCTCTTCATTCGAATTATTACTCAAGCAATCGTCAGCACCTTGAAAACACTTCAAATTCATGCGGTATTTTGTCTTTTGAAATGTTAACCATTCAACTGCTATTCACAAAATAACAATAGCAATAAATGACCAAGCTCATACATACTAATGCGTTAACTTTAACGCGCAAAAACGCGTAACCCACACGCACTCTAACGCATTCATAACGCGCGCGCGCGCGTTAGAATACGCGCGTTCTTAACGAGTTTCTAACGCAGATTTTGGTTAGCTTATCTCTGAGCGGTACTGTAGCCACTAGAGAATTTCTGTTCTGTTTAAACCTAATACATGCACCTCAACCAGTAAACGAACGATAAAACCACAACAAACCTCAAAGAGTTGGTTTCTCATTAGATTCAAAGCCTCCCTGATCTTGCCAACAGCACTGGTTGGTTTGGGCGTCTTGGAGTGAGAATGGATATCACCATCAAGAAGGTCCTGGAATATAACAGTGCTCGAAATTAAAAAAAATCCAAGTTGTCCTTATGCCAAATGCCGGACAACCAAACCCCTGACTTTGGTTGCCCTGATGACTGCTTGGTTGTCCTTAAAATATTACCTGACCTATTGCCTAATTATGGGTTTTGACTCAATTTTCACAATTCTCTGAAGTGCATTCATTCAAATTTAACAAATTCACAATGTTTCACACAAAGTTAGTATATATGTAACTACTTGTTTACTTTATTCAGTGTCAAGGTTCAATACTTATAACATGTCTGAGTCCAGGGCTCAAAATTACTAGTCGCCAAATGCAATAAATTTTTTAGCTGCCAGATTGTAAAATCAAATAGAAGCTACACTGTAGTTTAATTTAAAAAAGTGTTTAAAATCATTATGGTTGCAAAAATAAAAACAAAACAAAATATTTTTGCAAAACAAGCTTTAAAACAAACAAATTACATATTAAGAGAGACTTTTTTCCGTGACCGAGTGAAGAGTGGCACATGATGAAAAAAATCACTACCTTCATATTTCGTCCAGAGATACCCTATGGTGAGTCAATAAACGTGGTGCAATTTTTTTGTTCAAATCTTTTTTTATTTTCTAGAAAATTCGCAAAAACTGTAACGGCCGTCCACGGCCATAAAATGGCCGAAATGAGTGCTGCGAGTATGAGCACAATAACTATGCTCCTCAACAGCGCAAAAGGAAGCAAGCCTTTTTTCAATTTGTACATTTGTTTAGGAGACATTAGTAAATGATTTGAGTCTAATAACAGAATTATTCACTTAATTTTGAATTCCCGGCACGGGTTTGAAATCGCCAATATTTCATTGTTTAAAAATCTCAGTTTGGAGCAGTTTTTCAAGAAACATTTTTCCTATGCGGTATAACTCAGATTCACTTGAAATTAAGATTTTTGATTAGTGAAAATGTTCTTCTTTCCAAGGATATAAAAATTAGCCTGGGGCTTTTAACTACTGCAAAGAAAAAGCCCGTTAAATTTCGAGGAAATCACAACACCGACTTGTCAACAACCACAAATAATCGAATTACGCTTTCTGTTATCAAAGCCAAAATTCAACCGAAATCATATCGCTTAGCCCTCTACTGGATCAGAAACTCGATATAGTAAGCTTACCTCGTAAAGCCAGTGGTTGAAGGTTGGTTTTACCCGTACTTTCGTTTCTAATCGCCATCATGGACAGTGTCAGTTACCAAATCACACAATTAGCATTAAACTGTTGCCGAAGGCTCTTCCATGAAACATCGCATTTCTTGGCAGTTCCAACCATATATCAGCTTCCATACCGCTATTTATTCAAGAGTCTTCTTTTTACAATCAAAAACCGTGCGTTTTGATCGTTTAAGTGGCAGAAGATCAAAGCTTTAGAAGCGAAACTTTGATAATTTGTGTGTCACGCAATGACATGTTGCATTTGCCCGTTACAAAAGGGGCTCGGTTACCAAGTAGTACTTTCCTCGCCACTCTTCGCGTTTCGCACGTCTTTTCGCGACTTCCTCCACTATCCGAACGCCTGGAACTGGCTATATGGTCCTATATATGTTGCGGATTAGTGAATATTTGGTTATTGTTGGAAAAAACGCTTTTAAAATCTAGAATGCTAAAAAATATATGAAGTTAATTATTGCGACCCCCGACAAATGTGTGCAACAGGAATCATGGTAGCCTGATTCTCAGACGGTCCGACTCGGTCCCCCACTCCCTCACGTGGGGGACCGAGTCGGACCGTCTGAGAATCAGGCTAGAATCATGGAAGCTCAAGAAGTAATGTTGGAGTTTTCGCCAAAAAAAAAGCCTGTTGTACCGTTGTTCTGTACCGCCTAAACGGCTTGTAGGATATAAGGGGGCACCTGATTGATGTTTGCGGACATGATAATTATTTTGAGGATTTTTGTCTGTTTGAAACGGAAGGAAGGAAGGTAGAAACTATACAGGATCTTTGACTGAAGGTTCAGCAGGCGCCAAGCAAATCCTTTGAGTACCTTCACGGATATATGCTTTTGTTTCTAATAAGAATATAATTCATTTACTCAGATCAATTTGGTAAAATCAGAAATTAAATTAGTTTAAGGTGGGCAACCTCGTTCCCAGGGAAGGGAAAAGTCCCTGGGAACAAGGTTGTAAGGTGGGTTCCTAACAATATAATGACCGTCGAGCCATTCAAAGTTTGCTAAGCAAATATTAAAGAACGAAGGTTTGTTTGGTCGGAATTTTGTTCAGAGGCAAGAAGTGCATAAATAATCACAAAAGTAGAAAAGTACCTAGAGTACTGAAAATGGACATCAATATAATTGCTCTTTTCAGAGATTAGCTGGGAGACACTGCTCCCAAGATAAGCGAAGTCGGGTTGAAGAACAAGGTGCTGTGATACTCCCTCTGGGTTTATGTGTAAAACACATCTCGGCACACAAACAGTCTGTAGGCGTAAATGATGTGTGGAGTCCGAAGTCGATTTAATTTTAGCACGAGCATCAATATTTTTCACTACACCTCCTGATATTTCGGACATGACTATCTACCCAGCTCATCATTCCCCTTTGGGCATTGGATGGAGGAGGGCTCGCAACAGTGTCGTGTTACAGCAGAATTATCGAGACCTGCCAAGGAAGGGAAATCGCAAAGGGCCGATCGCGGCATCGACAAAGCGCTTTCGAGGACAATCCTTCCGTTCGACGCACGGGCATATTTGTCCCTGTTGGCTCTGTAGTAAGTCTGTGTAATTTTGCTAATTTATGATAGGGGAAGCTTACGAAAAATTTAAATCAGGGTTGTATCTTAATGTCCAGCACAAAGCTCGCATTTAATTAGCCCTTGTACCTACTCGGGCGACGGGTATCAAATCGGACTGAATATACAGCTGTTTCGAGAAAGATTGTCGGAAAAAAGCGCACGCGACAATCCTGAAAGGTATTGTGGGTAGTTTTAAGTTCACGGCTCCTTGACTTTAGCATTTCAGGGAAATCTGAGAAAATGGCATGAGACGCCGTGGAAGTATGTTTGCGAGTGCTAAAAGAAAGCAACAAAAGTTGATTCGACAGCTACAGTGTCAGGAACGTACTTACTGATCATATCCCAGATTACCTTTCGGGATTGTCGCGTGCGCTTTTTTCCGACAACGTTTCTCGAAACAGCTGTATATAATCTGATACTTGCATGCGGTCCGATTTTGTACCACGTGGCGTGTTTCGTCCAACGAGAGTGCGCGGAAATTAATCAGTGGGTTATGACTACAAGTGGTAGCGCGTATGTTTTCAGCCTTCTCGGATAAAGACACCACACCGCGGGACTCGTCTGCCTTACTTATAAGTACAACAGGGCTGGTGGCGACGTTACACCCCACTGAGAAGGACACGGGAGTGACCCATAAGTGCTTATCCACATAATCCCTTGGTTCACTAATCAATCTTATATTACCGTCTAGTAATATGTTCCCTTCTAAACACGAACGCGCCCTTGTGCGGTTTTAATGTCAGTGAGTGCGTCTATGCCAGCTAGCGCGTTTCAACATTCAAATCAGCTTATGTTATGAACAAGGAAAACGCATCAGTGTGGTGAGGTCCCGTCCACACTAATGCGTTTACGTTTGAAAACGCATACTTTTGGATGCGTTTTCGCCTATCTTCGACACTACAACACTTTCATCGAAAACGCATACATTCGAAAACGCTGTCCAGAGTGGAGACATTTGAAAATGTGTGTGTGGACAGCGAAAACGGAGGCTTTCGTTCAAAAACGCTGACGTCATTCGTCTATTTGTCGCATGCGCAGATGACTATTGTAGCGTTTTGAGCGATGCGTTTTCAAACGAAAACGCATTTGTGTGGATGGGGGGCCTCAGTCATGTCTTGCTTTAATACATATACATGTTCTAAACAAAAGTAATGGCTACGCATAACAACCAGACGTAAAAACGCACGTTGCCTTGCACGCGAAGCGTGCGTCTTTACATTAAAACTTTGTAAAAACGGACAATACGAAGGTACCGGATGGGATAAATGTGATTATATTTTCCAATATTTCGTCAGGCACGGCTTGACTTCTTCAGGGAAAATTAGCCTTCAGTACACGTGGCTTAGGTTTTTTTGGGTGTGCGCGAAGCGCGAGCGCGGAGCACTAGACCGAAAAAATTCCTAAACCACCTGTGCTGCAGGCTAATTTACATTCACTAGCTGCATGCTCACGTAAATTTTAAGACGATATCAGGCCAGGTATCTTAGATCTCGTTAATATTTACATGAAGTGCACCGACACTGGGACACGACTTCCAAGGAATGACCGTTCGGGTACTGGCAAGCTTAACCCCCCCCCCCCCCCGTGGGGCCAGGCGAGGTGAGATCTGGCCCCACGGGGGGAGGGGGGGGAGTGGGGCGAGGAGACGGCTGACACTTCAGACTACGGAATGGAGGACAGAACGCGACTATTGCGTTATAATAGAAGCAACACGCAGTATGCAATTTAGATTCATAATCATTTCAGTAGAGATAAGAACCTTGAACGAATTACCGAACGTAGTAGTGCGTCACTTTTGCCTACATCATGGTGTTTATAAACATCGTGGTGTTTATGAAGTGGTTTCAGATCATTCGGACGGAAAAGTGGGGAAAACAGTACAAGAGCGCTACAATTTATTACAGATGTGTCGGGAGACGAGCGAACTCCAATCGAAACCAAAATCCGGTGGCATAGCAAAAACACGGCGTTCGTCCGGCGATTCTCAGATACCTTGCAGCGATTCTTGGAAACCTTGCACATCAAATCGCAGGCGTGCCCGTTACTAGGCAACAAAAGCTTCGCGAGGACCTGCGAGTCACGTATTACTAGTAAACTTTGCAAGTGCGAATTCCTGAAAAAATAAAATATTTGTTAAACATTATTGATAACCACGAAGTCATCGTTGGATGGACTTAGCTACTGATTTACACAAAGCAATTACTTCCAAAATGGTAGATGAGAAACGTTACAATAACGTATAACTGAGCCGTTTAGGGTACCGGCTACGGCGGCTAGAGCCATAGCAGTAAAACAGAATTCAGATTTAAAATCGTGTAATACAGGACACCTACGGGCCAAAGAAACCTGGCCGTATTAGGGTGGTTGTATTAAAAGGGCTCTTTAAATAAGAAAATGACTGACTGAGCTTTTGTTCGGGCCAAAATAAAGTGGCCCGTAATAACGACCTGGCCGTATTAATTAACGGGTGGCCGTAAGGCGGGGTTCCACAGTAATGTTTTTGCGAAAACTCTAACATTACTCCCTAAGCTTCCCTGATTCATGTTGCACAGTTTTGTCGGACGTCGCAATAATTAACTTCATATCAGTTTCAGCATTCTAGATTTTAAACAGTCTTTTTCCAACAATACCCAAACTGATTCGCTGGTACAACTTGGTAACCGAGCCTCTAATGTCATTGCGTGACACACAAATGATCAAAGTTTCGCTTCTAAAGCTTTGATCTTCTGCCACTTAAACGATCAAAACGCACAGTTTTTGATTGTAAAAAGAAGACTCTTGTATAAATAGCTGTATGGAAGCTGATATATGGTTGGAACTGCCAAGAAATGCGATGTTTCATGGAAGAGCCTTCGGCAACAGTTTAATGCTAATTGTGTGATTTGGTAAACACTGTCCATGATGGCGATTTGAAACGAAAGTACGGGTAAAAACCAACCTTCAACCACTGGCTTTACGAGGTAAGCTTACTATATTGAGTTTCTGATCCAGTAGAGGGCTAAGCGATATGATTTCGGTTGAATTTTGGCTTTGATAACAGAAAGCGTAATTCGATTATTTGTGGTTGTTGACAAGTCGGTGTTGTGATTTCCTCGAAATTTAACGGGCTTTTTCTTTGCGGTAGTTAAAAGCCCCAGACTAATTTTCATATCTTTGGAAAGAAGAACATTTCCACTAATCAAAAATCTTAATTTTAAGTGATTCTGAGTTATACCGCATAGGAAAAATGTTTCTTGAAAAACTGCTCCAAACTGAGATTTTTAAACAATGAAATATTGGCGATTTTCAAACCCGTGCCGGGAATTCAAAATTAAGTGAATAATTCTGTTATTAGACTCAAATCATTTGTTAATGCCTCTTAAACAAATGTACAAATTGAAAAAAGGCTTGCTTCCTTTTGCGCTGTTAAGGAGCATAGTTATTGTGCTCATACTCGCAGCACTCATTTCGGCCATTTTATGGCCGTGGACGACCGTTACAGTTTTTGCGAATTTTCTAGAAAATAAAAAAAGATTTGAACAAAAAAATTGCACCACGTTTATTGACTCACCATAGGGTATCTCTGGACGAAATATGAAGGTAGTGATTTTTTTCATCATGTGCCACATTTTTCTGATTTCACGCGGTCACCAAAAAATTCTCTCTTAAGACTTTCCAGCCACTAACTTTGTAGCTAACGCGAGCCAAACACGATCGCGAGTAACCAGAGACACAACCCATCAGCATACATGATGTACTGAAGATTTCACTAGGCTTGCAATGCATTATAGGGCGATTTGAACCCAGAAACTGTGAATGTCACTTGCGTGAGATACTTGCGTGTATAAACTTCGATTCAGTTGATTTTAAAAATCTTGGTTGCTTCCATTTATTACCTGAAGATTACCCCTATATTTAGAGCTATTTTCCTGTATCAAATTAATAACTTCTTTTCGTTATTCTGTTGGACATCACAGAAACGTAGCGTAAGTACTTCGATCGATTCAGTACCTGGGTTGTCCGGTGGTTTTTTCTCGGATGACCAGGCCTTTAGTTTTACTGAAAAATGGTTGCCCGAAACACTTATTAGTCATCTCGGATGACCGGATGACCGCTAATTTCGAGCACTGATACAATTAACAATTATTCGCCGAAGGCGAAGTGAATATTGGTGAATATTCCCCGAGACGAAGTTGAGGGGAATATTCACCAACATTCACGAGCCTGAGGCGAATAATTGTTTTATAATATACAAATCCCAGGAAACGGTAGAATTTCTCCGAGAAAAATAGAAAAAGCCCGAAAATGTTCCGCCATTTTTTGCTCGAGACAAAAAAATTAAACTTCACGGTATTTCCAAATAAGGTAGAGAGGGTATATTGCCTCTGAGACCATGAGCAGGGAACCAATCAAATTGCTTGAAAATGCATTATCCTATGGTTAGTATATTATAATAATATTTATTTATTCATATAGCGCCATTTCCAATGTATATTGCCCAATAGAGCTTTACAAGTGTAAACTGGCTTACAATAAATGGCTTACAGTGTGGGTCTGAAACAAACCTACCAGTATAATTTATATAATAAAAGCCAATGTACATAAACTTTCACCTGTGGCTTGGGTTATATAAACTTTTGAATTCATGCAAATATTCTGTCGTGTCTGGACTGTCTGCATCAGGCTATGTAAACAAGTGTTCTATTTTCTTCTATTTCTAAAATTTGGCCTACAGTGTATGTCTCAAACCTGTTGCTTAGATATCGGCATATCTAGGAATGCACGTCTGTAAATCCACTCAGCTTCATCATCAAGCTCTCCTTCTTCTGTCGACTTCACAGGAAAATCACGCACCTAAGTTGAAACAGATTCACTTTTGGTTAAACAACTGTGATCATCTGCATCCCATATTGTTAGAATACGTACATGTTCGTGTATTTTTCACATAGCCTGTGTAGCTGTTGGTTTTGTTGGTGTGCAATTGCAAAATATGCGAGTGGCAAAGCCACGAAAATAAGTGGCAAAGCCTTGAGAGGAATAGGGCAGATGGAGTAAGAAACCACCTGCCAAAACATGGGTTTTTTTAGTAGTCCATACGCCAGCGTGTTGGAAATTCGGATTGGTTTAGAATGCTAAATATGTCAATCAAATGTTTAGCCTTACGTAACCTCCCTTCACATCATACCTGGAATCTTTCAGGAACATCTGCAGTTCTGATTTCATTGTCTTTGTTGGTTAACATTCCTTTCTCAAGCTCACTTGGTTCAAATACCTAGTATGAAGAAATAAGTACTGACATTTACAAGTAGCAAGAATTATCCCATCCTTCTTTCTCCAGACATGTGTACCATAAAATAAGGAGGGCAACTCTGTTCTTCTCTTCTTGAGGGAATTGAGTTTTAATACTTGACCCATGGTACATGTTTCACTTTTAGTATAAAAAATTTCTCTGTGAGTTTAGATAAATATCCACACTGGGTACTACGCCCGGGGGGGTACTCCCTTATATACGCTATATAGGTACATGCCGCTGGACAGGGTATGGTTTTTGAGCATTTTGCTTTGGAACAGGGTATACCAAAAGGCATTTTTTGGTCTGGAACAGGGTATCAGTTTCCCAGAAGTTAGCACGAAGATCGGTAATTTATACTCTGGAATAGGGTAGACGAAGTCTACGTTACTCAGACGAAACGAAACGCGTAGGAGTATTAAAGAAGCTTTACAGCTACACGTTCGCAGTGCATGCTTAGTAGTTTAGCCTTTTGGGTTAGAAAAATATAGTTAAAAATCCTCTGGAACAGGGTATCTTTTTTCAACATTTAGTCTGGAACAGGGTCGCAAAATTAGCGTTTTGTGCTCTGGTACAGGGTAAGGGTTTTTATAGCCCAGCAGCACACCCCCACCCAATGTTTTTGCGAGTACCCCCCGGGGTACTACGCCAAAGGAGTATATGGAGCTACATGAATATGAACAACTTTGAAGACTTGGTTATGTGTTATGAAATCATGTATGCAAGGTGGGAATGGAATTCATCCAAAGCAAGCATTGTTTGCAGCAATAAATGCACACGGGTAACCTTTCCTTGATAACAGCCCTTTCCTCTCTTTTCTCCATAAAGGACGTGCAGAAGTGTAGATTTTGGTGTCATAAATTACAAGACACAAGTATAAACACAATAATCAAAGCGACGTGAAATACGACGTGCGGGGTGAGATTGCCGCGGAAAAAAAACCCGTCACAGGGAGCTCTGCAGTTGACACATTCTAATTGCCTTATAACACTTTAGCAGAGTTTTGACTTTTATTTGAAAACACGTTTTTGTCGATAACCCGCGCGCATTTCAAGTTTTTCAAAATGGAATTATTTTTTGGAAAATGCAGATATAAAATAGTAGTCTTTGATTTGGCTTGAAAAACAAATTTTGCAAAAAATCGTCCCTTGAAGGTTGACAGTAACCTTAAGTCTTGCACTTTGTACCTCTTCCAGCCCAAGTGTACAAATGCAAACAAGTACTCTGGCAAATTGTTACTACAGTGTATAACCTTACAAAATTCTGGGTAGCACAATACATGGATTACATGAAGCATCCCATCAAGTGAGAGCAGTTTACTCCTTAACACTTGCTATGGAAACTGGAGTTAAGCTAACATATTATCGGGCAGGTACTGAGTGCATGTACTAACTCACTCACTTCATAAATAGATTTCTTGGTTGACTTCTTTTTCTGTCTTCTCATAACGCCAACTTCCCCATCCTCTTCTTCATATTCATCGTCATCATCTTCTGATGAGTAATCGTCTCTTCCATATTTCTCAAATTCATCAAAATCAAAGTCAAGACCAAATATATCTTGAGCTTCCATGAGAGCACTGAAGGATATTTACATAACATAAACATCAATATTAACATATCAACATGCAAATAGATTACCGTATTTACTCAAAAAAGCACCTCCCCCGAATAAGAGCCACATCAAAAAGTCGAAAAATTTTAATACGCACCAAGGCGCTTTTTCAAGTAAATACAGCAGTTCTGATTTAGGTTGCACAGTCGAACCTCCTGTAAGCGGACACCCTTGGGACCAGAAAAAGTTCTGCTTACAGTCAAAACAGCTCAAGCATTCCTGCCAAGAATGCATTATTGCAAATTTGATTTCATTAATCATTTCAATAATCCATTCTTCAAATGAAGAATTGAAAATTCAAAACAAGACTCAATCCAATACTCGAATGTTGATTTGATTAATGGCAAAATATCTCTTTCCATCTCCGTGAGAGAGGTGATAGTAAATCTGGAAAACAAAGAGGCAATTTAAGCGATTTGATAAAAATACAGGGATATGATTTGCTTTTGACTGCTAGCTAGCGTTGACTTAAATTTGCATATTTGACCGTTAACTACTGTACCGCAAGTTTTGTACACTGATTGGAGGAGCGTGCACAAAAGAATGTTTGCTGTCGCAATTCAAACCCAAAGTTTTTTTAAAATTGCTCACTTTATGGCAAATTTATCGCAACTTTTTGACAATAGCAATAAAATAACTACAGGAAGAAAATGGACGACTATAAATTTGGAAAGAGCCAAGCATGACAAGGGTGGCTTCGTGACTTTCCTGCAGTTTGGCATAGCGGTGGCTTTCAGCGTCAACGGTCTGGTTGAAAATTATTAAAAGCGGTCGCAGTCGTGGAATCAACTAATAAATTTCCTCTTTGTTTTCCAGATTTACTATCACCTCTCACAGGGATGGAAAGAGATATTTTGCCAGTAATCAAAGTAAGTAAGTAAGCCTTTATTTTCACAGGGTAACTCCTTCAGTTTTTACAATTAAAACTGTTATCAATAGAGGCCCTGATAAATAAAAAGTACATAAAAACCTTACAGCATGTCTAAACGTTAAAAAGTTAAAAATATAAAAACACAAGAATTCAAGAATTACTAAAGATACTTACGAATCTTGCACTGTTCCACCTGGACGTCTTCTTTTTGTCTTGGTATGCTTGATAGGGTTCCCATCTTCATCCACAATAAAGTCATCCACATCTAACAATATATCAGTACTATAATAATCTAGATTGCACAATCACTACGGCAACAGCTTGCCTTTATAGTTCGGTGTTTCTACCCAAGGTAGGGGAAGGCGTATTCAACCCAAGTTTGAGTAGGGGTGTGCCGCCAGGCTGTCAAACCTTGACCCTGTTTATGACAAAAATTTGCACTTCCCCTAGACCATGTTTATGACATGTATTTACAGAAGTAGGTGTTTATTTAGCATTTGATTCCTGACAGTGATCTGTTATTGACATTGACATTGATATCGTTTTTGTTGGACACAAGGTCAGACGGCAGACGGACTCGCAGAAAACATGGGGGGAAATAATTCCTTGTAACTGAAGGGCACCCATATACCCTATCTATAACAGCATTGAGTCAAAAATCCATACCCTGTTTATGAATCTAGGTTGACAACCCATACCCCTATTCAGGGCCGTAGCTAGAATTTTTTGAATGGGGGGGCAATAAAGCGAGTGCCGAAGGCGCGAGCCGCTAGGGGGTCTGGGGGCATGCCCCCTCAGAAAATTTTGAAATCTAGAGGCTCGGAAATGCTATTTTGAGCATTTTCCATGAGATATTTTGTCAAAAAATCAATCTCGATTCAGTGTAAAATGACAGGTATTTTAGTGCTTACAGCAATATTTCCGAGGTTTTGTTACCTTGATACATACCGTATATCGGCCTTAGTACACTAAACATTTTATTAGTCTATTCGTGTGTAAAAGATGTCTCCAGTTGGATTTACGCTCCAAAATATATTTCTCAATCAATCGTAAATGTTCAAATTAGTATGGTACCGGGCAGTCAAAATATAACTACTTACTTTGTTACCTAAGAAGTAAGAAGTTCTCGCCTCTTCGTTCCCCATCATCTTGATTAATATGCCGAGCAAAATCTGGGGAGATGGAGTACAAGCCTTTGAAATGTTCAATCTTGTTTTTGAAAGACCTCGGCATATATTTTTATCAAGAAGACGGCTGTTTGAACGCGAAAAAAAACATACGCAGTTTTCGTTTTTCAGAAAGCATTACCCATTCTTGGGGGGCAACTGCCCCCCTTGCCCCCCCGCTAGCTACGGCCTGCTATTGGGTGGCACATCCCAGTATAGGAGTATAGAACCCCTGGGGTTTCTACAGAGTTATAGACACATGGCTTTAAGCATGCACTTTCTTAATTTATAATTCAGACCATTTTCTAACTAGATGCATGTACAGCAACCAAATGTATGTTACATGTACAATGTTAGATATACCTTACCTTCATCTGATTCAGAGTCTTCAATGTCTGCATATGTATTGTCAACTTGAGGCTGGACTGGTTCTGCTGGAACCTAACAATATTACACAATAGTTTGAACTTAAAGGAGCTACATGTATGTCACAATGTCACAAGTTATAATTTTTTGGCTTATTCCGACAGATAGTAAACAAAACATCAGATATTCTTTGCTGTGAAATGTGGCTAGTGAGAAGACTGAAGGGCTTTCAGCATGGACCCAATCATCTTTATAACCCCTTTGCTGCAGCACCTTTTTTACCTCACACAAGTGAAAAAGAGATGTTGTGTTTTCATGTACTATTCACCAATAATATTGTCTTAGTCTGTACCAGTCTCTCAGGGTTCTTCCTACGTTTAACGATTATATGTATATATGCATTGTAAATAAATTTTCATTCGGATGCGGTACCATAAAGTTACGAAAGTAACGACTCCCCGAAAGTTGCTATCCCCGAAAGTAACATCAAAACTTTGTGGCTGCTAATAAATCGCAATGAGTTCGCAAGCACTGTGCTAACAATAATATTGAAATATCAGTACAAATGGCGATAGTTCAGTCAGACACAGTTAAATGCCATTATTAAAGTTCTGAATTGAGTATGCCTGTTTTAGTTACATTGTAGAGCAGAGCAGATTTGAATCAAACTCTGATCTTTCCATAAACTGAACCAAATATTCCCATTAATATCTGCTTAAATAAACCTGTTGACTGGCTACATTGTATTATTTGACTTTGACACAGAAACATGGTTAAATCCAAACAATAAAATAACACACAAAGACCGACGGTGATTGGCTGAAAGTCATTTCTGTAGAAAACACAGTTCAAGTTTGCTAGGAGTTATTTTTTACAGGAACTATGAAACATTTTTGTCTGTGTTTCTATAAATATAAAAACATTTTGAACGAACCCAAAACAAGTGAGAAAATACATGCCTGTTGTTTTCACACCTGTTTCAAGTTTCTAAAGCCAAAATGTGAACTAAATACCAACAAAGATTGATTAACCCCAAACCAACATTTCCCATTTTTATCACCATACAAACTTAGTTTTATCTGTTATTATGGAAAAAACATTCCTGGATAATATTTTATATCAGTAGAGGTTTAGGTTATGCTTGTTGTTGAAGCCTCCATGACAAATCTTTCCTATTTTGGCTGCCAAAAAACACTACAATGTATCCATGCAGTAAATGCATAGAGAGGACCTTTTGCACTTGTCGAAAGTGATTGATTCTTAGCACACTCTATTTTTCACCAAATTAGAGTGTGAGCAGCTTACAGTAGGTGTCCAATAACTATAACAATAAATAAATTTGTGTGCATTGCACTTCATTGGGTTCCTTCTAAGTGACTGACTATTCCTTCTTTACATTCCTAAAACACTTTTTTCCTCAAACTTGTTTTATAGAGATGATTTTAATCAGTTGTTAGCAGGCTTCACGTTATAGATTTGATTGTTATCCAATTCGGTCTGTGATCATACTCGTGATTAAACAAATTGGACTCCTGTTGCGTGGTCATCCAATTTTGTTAAATCACTAGTATGACTACAGACTGAATTAGACTCCACTCGGTCCTATTACCATTATCTATCTGATTACCGTAAAAGCTATATTATTAAGGAGGGGGGGGGGGGGGGCTTATAAGAGAGGGGGGCCAAATCACATTCATTTTTCAAACTTTACTATTACATGACAAACTAAACAGAACAAGAAATGGGTTATATATCACCGTCTTACAAATGCAATGTCATTTACACCCTAACTCAACGATAGTTCTGGAAATTAAAGACCATGTTTCCATACAAAGTGACTGAAACAACAGAAAATATTTCTTTAAAGACATTATTACATCAGTCTGATGAAACGGGGGGGGGGGGGCTAATAGAGAGGGGGGCTTATTACAAAATCTGACTTCCAAAGGGGGGGCTTATTTGATAGGCGGGCTTAATTGAGAGGGGGGGCTAAATAGAGCTTTTACGGTAATTAGCAGCCAGATAAAATAAAAAAATGTTCAACAATCGGTACCTCTCCAGCATCATCGTCACCCTCAAAGAGTTCATTAGCAACCCTCTCTCGCTCAGTCACAGCGGAATTCCCAGCAGACTGATCCTCTTCCTCATCATCAGAATCAATCAATCTCACTTTCTTTAGACGGGGCTTTTTCTGAAATCATGGAACAAACGTTCTATGTAATAAATAATCTATCAGGCATTGGTCAAAAGTTGAACAACAATTTTTTCAGTGTTTAGAAACAAATGCGAAACGTCAAAAAATAGCAAACTATAAGCTTTAGTATCATCAGAAACGTATTAAGCTTAAGTCTTATTAAAGCTTAAATATTTCTGTCGAATCAATGATCATGATCGGTCAATAAATTCAAGCTGTGTTTATTACATTAATTGTTTCTACGATCGCGATCGATGGAATGTTGTATTTGAATGTCCTTGAGTGAAAAGACGGAGAAAAGCTGTAAAATAACAAGATGAAAGCTTCTCACCCGCTGTAAACGGATGCCTAAGTTTTCCTCGATCAAAGACAAATCTTCTTCGTCCAGTTCCTCTGCTTCATCTAAAAACACATGAAGGAAAGCTTCGATCAGCTGAAACACACTTCTACTAGTCAGTTGTTCATGAATTGTTTTATGATATTTTCTGTACCCTTTCTGCGTTTTCCATGGTGATGTCTGTGATGAACTTCTTCTTCATCTCCACCACTCTCTTCTTCTTCGTCATTTATAATGTCGTTTGCATCGTCCGCCTGTCCTTCGTCTTCCTCTTCGACTTCGTCCCCTTCTTCCTCTTCGTCTTCCTCGTCGTCGCTTTTATTTGACAGACTTTCATCTAAAGAGTCTTCTTCCGCTTCGCTGTCGCCAACTTTTGACATGACGAAGGGATAACAACAACAAGAAGAGAACACGAGGAATAGAAGCGTCGAGTAAAGAAGATATAAAAAATGGCCGACTGAACTCGGTAGGAACTGGGTCTGAGGATAGTTACCAACCTCGTTCCCAGGGTCTACTCCGCTTTCAAGATGGCGGCTGGGCGCGAGGGCCACCATCTTGAAAGCGGAGTAGACCCTGGGAACGAGGTTGGATAGTTACCAGTCTTCGAGAAAAGTACGCGGAAAGCTGGAGGGGGTATTTTTAGAGGTATTATCAACATTCGTGATTATATCTAAGTCCACATTAATAATTGGACTACAATTAGTAGCAAGCTGCTACAGAGTTGACTAATTAGACTACGTTTACACTAGAGGAGATTTTTCCGGATTCGTGACGAATCCGGAACGTTTCATTCTCGTTCCGTTCGTTCCCGTTTCATTCACGTTCCCTTTCAAGAGCAACGCATTCACGAACATGATCTATGATCAGTGAATAGTCAACGATGAGAGAACCAAATCAGATTCACCGATTTATTATAATTTAGACCACCGGAATGTCTTCTAATTAATAATTTAAATAGATTATGAGCTCCAGATTTCTCAGTGAGTGTCAGGGGAGTGATAGCTGATGAGGCCACAAGCTGAATCAACTATAATCATTGCAATTGAGAGCGAAAAATCATAATAAAACTAATTGAATTGTCTAGTAATAACTCGATCTAAATCCCCCTCCGAACTTCGGAGAAACGAGAAGAAACCGCCATTTTGTAGACGAGCTCAGCAAAAAGGTGGCCATAATAACGTGGTGGCCGAAAGTCTGGTTGACACTTGCGACGCAAGCAGGCCCGTAGGGAGGGGGGGGGGGGGGGGGGCGATGGGTGCGTCCGTCCGTGAAATAGTAGTGAAATAGCAGTGCTTGTGCTCTAATTCGATAACTGGACAGGTGTAGTTTTGAAAATGAAGTCTGAATCAAAACAATCGCAGCTTTGAACGTGTTTACATATCGTCTTCATCGACAAAGACAACATCAAGCGAGTCATTTTCTTCATCTAAATATTCACTCCTTTGGCCTAAAAAGTGTCTTTAATCGAAGGTCTGCAATATGTATTTTTAGTATTCTTTCATCGATATTTTCTTTAACTGAACAGTTCCCGAAATATTCATGTTTTTACGTTCGCTTCTGGGCTGCCTGGTTTCATATCATACTGCCTTCAAAACGCACGAAATGCAGTCTCAGACAACCTAATCTTTCAAAATTTCCCGGGGGGGCATGCCCCCGTTACCCCCCTAGTAGCTCGCGCCTTCGGCGCTCGTACGATCCCCCAACTTTTCATCTCTAACGCACCCCCCCATTCAAAATCCTGTCTACGGGCCTGGTAAGCAACATTCTCACAACATTTGTTGTGAGCCGATGTTGAGACCGTTTGACCATCCATCACAACATGACATGTTATGTTATGACATGTTGTGACGAGTTTTAATTCTTTTAAGCTTTGTCTCAACATCTTCACAACATTTCTTTTGTTCTTGAAATGTTGTGAGGTTGTTTTGGCCGTTTGACCGGGCATGGTCACATATGTGAATGTTGTGACAAACAGTTGTGACCGTTTGATCGGGCCTTAAGCATAAGCAAGCGTAGTGTGAACCGGGACGACGCAAGCATAAGCATAAGAAAAGGAAATATTTCCTTTTTCTTATGCTTATGCTTGCGTCGTTGCGTCGCAAGTGTGAACACTGGATAACACGAGCATAAGCACAACAAAGCGCACGCGATCCTCCATATTGGATGATGCTACTGCGCTTGCGTATGTCGCCTTGTGCTTGTCCTTATCGCAAGTGTGAACACTCGTATGCTTAGGCTTGCGCTTATGCTTATGCTTATGCTTGCGTCGCAAGTGTTAACCAGGCTTTAACGGGGTGGCCGTAGGGCGGGGTTCCACTGTACTGGCATTTTTATAAATGACGGTTCTGCGCTGCGCATCCTAATTGCGCATTAATTTCGCGCTTTCATCGCGCGCGCGTTCGAAAACAAATCGTCGTGGCAATCGTCGCGGAGCCTTCGGTTTCTTGACTGCGCAAGACGAGCTCTGGGGTGGAGAATTATAATTTTAACAGATCGACAGACAGTAAAACACAAAGAGCGCGCGCATCACTAACGAAACAATAAAACACAACAAGCGCGCTCATCACTAACTAAACAATAAAACACAAAGAGCGCCCGCATTACTAACGAAACAATAGAACACAAAGAGCGCGCACATCACTAACGAAACAATAGAACACAAAGAGCGCGCACATCACTAACGAAACAATAAAACACAAAGAGCGCGCGCATCACTAACGAAACAATAAAAGACAACGAGCGCGCGCATCACTAACGAAACAGTACAACACAAAGAGCGTGCGCATCACTAACGAAACAATAAAACACAAAGAGAGCGCGCATCACTAACGAAGCTTTTCAAGTGGTGTTGTCGTTCCCTTCTAACACCACATCCTGGTAAAACGGAGTTCATGTTACTGCGTCGCAATCGCTTTGTTGGGCCATTATTGGAATGAAGTTCGGAAACACCTACATTGAACAAGTTAAGTCCACCAGATGCTTAGGCATTGAAATTGACTGTGGACTTAAATGGAATGTCCATGTTAACAAATTAATTAAGAGCTTCTCGCAGAAGTTAAGCCTTTTGAGATCCCTTATTTCCTGCCGGTTGAGGCTAGACGTGAATTCTATTTTAAGGTGATTTTACCTTCAGTAACATACGGTCTCTTAATTTGGGGATCATGTTGTAAGACCCTGTTTTCTAGTCTAGAACGAATACACATAAGAGCTGCTAAAATCATCTACCGCCTGGACTGGAATATGTCCTCCGAGGAAGTCTATACTGCTGTAAATTGGAAGTCTCTCAAGCATACCTACTTAAAATCAATACTGTCATTTGTACACAACTGCTACCACGGGGTCCCACCAGCTCCTCTTCAGGACTTGTTCACAAAACGAACCTCTAAATATGATCTCAGACAGAAGATGTGTGTTGCCTTACCTTGCCCAAGAACTGATTTCTTGAAGAAATCACTTTCCTATCGCGGCGCTGTTTTATGGAACTTTTTAAGTAATGACAATAGGGCGGAACAAAATGTAAATAGTTTTAAACGCAACATAATTAATTCTAATATATTAGACGATTTTACCCTTTTCGATTGATCTAGACTGTAATTTTAAATTTTTAGTTGTAATTTTTTAACTTTAGTATGACACGACCACATCAGCTATGCTGCTTTAATCCTATCGTGTATAAATAAATGCTTTTATTATTATTATTATTATTATTATTATTAACAATAAAACACAAAGAGCGCGCGCCATCACTAACGAAACAATAAAACGCAAAGAGCACGCGCATCACTAACGAAAAAATAGAACACAAAGAGCGCGCGTATCACTAACTAAACAATAAAAGACAACGAGCGCGCGCATCACTAACGAAAAAATAAAACGAAAAGAGCGCGCGCATCACTAACGAAACAATAAAACACAACGAGCGCGCGCATAACTAACGAAACAATAAAACACAACAAGCGCGCGCATAACTAACGAAAGAATAAAACACAAAGAGCGCGCGCATCACTAACTAAACAATAAAAGACAACGAGCGCGCGCATCACTAACGAAACAATAAAACACAACAAGCGCGCGCATCACTAACTAAACAATAAAACACAAAGAGCGCGCGCATCACTAACGAAAACAATAAAAGACAACGAGCGCGCGCATCACTAACGAAACAATAAAACACAACAAGCGCGCGCATCACTAACTAAACAATAAAAACACAAAGAGCGCGCGCATCACTAACGAAACAATAAAACACAAAGAGCGCGCGCATCACTAACGAAACAATAAAACACAAAGAGCGCGCGCATCACTAACGAAACAATAAAACACAAAAACGCGCGCATCACTAACGAAAACACTTTGGTGGTGTGTATGAATTTTGCCCCATTTTATTCCTTCCATTCTCGTCCCTAGAGGCCACGATCCTTTTGGTCAGCACGAAGAATCGGGACCTCTGGCCGGAACCAATTTGTTGAACATGCGCAGAGTACTCGTTCTGTATTCTCAGCCAATCAGATTTGTCAGATTTGACGGGAAGTCCGAGATTCGCGGACTTTCCGGTGTTGGAACCGGCCAGAGGTCTCGATTCTTGGTGCTGCCCAAAAGGGTCGTGGCCTCTGGGCACGAGAATGTATTCCTTCAAACCATTTCCTAGTTCATAGTCGTGTTTCGCTACAGTTTATCGACAGTTCACTAAAAACTCTTCTTCGTAATTACAATTAAAGCCTCCAGATAAGTAGACCTGTTCTAATAGCTCCATTCATTCTGTGCTATGCTAATTATCTCAGGTACTGGTAATACATGACTCGCAGACGGTCCTCGCGAAACTGGGATGGGAGTAATTATTTTTGGATGCGAGGGTTATAACCATCAGGCATAAGAGATCGAGTGTAGTTCGCTAGTCTCCTGACATCTATGTTGTACACCTTTCCTGTTCATGATCTTGCTTTCGACTGTTTATCGATTTGATTAGCCACGAGGCCGCCGCGATTTAATCGATTTTCTGCGGTTTGTTTATCGATTTGATGTTAACAATAGAGCATTGTTAACATTTTTTCTGTTAACAATTTTACGGTAATACATAGTGTTTACTGCGCAAGCGCAGTAGACAAGACACACACACACAAAAAAAAATATTGAATATTTTCAAATGCAAGTAACACGAAGCAGTTTTTAATGCATATGATCATGATTCCCCGCATCAGCCTCCATTGCAAGCTAGTTTCCAGGTCAATACCTAGAAATGGCCTATTCTGTCACCCCATGTAAGGGAATCCGGAATCCGGAATCCAGCATATTTTTGCCTTTGTAATCCGGAATCCAGGCGTTTGGGAATCCGGAATACAGTCTCTGGAATCGGGAATCCAAACTCCTCCGAAATCCGGAATACCATAACAAATCAGAACCCACTCCCCTCCCCTCGAAGGGTTCGAGTTAGCGGGGTTGGTGTTGAATTTCAAGTATCCTGTTAATAATTAATAAAGTATTGTGATTTTATCATTTATTCACAATCACGAATAATTTTGGTACAATTAATTGGTTTTATAAGTTAATTATGACGTATTTGAACTGCGTCATTCCGGAAACAAATTACCAGAGGCATATCGGTCTTTCATGGGCTAAACAGATGTGAATTGCCCGTTCCGAAGTTCAAATGGAGACTGGGGACGAGTTTTTAAATTTTGATTTAATTAAAAATTGGAGAACATCACAAGAAAGATCACATTAAAATTAGTCAGTTTACCAAGTTTGGGGTTGTTTCGCTGGATTTCAACCATGTCAAAATCAGAAAAATTAGAGACTTTGTATGGATTTGGGGGACGCCATCTCTGAATTAGAAATAAAGTGAGCAAGGCTGATACTACGTAGAGGGGGGGCAAGGGTATTTTCGTGACTCCGTGATTGGCCATTTCTGTGGTCCGTGAATCGTGACTTACTGAAAAACCGTTCTGTGAATCGTGATTGAAGTATATTCCGTTGAAACGTGATCTGACCCTGATCTGCTAAAATCCTTCACTGTGAATCGTGAATACGTTGATATTAAAGACCATTAAAGAAAATAAGTCGCGAGTTTGCGACTTATTTGACTTATTTGACCTCACCTGATGAAATACATTGTCATATATCATCCAAAGACTTCAAAGATAAAATAGTCCGTTTCGAAACCAGTTGATTTCCTCTCAAGGGTCCTCCAGGGAATTCAACGGAAGTGACGAAAGTGCTGAGACCACCAGTGCGGCTGAGGTCAAAGATCAATTACATCAGTGTGATCGTCATGGCGGCTGATCCGGACAAAGTCTTAGCAGTTGTGGAGGCAGTTATTTTCTACCACGCTGATCCAGAATCGGGAAACAACAAATTTGCCGGCACAAAAGAGCGTGTAAGAATTGGCATTAAAACGTCTCATCAAAATCTAAACGCCTTCACAAGATACGTGACTAGCTTTTGTGGAATTAAAGCGGAGTGCGTGAAACGTGGTCTTGGAGAAAGCTTCGAGGTGAGGATATGCAGACAATTCTATTTCATTGAAGGAAATTTCAAAACTTCCCCATCTTGGTAAAACAAGGCACTTGGATTCTAAGCAAGCGCAGATGATGAGGGAATGGGCAGTGCTGCATGGCAAGTTCGTTCGCCAACGCACTGTCAGGCAAGAAACAACCAAGTTCAAAGCTGGCACCTTACCTCTAAATATGTACCGCCCATCCCTTTCAGACTACCCCAAGGAAAAGGTTAACCTATTCCAGAATCATATGCCAGACGCACCAATTATCGCCCATGAAGAGGAAGAGAGAGAGGAAGAGGAGCAAGAGCAAGAAGAAAACGGAGTGACTAGCAATCTCCAGGAGGACGAATATGACACGGATAGTGAACGTGAACATGCAGTGGATGATGATAATGATGATGATGATACACTGACATTCATGAGGGCAGTAACAACTCGAAGTGGACGAGCTGTGCGAGTGAGATTTCTTTCATAAGATGCACATGCCACTCAAGAAGACCATGAAGATGAACTGAAGCAAAGCGCGCTATTGTACAAAACGTGATTAGAGGTATTTTACGTTACTACGTTAACTACTTTTGAAACTTTTTGGACCAGTATTTCCGAGAATCGTGAAAACGAATTTTTGGCCGTGTGATTCGTGAAATGCAAAATTACGTTTCGTGACTTCGTGACAAGACCCCCCCTTGCCCCCCCTCTACGTAGAACACTTAAAGCGACAACGACATGATAGAGTCCAAACTGAAAGCCAAAAATGCAACCGTGGCAGCTGTTTCGACCTGGTTGGGTCTCGTCAGCACGGTGTAGCCGCATAAAATAGAACAACCAGCTATGAGGCCAATTGACTATTGAATGCTCGTGGTAATGACCTCAGATGAGCTCAAATTCAAATGTTTGCCAATTGGCCAACGCCAGCGCGCGACCATGAGTAACCGGCAAAGAATTTGAAATATCATGTTGTTGTCGCGATAAGGAAAGTGATGATAGACATAAACTATCCCACAGCGAATACATGGGCAAAACCATGTGAAAAATATAAACAGCATATCGGATCTAAGAAGATCTACGGTCCGAAAAAAAACTGAAAGTGAATAAGTAGCAAAGGACCGCAAAACGAAAATGCTGCTGGTATACGTAGGATCTGTAAAAGATCAAATAAGCCAAAAATAGAAATACAAATAAAGTGAGCGTTCCCCGCGCGCCCCGTTCTAAATTATCCCCGCGAGCGACTGGGGACGAGGCAGCGGCTACACCGTGCTGACGAGACCCAACCAGGTCGAAACAGCTGTCCACGGTTGCATTTTTGGCTTTCAGTTTGGACTCTATCACGTCGTTGTCGCTTTAAGTGTTCTACGTAGTATCAGCCTTGCTCACTTTATTTGTATTTCTATTTTTGGCTGATTTGATCTTTTACAGATCCTACGTTATACCAGCAGCATTTTCGTTTGCGGTCCTTTGCTACTTATTCACTTTCTGAATTAGAGACGTTTGTATGGAATTTGGACGACCTTTGACAGCTCACAGCCTGGTTACTATGCAATGTAACATAACCAAACTTGATGAACTTACTAATTTTTATGCAATATTTCTGGTGATGGGATTAAATTTTGAATATGACGTAATTTGAACAATAGGTAAACTAGTGCCCAGTCCCTTTTTGAACTTCGGAACGGGCAATTATGTTTCCATACATTATAGCCTGTCCAGGCTACGAACTCTCTCCCAGACTCCCTTCGCGCGGGCCGTTCTCTTTTTCGCTTTTTCACTATCCGAGAGCCTGGAACAGGCTAATACATTATCACGTTGTTGTCAATAAAGATTTAAGATTTCGACTCGTCAATCAGCTATGTTCTGACGTTTTTCAAGTAGAGTGCGAGTTATCGGGTAAATTTGAGCCGAGGGAGACAAGGGAAAGTAAAATTAGTTCTCTACTGTATTTTACTTGTACTTCCGGTCGCTTCCGGTCTTAACTTCCGGTCAGCCCAAGTCGTTAAGAGAGGCTGTCACTAATAACCAGACAAAATTTTAATTTCGCGGCAAGGGTGGAAAATTCGATTTCTCTCTTATTTTAATGTTTGATAGGCTAGGGTATAACAAAAATCACTGCATACTTTTTTTGGCAAAATATCCTTTTATTTGAAAGAAAAGTGCAAATAACCAAATTCCGTTGAAAATCACCATTTGAGGCGTCAAATTATTGCACGAGTTTGTTACCCTCGCAAGCAAAAACGAATGATTCTACGTTCTTTTAAAACACTGAAAACGTTTTGTGCAATGTCTAAATATTTGCCACAACGATTTTGGGAAATATTCCGTTGTTCTTTCCATACAAAATAATTTAATTACGAAGGCATATATTTCACTCACGGTAAAAGTACCTCGTGAATAAAATATATTTTCACCATGTGCTAAACTTTCAAATGGATTAAGCTTCTGGCGGTTGAATTACAAAAGGGTGGCCTCGAGATTGCTGCAAAAATTTATTTGGGTAACGGTTGAGAGCGGCGCGAGATCTTTTCAAAGTCCGTTGAAAATCCGGTTATTTGACCTTTAGCGGTCAAGCTTGTGCGGGTCACGCATATAATTTCGTCCGCCGTGTCACATGTTTTAACCCATATGAGATTGAAATAACCACATATCAAAACATTGCGAAATATTCTTACCTTATTTGCTGTAGAAGACAGTTCCACTGTTCATTTTAGTGTGATTATCTTGTCGTTCGTCGTATATTAGTTCTGTTTATAACGTCCGATGAACACCGCCAACTGTCAACGTTCGAAAACAGTCGAACGCAACACCAATCTTTGTAAACATTCGACACATTTCATCATCACGGCATCTTGTTCAACGGTTTAGTCATTTGTTGAATGTTCCTCGGTTTTTTAGTGCACTAAAACTAAAAGATAAGATCACACTGGAAAGGATAGGACCACAAACATGTCGGCGCTTTTGCAGCTGTTTATACCTGGGTCGTCACGCAACGCTATTTTCATCAGCATTTCAGCGGGTGGGGGATGGGCGAGGGCGGCAGTAGGGCGAAAAAGGCTGATACGGCACTTTCAACTGAAATACCAGGAGCCCATTACCAGGAGCCGCTCCGCTGACAATACACATGATTATGATCCAACTTCAGTAGCACGTTTTAGTACCGTCATGCTACTTTGCTGCAATTTTCTTCTGCAATTTGCTGCAATTTTCTTCTGTTCTGGACGGATGGAGGAGTCTTATAACAGGATACCGTGAGGCACTCTCCCGACTTACCTGTTTGAATTTGTTATAGGTGGCACTAAATTTTTGCAGATTCTAATTTTTGCTATTTTATTCCGGATCTGCCCAAAAAGGTTGTCCCAAAAATGTATTCCCGCAAAAACCCTTTTTCGCAAAAATAACTAGCTTGGCACACTGGCTTTTTTGTTATCGACAACTTTTTATTATCGACAACTAAATAGTTATCGATAACAGTTGGCCTAGTCTGTGGAGGCCCAAATTACCTTCAGATATTTTTTGCATGACTCAATTTCTGCAGTGCAAATTCCCTGCGCATAGGAGTTGTTTGCACAGTTGTTTGCAAGTTCTCCATCCATAGAATCACAACGCAAGAGTTTTAAGAAACAGAATTTATTAGGGCCTCCACAGACTAGAGAGATAGTAGAGATAGTCGTCAACAACTATCTAGTTGCCGATCATAAAAAGTAGTCGATAACAAAAAAGACAGTGTGCGAAGCTAGTTATCGATAACTAAGCCCCTTAGTTATCGATAACTAGCTGCACACACTGGCTTTTCTGTTATCGACTACTTTTTATGATCGATAACTGAATAGTTGTCGACAACTATCTCTCTAGTCCATCAAAATAATTTCCGGATTTCGAGCTAGTGGACGTACAGTAGTGGATGAAAATTGTTTCGATGTGACATGTCTAAGTAAAGCACTCACCATCAATTTAATTTGCATTCTTGAGAATAAAAATATTATAGTTAGCTGATTTGGGAATCAAAATATTTCGATTCCAAACTGGTTAAAGGAGCTAGTGCAACATCACCTTCAGATTAAAGAAAGCCTCAAAATAATAGTTTACTAAGGTAGAGAAACACCAAAGAGGTAATAATAAACGTTAACGATGGTGAAGATTAAGACGGATTGCGAGCGGCGAACTTTTTTTAAAGATGCGCCATATGTGACGTACTCCTTTAAAAAGAGGAAAACAGTTTAGCCTTGTTTCCATGTCCCATATTTGAGCCAGATTTCAAAATCCAGCTTGGTAAACAATGTTTTCATTTTCAGTACATAATTTTCATCTAAACTAGTTGTACCTATCGCTAAGTGCCAACGAGCGAAATAGTAATTTTTGTTGATAAGGTTTGTATGTAAAGGATGAAATGAATTGAGAATGTTGCAATATTCCGAATCAATTAATTAATGATTTCTTTGTAAGTCTCCTCGGTTAATTTCATAACTTTAAACCAGATTCCATTGGTATTGAAATCCGAATACATTGAGCAAACTTCCATGTTGTTCTATCTTGTCTATAAGTAATGTAGTCCAGTCCAGTCCTTAAAAAATCCAAGAATGCTATTCATAGGCAGGAGCATATCACCCTGGAGCCTCCATCTCCTTTATTGGGCCTATGACACGGCGTAGTTACACCTTGAGCTATTTTAGAATTACTTTTGCCACGAAAATCACCCGTTGCGAGCACGAGGACGAGGTTGTCATTCATGTTTCAGATTAAAAATAAACCAGGAATGGACGAGAAGAACGTGGAATAAGAACCAGAACGGCGGAATGTCGTTACTACGAATTCTCACTATCGTCCGCGGACATACACGGAAATCTTATCGCGGGAGACGGATTCTAAAAATAGCCAAAGGTGTAACTATGCTGTTGTCATTAATCAGCACTCCTCCGGAGTGATATGCTCCTGTCATAGGTCAGTCTGCAAAAAATTCGGTATGTCTGAAGTTGAAGGCGTATGACGTCACAATTAAAAATTAACCACAACCATATATGGTCAAAAAAATCTCACTTACATACCGAAAATCACTTACGGCACATTTCATAGTTGGATATGAGATTTTAGCCTATGAATTAGCTGCGGCTCGCTCGGGGCTCACTCACGCTCGGGGCTCGCTTTCGCTCGCAGTTTTCCTTTCACCCCATCCCCACCGCGGAGCCTATTCATAGGCTAATGAGATTTTTTCTGCTAAGATCTTCAAACTACGCACGGCGTTATACCTGCCGCCTCGAGAGACTCGCGTTTTCGCTCGGCTCTCTCGTTGGCAAAAAGTGTATTTACCAACTTTTCCTCAAGTTTCCCAACAGAATTTTAAATAGCAGCCTTTCTAAGAATTTGTCCCAGTCTATGTGCTACAAAGTTAGAACAAGGTGTTGCCATTGTTGAAAATCTTGTAGAAGATTCTGGAACACATCAGGCCAGGCGTTTCTGTAGATTCCTGCTTGTTCAGTGTTACAATGGGTTGGGCGTTGAAATCATCCAGTACATGAAGAACTCGACTGACTGAAAGCCAGAGACAATAATTGTCGAAAGCAGCGATAAGAACGCGGCACCAGTTGACGGAAGATGTCTAATATTTATAATTTCAAACTGGAGTTAATTTTTGCGGAAGAAGGTTTTTGCAGGAATACGTTTTTGGGACAACCTTTTGGGCGGATCCGGAATAAAATAGAAAAAATTAGAATCCGCAAAAATTTAGTGCCACCAGGAGCTGGAGCCAGGTCCCTGATTATGGCTCCTGGTGCCACACGGTATCCTGTTATAAGACCCCTCCATCCGTCCAGAACAGAAGAAAATTGCAGCAAATTGCAGAAGAAAATTGCAGCAAAGTAGCATGACAGTGCTAAAACGTACTACTGAAGTTGGATCATAATCATGTGTATTGTCAGCAGAGCGGCTCCTGGTATTGGGCTCCTGGTATTTCAGTTGAAAGTGTTATCAGCCTTTTTCGCCCTGCCGCCGCCCTCGCCCCTCCCCCACCCCCTGAAATGCCGATGAAATAGCGTTGCGTGACGACCCAGGTATAAACAGCTGCAAAAGCGCCGACATGTTTGTGGTCCTATCCTTCCCAGTGTGATTCTTATCTTTTAGTTTTAGTGCACTAAAAACGAGGAACATTCAACAAATGAATAAACCGTTGAACAAGATGCTGTGATGATGAAATGTGTCGAATGTTTACAAAGATTGGTGTTGCGTTCGACTGTTTTCGAATGTTGACAGTTGGCGGTGTTCATCGGACGTTATAAACAGAACTAATATACGACGAACGACAAGATAATCACACTAAAATGAACAGTGGAACTGTCTTCTACAGCAAATAAGGTAAGAATATTTCGCAATGTTTTTGATATGTGGTTATTTCAATCTCATATGGGTTAAAACATGTGACACGGCGGACGAAAATTATATGCGTGACCCGCACAAGCTTGAACCGCTAAAGGTCAAATAACCGGATTTTCAACGGACTTTGAAAAGATCTCGCGCCGCTCTCAACCGTTACCCCAAATAAATTTTTGCAGCAATCTCGAGGCCACCCTTTTGTAATTCAACCGCCAGAAGCTTAATCCATTTGAAAGTTTAGCACATGGTGAAAATATATTTTATTCACGAGGTACTTTTACCGTGAGTGAAATATATGCCTTCGTAATTAAATTATTTTGTATGGAAAGAACAACGGAATATTTCCCAAAATCGTTGTGGCAAATATTTAGACATTGCACAAAACGTTTTCAGTGTTTTAAAGAACGTAGAATCATTCGTTTTTGCTTGCGAGGGTAACAAACTCGTGCAATAATTTGACGCCTCAAATGGTGATTTTCAACGGAATTTGGTTATTTGCACTTTTCTTTCAAATAAAAGGATATTTTGCCAAAAGAAGTATCCAGTGATTTTTGTTATACCCTAGCCTATCAAACGTTAAAATAAGAGAGAAATCGAATTTTCCACCCTTGCCGCGATATGTCTGATTGTTAGTGACAGCCTCTCTTAATTAGGACTCAGTCCTGCGCGATCCTCGCGCAAGCGGCACTACATGTAAATCACACTCCGCGGGAAAAATGCAAATATTGTAGTCTTGTCACATTTTCATTCCTGAAGGTCGTTTTCATGTTCGATAATTGCTAGCCTGCTTCTTGGCTGTCAGGTACATAATATCTTGTTCGTTTTGTTTTCTTACTCACTTATTGTAACCGCAAATGTTTGTATTTATGTTCTAGAAACCATCATGTATGACAGATCCCTTCAACTCTCTAGCTTATTCAGTGGTTATGCGAAATAAGCTTATACAAGACCGTTACGTTTTCCTACTGGTGAGTTGATTACACTTCATCCCAAGATATTTATATCTCTCGCTAGTAACAGTATTACACGTACAATAACATGGTATGGCAAGAACAGTATCGACCAGTATCAGATTGGAACTTTATACATGTGATCGACCAGGCCACTATAGAGACTTTCAAGGCAGCTCTTGAAGCGCATTTGATTAATTTAGAGTAATTACCAGAATTGTAATGTTTCAGCAATTGCACCAGAGCACCTTTATTAAATTATATGATCAGTGTACCCTATTTTATTCAGCATTTATATTAGCAGTAGCACGGATTACTCTAACATTTATATTGCACTAGCACTGCACATCTGCAGTGATGGGCTGGTCCCTTTGCGGATGAACAATTTAGATACATAGATAGTTTCTGATGAATAGATTGTCGCACATTGTTTCAAGTTTACAGTGCAACAAACTCAACCAGGGGCCACCCAACGTTTTTCAGCCATATCGCAAGATGGGTTCAGAACAAAATAATCGGAGTTCGTTCAACAGCGAACCAATCACAACAAGGGTCAAATTTAACTACTTTTATTAGTTTGACTGGGAATTGCTTTGAGAAGGTGGACTTCAGCGCTTATTTTTACGGCGAAATGTTGTTAATTTCGATCACCGAAAAGGCAAATAATTATTTACCGAATGGCGGCCGGGAATTTTGAAGACTAAACAGAGAGTACGCTATCTCTCACTGAGATCAGTCTGTTGAGTTTTGTTACCGCTAAACATGTATGCATGAACCTACCGTATCACATTTTTACCTATTCCGATTTCCCAAATCAATTTGTTGAGTTTTATCCTGCGACGATTCCAAGCGTCATTCAGGTAAAATATATTTACGTCGAGTCCGCTTTGTCTTCAAAATTCCCGGGTGTCATTCAGGTAAAATATATTTACGTCAAGTCCGCTTTGTCCTCACAATTCCCGGCTGTCATTCAGGTAAAATATATTTACATCATTAGTCCGTTTCATCCTCACAATTCCTGGCTGTCATTCAGGTAAAATATATTTACGTGGAGTCCGTTTTGTCTTCAAAATTCCCTGCTGTCATTCAGGTAAAATATGTTTACGTGTCCGTTTCGTCTTCCAAATTCCCGGCTGTCATTCAGGTAAAATATGTTTATGTGTCCGTTTTGTCTTCAAAATTCCCTTTTGTCATTCAGGTAAAATATATTTACGTCGAGTCCGTTTCATCCTCAAAATTCCCGGTTGTCATTCAGGTAAAATATGTTTACGTGTCCGTTTCATCTTCAAAATTCCCAGCCGTCATTCGATTTGACCCTTGTTGTGATTGATCCACTGTTGAATGAACTGCGATTCTTTTGTTCTGAACTAGTCTTGTGATTGGCTGAAAAACGTTGGGTGGTCCCGGTTGAGTTTGTTGCACTGTAATATGTGACCCTTCGCGCGAAAAGGGGGCTTATGAATTTCATCGTGAACCGTGAATTTATTTCACGGTCACAAGGCGTGAATTTAAGATTTCACGCCATGAATTCAAAAATCTCACGCAGTATTCACTCCTGCCAGAAAAAATTTCACTCCGACCGTGAAATACAAGAAAGAGTGAAATATATTTCACGCCGTGAAATACATTTCACGCCGTGAAATTGATAAGAGTGAAATGAAAAACCACGCCATGAATCATTCCGACGGTGAGAAATTCTTGGTGAAGCTGTCACGCCATGCTATTTGTGTTAAATGTTGCGTGAAAATAGGGAAAGGAGATTTCATGGAAATTCAGCTATCATTCGCCTTTCGTTCGCGAATTTTCATTCATTTAGATTTATTTATTAAGAATAACCGGCCTGCAAGAAATTAAAACTACTTCGTGATTATTTTGATCAGGGTAAAGTGTTGTAAACGATCTATTAACGAGGTCACGCTTCGAGACTCATACAAAGTTTTATTTTCACCAGATTCACACGGCATGCAAATGAAAGTCGCAAGAGCGACTAAAATCGAACCTATAAAATGAAAGACACACACTTATAACTTATATAACTACATTTGTAGTCCAAGGCTTCATTCCAATGTTTTTCCGTACAAAATAGTGCTTGAATACTACCATTCTGATCTGGCGAACGCTCGAAATATTTCTGGAATTTTTGTTGCTACCAATCAGAGGCGAGATGAAACCCGCAAGAATAAACAACAAGCCGCAATGGTATTAAATTACCGTCGGTTACATCATACACGAAACTCACGGAAAAGAGAAAGTAATGTATAGTTGCAATTCTTGTACCAGAACTCTCTGCTGTTGAATTATAAAAAAATAGCTTTGCTCTCCTAAAAATCCCAATGAAAAGCTGTGAAAAATAAAAGGTAAAACTTCAGTGTCTTGTAAAACGAGACATCGCAAAATAAACATTTGGCGCCGCAGTCTGCCAAATTTATTTTCTTTAAAAAATATACCCGCTTTATACAAGTGATCTGAAATTGAAGAAAAATAAATCAACAGTTTTCCCTCGCCAAAAGAGATCTCACACGATTTGAGAATCAAGTACAAGGTGCCGAAATGTGATGTTTTTATAAACGAGAAAGCCGTTTACGCTGACCGTGACAAACACATCTCGTGCAAGGCCTTTTTGCAGCATCAGTGCTAGTCGAACATTTCCGTTTTTTATTTTTATTTGGCTGACTTGAATGTATTTTAATACGTTTACCAAGTACATGTAATGAAAACGTCGCCGTTGGCTCACGAACTATGACAGAAACGATGAAATTATATGTATTTTTCACGGTGTTAAATTTATAATTTTGCAGTGCGTGACTTTTCATGGCATACATACATACATACATACACCATACATACATACATACATATATACATACTTTATTTGATAAGTAGGTTGGGTAAAAGGCAGCCAAAGGGATGATGTGGACCTACTATACGTGAATTAATTTCACGGCGTGATTAATTTCACAGTGGCATGATTTATTTTCACACCAAGTTCACGCTGCTTTAAAGGAATTTCACGGTAATTCCGATCATTTTTTTCCATTTCACAGCCGTGAAAGTGAAATCAGCCTCACCGTGAAATTTTGATAAGCCCCCTTTTCGCGTGAAGGGTCACATATTGTCAACGGTCGATGAATTTGAATGGATGGTTAAGTTCTCACAGTCATGCCAAAGCTGTCAAGTTTGAAAGACTACGGTCATTACTAGTAAACAAATCCTATGGCTATATGGGTATTTAATCAGGTTGTACAAAGATGTTGAACTCTTATGCAAACCGCCTAAAATTTAATGACCATCTTATCTCTCCAGGGGAAGAGAGGAAACAAGAGAATTCATGGGATTTGAAAATGAGGGAATGATAAGGAATTCACAGGCAATCAACCGCTGACCAAGGTGACCACTCTTGAGGTGTACTTGTGAAGAATGGTGGGAGCTTTTCAACTTGGTAAGTTTAATTTTAAATGAAGTGTCTGGATACCCGGCAGTTGGGAATTGTTTAAAAAAAACTAGATACCCAGTAGTCTGAAATTCTCGCAGAATTTCCTTGAAAATTATCATGGAAACCCCCTGAGAGTATTTGATCTTTGTTTAGAATGCAAAGCGATTCAAAACATTATTGTGTTTTTTGTGGTTGACAAATTCCTTTGGGCACACTATAAAATCAGTATGTGATTAGTCTGAAATAATTATTGAACTTCCGTTAGCCAGAATAGCACTTCAGTTAGCTTGTTAGCCTGAATTGCGCTTCGGTTAGCCAGAATTGTACCTTGCCTAGTTCCTAGGCCTCTATATTTTGCCACGGTCAATCTGTTTTGGGTCACATGGTCCGAGTAAAAAAGTGAGGCCTAGACAAAAACAGGAAAGCAATTTTTTTCCTGACTGATTTGATGCAAAATCGGGAACGTTCGGGGTTTTTTTAGTATTTAAGTTTAAATCATTTTATTAGCCTTGTAAATAGTTATTTGTAAATTGCAACAAATTTATCCGCTTTATCCTGCTCTGAAACAGCAATTTCCATCTCCACAGAATGCAACATATTCTCCGAAATGTGTTCAGTGGGAATATGAACTCTATGAACAGCTAAAATAAATTTCTAACGGACTATGTATGACCTTCGATGGCAGCTGCAACGGCGGCAAAAACCAATCAACAAGATGAGCTGCGTCTTCTAACGTTTTTTACCGATAATTTCCTGCCTCACATAACGTTTGAAGAAGTGAGGGATGATTTTGATTTTGATTGAATAACACGCACGCATGCGCAGTCTGTTATTGTCTAGGCTTTCCCCGGCCAGCTGTCTCTGATATGTCACCAAAATGATATGGTAGGCTTGGGAGAAAGCTGTACAGGAACTAGGCAAAATAGTGCTCTGGTTAGCCTGAATTAAGTGCTGACATAAGAATGTTTACATACCGTAGAATCCCGGTTATAAGCCCCCCTGGTTATAAGCCCCCCTGGTTATAAGCCCCCCTGATTATAAGCCCACCCACATGTCTGAGTACATTTGCGTTTCAAAGCTTTTACTGTTATTGTTGCATGAACATTGTTGTTCAATTGAAATGGACATGATGTTCAATTGAAATGGACATGATTAAACATTTCTTTTTAAGAGAACAGATTTATAAGCCCACCCAAAAACCCTTACAAAGTTGTATAAGCCCAGGGCTTATAACCGGGATTCTACGGTATAGCTCTCAATAATGGTAATGGTAACACATATATATGTAAAAAAATCCTCCAGCTAGCAGCTATTTAATAAATGATGAATGGAAAAATTTTTGTGTGCTGCGTGGCACATACTATAAACACAAATAAATTAAAAGTTCTTGCATGCGAGTGTTCAGTGCCATAAAATTTTTGGCCTTAGCCCTTCATCAGTGGAAAGTCAGCTATTTAGTCTATTTAAGTTTATTTAAGACCTTTCCCGGTACATGCCAATTTTAAAATGGTAACTTTGACTAAAGCATGTTTGTATTGTGTAACTTGTAAGATTAACTTTGGCATGTATGTTTTGCCAGGTCACTGCTGTGCACTGAACATGACATAAGTAGTTGCTGGTCACTTGATAGACCACATGCTCAACTCTGCACTGCTTGTCTGCATGTTGAACGATGAGCATATGCATAGCAACGTATTTCAACTGAAGGTATTTAAAAGCTCACCTTTATTTAATAGTGTTTCATAGTGTAGGTTTATATTTTTATAAACGTAGTGATGACTAGTAATCATCAAATTAGGAAAGTGCATCCAAAAATGGTATCTGGATTCAGTCCACCTGGTTTGCACAAGACACCCAAAAGATCATAGTCAACCCACCAGATTAGTACATTGTAAGCATTCTCCTTCATTGAATGCAAAAACCAGTTGCATGTTTATATGAATATTAAGAATTATTGGCATACATGTACATCTGGGGTATTTATCTGAGGTATTAAAACCTTATGTCTGTAACAATCAACTCTATTTTCAGTAATTTGATACCTTTTTTATTACGCTAACTTGCATTCATTGATTTGTGACTCAGTGTTGTTAGAGTGAACAAAGATATCCAGATTGAAGACAGACAGCATAAGAAGAGTTCCAGGGTGGTTTGGTTTGGAGGACTGTGAGAAAGAGAAGCAAAGCCTGAGTGCAACTATTGGTGTAATGAAAATACTGTATTGCGGTCAAGTATCTAGTTGTAGGTTTTTCAGGTTCTCTACTTTACCACTGAGTGAAATAAGAGTACATCTTCAGGATTTTAATTCCGTTGCAAGTCACAATGTGCAGATCAAAAGACATGTCTTTGAATTCTGATATGAATTGAATTCAGGGATAGTATATTCTGAGTTAGTCTTTTTCAATCAGAGTTTAATTGTTTTCAGAAATAGCAGCTGGGGTTGCTAAAGGCAAGAGACTAACAACTTACATGTGGCAAGGTTGCATGTATTGAAAAATAGTTTGAAGACTTCCCAGAAATAATAATGACATGTACGGTTAACTACAGAGCTGTCTAAGGGTCGGTTTTTGTTATTAATTTACTGTTGCATCCAAAAAGAAATTACCAGTCTTGGAAATAAGGCTCTCAATCCATACTTGAAAACAACAATATCATTCATGTCATATCAGGTGAACTTGTGAAAAGGAAAATTTAGTTGAGTTAAACATCCACCATACCACAATGAAAAGTAGTGCTGCCAAACATTGGGCAACAAATGCCAGGAGTTCTGATCCCTGCAAAAGAAACATTAATCCTTAGCTTCACCAGCACAGCATGGTAAGATCATGCTGGCTGTGTTCAACACCTTGTCTCAGGTCAGATATGATTGTGTCAGTGCATGGCAAAGTTAAGTGATTTGTCTTGCCTGTTACTGAACATTTCCTCATCCTAAAATTAGTAGAGGATGTTGAAGAACCCACATTACTATTTGAAAAGAGTAGGGATGTACATGTAGTCCACAGTGTTGTGGTCGGGTAGGGTGAGATCATGAAATGGATTGATACTGACAGTGGCCACCATAGATGCCTTTACATGCTGATGTCTGATCGCACCCCGTGTTGAATTGTAAAGCACATTTGAATATACCATATAGAAATGCACTGTATACACTATAAGTGCATTTACCACAAAGGGTATGATCACTGCTCAGATACCAATAAAGACAAGGCGCACATTTACCTGGTGTGCAAGCATGTGACCATTCAAGCCAAAGACAGTTGTTTTTTATGTCAACAGAGCTGCTGAAATATACCATTCCACTTTATAATTTAGTTACCAACTTAGTATGATGTTCCCTGGAGAACTGCTCTTTTATATAATCAACAAGCAACTACTGTAATGCTCAATTCTGATGATGTGTTTAGTCACTGGTGTTTCCATTTCATTTTTAGTTCCAAAGTCTCAAAGAAGTCTTCAATGTACTGTGTATAGAGCAGAACCCTGAATGTTCCACCACAAGCACCTCCATTGTGTGAAGCAGAAACCTTTCCTGTGATGGATGGGAAAGATCCATTCATTGATTGAGTAAGTCTTAAAAACTAAGGTCATTCATTGCATTGTATGAAGATGGGTTAAAATTAGGCCTCTAAAATATTCAAATTGATATATGGCCTGCTGTTTAGACATTAGTCAGAATTCTTTGTGAGTTCAGGGGTCCTCGCTTTGTGCCGAGAAAACACTTGCTTTGTAGCCATTGTGAGAATCACAGTGGCCTAATGGTCAGTGTGTTTGACTCCAGATTGATCGGTCCAGAATCAAGCTCTGGCCAGGGTTGTCATGCCGTGTTCTTGGGTAAGACACTTTACTCTCACTGTGCCTCTCTCCACCCAGGAGTATAAATGGTGCTGGCCAAATGTTTGGGCAACCTGACAAAATGCTGGGAGGTTACCTGTGATAGACCCCATCCCATCCAGGTGGAGTAGCAATACTCCTAGACATTTCATGCCACAGAAACCAGAGTCAGGCAATGGCACTGATGAGCCATCCCAGGGGGGTACTCCAGATTTAAAGTGATAGGGAGGTGTGAAGGATTTTTTTAATTTTGATTTGAAATTCTTGATTTGGGTTTTTTTGGGGTAAGTATTTTTGGGTTACTATTGATTTTAGTAGGTATATTGGAGGGTATTCAAAAAATGGGAAGGTTCACTGTAAATTTTTTTGGTTTTTGGGGGTAAATTTTTAGGGGATTTTTCTACATTTTTCTAGGGGATTCTTTACATCCGGACTACCCCCCTGGGTGAGCCATTGAGTGGTTCCAGAAAATATCCATACCCCCCACCGAATATATTTTTGGTTTGAACCCTCTCTCTCCCAGTTTGGCTTCATACTTTCCTTAAAAAATGTTGGCTTTTGAGACCCCCCTCCCCCTCGGAATTTCCAATGACCTTCCTTGTGGTGGGTATGGATCTTTTCTGGAACCACTCTTGGCTCTTACGATCCCTAGGAATGGAACTAACTTTTTTACCCTGTGGCCAGTGAAATAATCACTGGAATGTTTTCATTTTTAGCCACAGAGGAATTTGTTGTCCTGTGTGAAACAAACCTTTCACCATCCAAGTCCAACTCCCTTTCCTGGGTGTACCGAAAAACTTTCAAGTGAGGAAGGGGAAAGGCCATTTGTTAGCATGCACTTTCTACAAGCAGTTACACTGCAGATAGGTGGAAGTGCGGGATAGCAGATTGGGGCTGGGCAATTGTGGATTGTGGAATGGGACGGGGGAATTGGGGAATGGCACCCCTTGAGTTTGGCTGTACAATCCAGTTGATTCAAGAACCCAAAATGATGGGTAGCCCCCCAGAAGTGGTGTGGCTGGCACATAGTACTGTGACCAACGAGGTCAGGATTTGAATCCCTGAAGGGGCAGTTTTTGTTGTAGAGAAAAGGCGGGTGATGAAATGGAGTGTTGAAACAAACATTTATTTGCTCTATGTTCAGATAACACATTTGTTCTGGATAATACTTAGCTTGTGATTGGCTGTTGAAAATTGGGGAAACAAATATACTGTATGCTTGGTTAGGATGATGTCACATGTTTCAGGTCATGAAGAGGCAGCAGACAGGATGGAAAGCAAGCCATGGTAGGTGATCTCCTCTTCACCTCTGAGACTTTTCCATCCTTTTGGCATTTAGTTTAAGATGCTTTAGTGTACTTCTTGTAGGATCTACAGTGTAGGGATTTTCTGGTTGTGATGACGCATTATTTTCCATGTATTTAGGAGACGTATTGAGCAATCAACTGATCATCCTGATGGGGGAGCAACCCTATTCCCTATAACCCCACCCCCTATTACCCTACCCCCGATTACCCTACCCCTAGAACCCTACCAGCTAGAACCCCACCCCCTAGAACCCAACCCCCTAGAACCCTACCAGCTAGAACCCCACCCCCTAGAACCCCACCCCCTAGAACCCCACCCCCTAGAACCCCACCCCCTAGAACCCCACCCCTAGAACCCCACCCCCTAGAACCCCACCCCCTAGAACCCCACCCCCTAGAACCCCACCCCCTAGAACCCCACCAACTAGAACCCTACCCCCAAGAACCCTACCCCCTCAATCCTATAACCCTATAACTTTCAACCCTAATAACCCTATAACTTTCAACCCTATAATCCTCAACCCTATAACCCTATAACTTTCAACACTAATAACCCTATAACTTTCAACCCTAATAACCCTATAATTTTCAACTCTATAACTTTCAACCCTATAATCCTCAACCCTATAACCCTATAACTTTCAACCCTATAACCCTATAACCCTATAACTTTC